>CM039680.1:207482309-207841806 GCA_022537955.1 Schmidtea mediterranea
ATTACACTTTACATCTTCCTCTTTTCCTACTCTGTCCTTCCCGTTCCTTCTCTCTCTACTGACCACTTTACGAATAATGTGTCTCCTTCTAGGTATTCCCACATCACATTTTGTTTCATCATCCTTGATGACCTACTGCTACGCTTACATTCTCTGTGGCTGTTGTAGCAGCTCATCTGTTTGAACCTCTTACATTGCATTCCTTTCTGACATTATTTGTGAAGGCCATTTTTATTGCTGACGGCCATTGATTTGTATTCTCCATTCTCCTTTACTGAACAAAAATACAGAACGTGGGCTATCTTTCCGTTCCATCTCCATTTGGGTATACCCTCATTCTCAGTTTGTATCCGTTTTTCCATGAATAAAATGGTGGGCTGGTTATGGATACTTCTGTTCCATCTCTTGCTCTCTGCCATTTCCTTGTGAATTCCTCAATTCTCCATATATATGGGGCAATCGGTAAATTTTCTCCCGTGGGTGTGTAACTTATTTGCTGGTAATGTTCTCTTAGTCTTTTCATTTCATTTTCTACATTCTTTTCTGTTCCGACATCCCTATTTCTGCCAATTCGAATGACTCTCTGGTGTTTGAAGATTTCTGTCATTAGGATTGTGCGATCGATTTCGGATTTTCATTTCCTCATCGTTTATCCATCTCATTTTGTGTCTATCCATATTTTTAGGTGTTCCTCGGCCGTCTCTTGCACATGTTGTATCGTCTCTTCTCTTAGTATTTTTATTTTACATCCCCATTCTGCCATTGGGCATTCTATTCGTTTTCTACTGCATCTTTCCCAATGCTCTTTGAGTTCCACTTCTTCCTTGATTCCACATTTGTTTGGACATGTTCCTCGAAATCTTTCACATATCTTTTCTTCTTTCACATTTACGTGTTCCTGTTGTATTTGCTTCCATGTTTCGGTGATATTGCAATATTCGCATCTGGTTCGTCTTTCTTCGCATACGTTTTCGTGTTGCTTCTCCTCCTTTGGTTATGGGTTGTTGACATTTCTCGCAGGGTTTTCTTTTGTAGTTACATTGGTTTAAGTGATTGTTCATTTCTTTGATTTTTCCTTCCCATTCGCATGGTTCATTTGGGCATTTTATTTTCATGTTTAGAATTTCTCTACTGGCTGCTCGATCTTCTTGTGTTTCTCCTACTGATGCAATCTCTATTTCTCTACAATCGGGGCATTGTTTTGGGCCGTCAATGTTAATTCGATTACACATTCAGTGCATAGTCTACACCCGCACTCTGTTTGTCTTGGTTCCTTTAATAGTTTAGTACATGCTCCGCATCGTAATCTCGCTTCTGTAGTTGGGTGCTCTACTGTATTTCAATCATTTCGTTGACTTCTGTCACCGTTCTTTGTTGATCCATTTTCTATAATTATATACAGTTTAGTCTGGTTGTTTAGGTTTTATTCATTTATTAACTTCGTACCCTTTATTTACACTTATTTTTATGATTTTTGATTTTTGGTTTTTCTTTGCTTCCTACTTTTACTCTTTTTACATATGTACATCCTTTTCTCTTCTACTGTCCAGTTATCGATGAGTCTGGTTCTACTCTCTCCTCGATTTGATTCAATAACATCACTCCATTCACCGGTGGTTCCTCTTCCGTTTCTTCGCTACTCTTTGTAACTCGTTTCTCTGCCATTGATTTTCTGTTCCAATATTGTAATTCCCGTATCCATTTCATTCATCGTCTCGTTGTTCTTCTATGTTTATTAAGTGATACATGTTTGTATAGAGCCTCTCTCAACGCTATTTGGCTCTCCTCCATTTTCTGTAAACGTATTACCCACTTTTGTTAGGCTTATATTGCCGTTTCCACATTTCGATATTACTGGTTCTTGTTTGTACTTGTTTGATTACTTCACATGTTCCATCTTCCATTAATTGTATCTTATCGATTCTCATTGTCGTTTATGTGGCTCAATCTTATGTGTCTCGAATTATTTACATTAATTACAGGTTTCACTATAATATACATACCGCTTTATATTACCTATTATATTTACAATTTATACATTATATACACTCATATGTCCTTACTATACCTTTGCATTTTATGAGGTTCCGATTTTCGAAATCCCTCGTTATCCCATCTTTTTCCTCTATTTTTAATTTTTTTTGGCCATCTTATCTTATTTGTCTATTTTTATCTATGATGCTTCGTTATGCCCATTTGATTCGTTGCTACTGCGATTATTATATGCTTGTAATCCATACTATTCGTATCCAGTTTGGGATCTAGGACTTTCGGATTATCCGCGATGACTGTTTTCCCTCATGTTTGTTTATTGGGTCTTGTTTTTTCTCATTAGTTCCATTATTCTTTCCATCTGGTTCTGAGATATATCTGTCCTTGCTTCTTTATTCTGGTTTCATTTTTTTTTTCCGTGAATGTTTTTTTTTCTCCTGTGTTTACTGTAGTTGTTTTACGAGGATTTTCTCTTCCTCCGTTGGACATATCGTATAATCAGGTTTCTCCATTTACACATATTGAATATCTTGTTTTCAATGTTGTTTTTATTGTTCATTGGTGGTTTTGGTTGGAATTTGATTGGGTACTCTTTATCTTCGTTCTTATTTCTTGTCATTAATGTTCCATTATCTTACGCTTGGTTATTAATAATTTTCTTCCTCAGTGATATTCATATTATCGAGTCTAATGTTGTTATGCCACCGTTATCCACTGGATTTTTTCTTTGTTGCTCTTTCCCGTCTTTCGTTGTACATTTAGGGACTTTGATTCTGGTCTGGTATGCATATTCTATATTCTGCTTGTAAATGATAGTCTTCGTATTATTAGCTGATTCTGGATTTAGTGTGATCTTTGGTCGTTCCTTCTCGACCGTTAATTTCTGCTTGCATATCTTATTACCTGATGCGTATATATTTCCTATTCTGCGTTATTTTGTGGTTTAGGTCGTTTTTCCCCTTGTAGATATTTGCGTTCTCTTTGTGTTGTATTCAGTTGTCTCTTTTCCGTTTCTTTTGAGCTACATTTACTTGTTCATGATCCTTGGTTGTTGGTTTTGTACTTTTTCCCTGTCTTCTTTGTCTCTTTTAATTGCACACCTTGGCTTTCTGATTTCTGTATATGCATATTGTGGTATCTTCGTCGGCTTTATTCCTTTTATATATATAGGTCTTTAGGTTTTGTTCCTTTTTGCAATATTCTATTTCCTATCCATTCGTTGGATCTTTATACATACTGAGTTATTGTTTGTCCTCGAGTTTGTTATTTTATCTGTTTAGTTCCATATTATATTCTCTGTCCCTCCGTGATCGATCAGATATTATTGGGTCAACTGCTAGTTTCCAAGTTGTTATGACAATAGAGAATGTTAATAGATTATTTTTCCAATTTGTCTCATTTGGTAGGCAACGGTTCGTTTTCATAATCGATTTTTTGTTTTCGTTTCTATTATTTTTGTGTTATTCTTATTTCCTTTTTTAGCCTTCGTCTTGTCTTGTTTTGTCTCTTTGGTTTCTTTCTCCGTTTTCATCGTTTTGTTCGTTTTTCTGTATTCTATTCTCGTCTTTTTTATCATTTTATCTGACTCCTCCGTCTTCGCTGAATGTTCTCCCCGACATAAGTTCCTAATTAATGCTTTCATAAGCCGTTAATCTTGTCTCTTGTTTTGATGTTCGTCTAATGACGTTCTTCTTTCGACTCTTGTTTTTGTAACTTTCCATTTTTCCAGGTTAATAAGTTCTACTTTCCCATATTCTGATTTCTCATGTTCTTTATTTTTTCAGGAAATCAATATGTATTGTTAATACTCATTTTTATTTTGTTTATCTCTATCTCATCAGTTTTTTCAGCAGTGCATTTTCTCCGTCTTCGTATCTCTCATTTACATCTATTGCGTATTCCTCAGATCCTGGTATTTTCCAATTTAGCAAGATCTTTATTCGACACTCTTAGTTATCGAATATATGGTTCTCCAAATGATAATCTTGATGTTCCGCACATCAATTCCTCTTTTCCCTTCTCTGTGCTTTTTTTTATTTAAATTTTATCATTGCTACGTTAGGTCGTTAGTTGCGACAACTCAGTATGCACTCAATCGTCTGATCTCTCTGTTAGTTCCGATCCGGTTTTTATTATTCTGTATTTCTCCGTTTTTTACAATCCAGATTATTGATTGCTTACACATTAGCCAATGTTTGCCTTTCCCTCTTTCTATCGAACTTCTTCATTTTCTAATAGTTTTATGATTTTTAGGCTACGGTTGTCTTGTCGTTGATGTATGGCGGTGTGTAACGGTATCATTCCTGATGGCATGTAAGGGTAGTAAAGCTCTTGATAATTCGCTTATCAGCTCTGTATTTCCCGGGATCGATTTCGTCTCCTAATGGCGTTAACTGATTGTCTATTATCCCCGTCTGTATATTTGTGTTCTTATTTTTATCCAAATCTAAGCGGCATTATTTGTCTTGCGTTCGCACTATCATTAGTTGGTCTTTTTTGAGGTTCTAAATTGGTTATAGACTTCCCTGTTTTTATATCCTCACGGCTGTGTCTGTCGGAATTTCCGGTTAGCTGTCAATAATAGTATATGACTTCTGATTAAACCTTTGGATTGTATGAATTTGACTTATTTAAATTGGATGACATTATGTCAGTTCCCACGCCCTAATTAATGTTCCTTTGTTGATTTATTCATCTATTTTAGTATTGAACCAGATTGTTATCCTCTTGCTTGCCTGTTGTTCGGTCCGCTGAAGTTGTGTTAACAATATTCTCCTATCGCTGATAGCTACGTATAGCTGTCAATGTGATATACATGATAAATAAGTCTGATTCATTGAACCTATTTTACGCACTTGTTTATTCCATTTATTGTTTGTGTTTAATCACCTCATTATCTATTACTAGTTCATTTCTGGATTAATCTTCTGATTGTCATTTTTATGCTAATTATCCAATTTTATTAATTATATGATCGTTATTTCTCTCATAATTGTCTTTTTTCTTTGTTTATACATCATCATTATCTCCTAGATTGACAATTCGTGAGTATAATCTTTTACGCTTAGTGTCCCTTTCCTATCTTCAGTTCATCTGTCTCATGCTTTTAGTAGGCGTTAATATCCAAGTTGGGATGATCTCTACTGCTGCGATCATTAGTGGGGTTTCTCCGTCTTCGTTTCTTGGTGATTGATTTCTTTAACCGTTCCCATACGTTTAATTATTTTCTTGCATTCTTTCGTAAGTTATTCGTCTGCATGAGGATGCGCGGTATTAGCTTTCTTTGTCACCATTTTTATAATTTATTTTGATCAGATATTTATTGTAATGCTCAATCTGGCTCTCGCTTGTAGTTTTGTCAATTATTCTCATTAGTATCTTTCCAAAAATTGTTTCTAATTCTGTTTCTCTGCCATCTGTAGTAGAGTTTTGCCCTTTCACGATATTTCCGCTATCCTGGTTTAATTTCCCGTATGGTGATACCTCCCATTCTTCATCATCATATTCTTCGACTCGTCTTCGTCGTATTCGTCTGGTCCACCTTATGGAATAATCATGAGCTAGTACATCTTCAGCACTCAAATCCTTGTCAGTCTATAGAACCCGATAGTCATATGGAAGACGTCTTTTATCGATTCTGGTTGAGCTGTTATTGTTTTTGGTATGGCTTTGCATCTTGCTACATTCACATATATTGGTCTGGTGAATGGGTTATTCACCAATTTTACACTAAATCTTTCGCTTAGCGTATAGCATTTAACGTACTTATAGTCCATTTTCTTCTCTTAATTTTCTAGCTACGAAATCGATTTTAATCTTACACTGTACCCAATCTCCTACACTGAAAGTGTGGTGTTTAACGTTTCTCTCTGATCGTGTAGATCTTTATAACTTTCTTGAATGAACTGATATTTAGTCCTGCCGTTCTCCATATTCTTGCTCTTCCGTTGAGTAACTGTCGTCTTCTTCATTATATTGTAATTGGGTGATACCTAATCCATCGCATATACATTCTCACACATAACTGATGTATGGTCCGCATGTGTGTTGACATTCTATAGGCAAGTAGACATAAATTGATATATTCGTCCCAATCTCTCTGATATCTGTCTACATAATTTGATAGCATTTGTATTAGTGTCCGCGTTGAATCTCTCTGTTAACCCGTTGCATTTGTGGGTGATACGGTGACGTATCCTCAATTTTGCCTATTTTTTAAAAAATGTATTCTTCATAATTTCATCATAAAATTGTCCGTGAGCTGTTAATATTTGCTTTGGGTCCGTATCGGCAACAGATTCTTCACACGAGTTTTTGCTATTGTTTGCTTTTTGTCGTTGCAGTTCGCAAATCTTCTGGGAATTTTTTCATGTAATCTGTGACTACTAAAATATAATATTTCCTGTTTAGTGTCTTGTAAACGGCCTCTCAATACATCCATTCGAATCATTGTCATGGGCTCGGCTGGTACTCGCATTTTTTCAATGGTGTTTTCCATTTTGTCCCAGTGTTTTCCTTGTTGCACAAATAGACATTTTATCCAATCTTTACAGATCCACATATTTGGCCAAAGTATTTCTGTTTCATTCTGCGAGCTTTTCTTTACACATATGTCCGAACCAATTTTCCCGTCGTGGTATGGGTTTAATAGTTCCTTCCGTCTTTTTCGGGTATTACCATTAGCCTTTGTTCGCCGTCTGCTATTAGTAACCACTTTTTCTCGATTACATACCGGTGTCGATGTTTATCCATATGTTCCTTCAATTGTGGATCATTTTCATACTTCTGGTTTACCCGTTTTCACGTATTCGATTATCAATTTCAATTCTGGATCCTTTTTGGTCAGTCATCAATTGAGCGAAGTCAATATCTTCTGCAATTATCATACATATCCGCCTGACCTCCTCGTCCATCAGATCTGGGAAGATGAATCTCGACATACAGTCAGCATTTGCATTTGCTCGACCCGCTTTGAATTTTATAAAGGGGGTATTTCTTGTAGGATCGCCCTCTATGAGTCGACTTGATGCTTCTTTATGTTGACCAAGCCATACTAGTGGCTGGTGGTCCGTTGTGATGCATATTTCATGACCCCATAGTAAGTATTTGAAATGCTTAATTGCTTGAATGATTGCTAACGCTTCTCTTTCGGTAACTGAATAATTTTTCTCGTGCTTCTTGAATGTTTTGCTATAATATCCGATTACCCGTTCTTTCCCTTCATCGTCTAATTGTCCCAATATTGCACCAGATGCGTATCCGCTTGCATCGGTTGCCAGTAAAAACGGTTTTTGAACATCGGGGTGAAAGATTGTGCTCAATTAACTGTCTCGTAATGTTTCAAAATGCCAATTGTTGTTCGTTTCCCCACACCAAAGGTTGCATCTTTTTTGACTAAATCTGCTGTATCGGTTTGGCTATACCTCGTAATTTTTGATAATTTCTATAGTATCCGCATAATCCTAGAGAATCCTGTATTGGGTTTACTTTTGGTGCTGGACAATTTTGATTTTCTCGATATCCTGGATCTGGTTCCTTCCTTTTCTTGATACTATGTGGACCCAAGAACGTCACCTTCCTTTAGCCCCAATTCGCACTGATGGTTTCAACTTCCAATTTCACTGGTTCTGATCAGTAAATATTTGTAATCTGTCTAAAGTTTTCGAATGTACTTGAGTAATCACAGTCGGTCTATATCACATGCAGTTTTATCCGTGGGTAACGAAGTTCATGCATCTTTGGAAAGATGTGTGCATGGTTATCCGAATGATTTTCTTAAACTGATATAGTCCTCCGATAGTGAATTTGCGGTTTTCTCTTTGTCTTCTTCTTTCATTTTTATTTGCCAGTATCCACTTTTTAAATCCAGTGAGGTGAATAGCTGCCCTTGAATGTCAATAACATTTCTTTAGTTGTAACGGATCACGTATCTCTTGGTTACCGCATTTAACTTTCATTAATTCGATACAAAATCTTGCGTTCCGTCTTTCTTTCACCATACAACTGAATTGCCATGGTAGCGCTTGGTTCGTTACCTGTGCATCGAGCATTTCTGCACCTCTGCTCTGCTACGGTTTTCTGGGCTTCTGCTAGTTTGTATGGTCTTAGCGCAATTGGTGTCTCGTCTGATAGTGGTATTGCAGTGTAGTGTTACGTCGCACGTTCCCAAGTCTAAATCTGATATTGCGAAAATATCTTTGTATTCCATCAATAATTGTTGTAATTGTGCTTTCTCGTCTTCATTTAGGAGTTCACTATCTATTGTCCATAGTGGTTTGTCCTCTTCTCCCTCTCTTTCACGTTTAATAACTCGATGTCTATCATGGGCGATTAATTTCCCAGTCTTTCGTTTTCTAATTATTTATCTTCTTCATCGAAATTCGTGATGTTGTAGGTAAGTTCGCCGTTTTCGTTTATCTCGATTATCTCTCTTGCTAAAGGTAATTCTCGTCGTTTTTCGAACTTTTTACTTGGTTCGAATACCATTTCTCCCGTAATTCCCTCATCTACTTTGATATAACAGATCATTTGGGATTTAGCTGGTACCACTATTTTCTCTGAACACCTTACTATTGTGTTCATGGTACAGATTCTACCTTCTTTATCCTTCAACATAATGTTCCTAGATCGATAACAATTTCTTTGAATAGTTCTGGCATTAAATCGGTTCCAATTATGCATGGTACACTTAATTGTGGTATTACTGCTAGGTATGTTTCTACCTCATTGTTCTGGTGTTTCAATGTTGTCCACCATTGCTCCCATTACGTTTACCGTTTCCTTACTACATGCGATTACATGAACTCCCGTTGGTTCGATATCTTTCCAATGATGTCGTGGTATTTCGCTTAAATGTACTGCTGAGATATTCGCTCCTGTATCTATCATTGCTTCCGTTTCCTTTCCATTTATTTCGATGATTAGGGTAATTGCTGGTCCGGTCGATGTGTATAGTGCCGCTATTGTTCTAACTTCCCCGTCCTGATCTACACTTCTTGATCGTCTTGTATTTATTGGATTTGTTGCTTCCCAATCAGGGTTATAGAGTGACGGGTAGATATTCGCGGTTGGTATCATTTTTGTTCCCATTGTGGTTGCTTTTGTTCGTGGTAATTTACTTGGTTCCTCGTATGGCATTCTTGACATTGGTTCGCTTATCCACGCGCATGTCTTCTTTTCGTCCCAGTACACTGGTGCTTGGATCATTTTTGGTGCGTTTCCTTTTCCGTTATTCTCCTCATCGTCGGAGTCGTCATCGCTACCGGTTCTTCTATATTCCTTGATTCTTTCCCACATACTCTTTCTGCTCCTTTTTAGTTCATCTCTCGCTCTTCGTCATATAGTGCTTTCCTGAATCGTCTACCTATCTCTTCGTCTGTCCCTTTCATTGTGTTAAGACCCGTAATAGTCGTTTGATTTTGTGTATATCCTTTGAATGCCCATGTAACACCATTGTTTTCGCCAGGAAAGGTAATACTCCGACTAATAGTTTCCAATTTATCTTCTTTTCTCGTTTGTAGATATCGAAGCATGCCAACATCTGTGTTAGTATCACTCTTACTATTTGGATTATTAGTATTATGCCTAATATTCCAGCCATCATTTGACCGAACACTAGGAATCTACCCCACATTGCTTTCATCATATTGGATGTTGCCTGTTGGAAATGGTCTGGCGATAATAGTAGTTCGTAATTTGGTTTTTGCTCAAAGTTTGTACCACCCGTTATTGTTACTATATTTGATAGTATTGATTCTCTTCTTGCGGGGAACAATAGATTTTGTCTTGCTGCTTCTAAACTTTCTTGTGAATATATGCCACTGTTTACTACATCCAATGGTCGGAATTCTTGTTCTGTAGTTAGTTCCGTCAATCCAAATCTTTTTGGTTCGGCAACTGGGATTCTCATTGGGAACATTACCCATTTTCCGTCTGTTTGTTGAAACAATGGTCCGAAAAGCGTTATTGCAATCGTAATAATTTGGTTTGTCTGTTAGCAGTTTCATCATTCGCGTTACTGGTTGCACGTATCGAATCTGCTTTTTATATACTACTTCTAGCTCGTTTGTGCATTTTCCGGGTGGTGCTGTTGATTTTTCTGGTACCATAGCAAATGTTTTTTCACACTTGAATATATACATCACTTCTCCGGCTATTCTTCCAAAATGCCCTTCTTGTAGCGGTAACAGCGGCATTGCGCTATCTGGGTTGGTTATTGCTACGGCTAATTTCGTTTTTAATATTTCTTTATTTAACTGACAATCGTTGCGTATCAAGTCGTGGTATACTTTTTGCATTGACTCTTGTCCTTTATGGTAGAGGAAATCCATCTTGTTATTCATGTATAGATATAATTTCACTTCATCTTTGGCTACCGCGGCTATTCCTTGCTCTAGCATTTGTCTTGATGCATATAGTCCTGGGTAGTTGGTGGCATATACCATCTTCCCACATTTTTGTGTTATCTTCCCTTTGATGAATCTCATTCCCATTTCTGCTTCCGTGGTTATTAATGCTGCTGGAGTTTGTTTTGTTCTCAGTGGTTGTGATCTGGTTCTGGCTTTGATTTTTCCAGCTCTCGTTATGATTTTGTTTACATCATTTATTTGCAATTCCTCTGCGTCTTCCTCGAATACTTCTCCTCTTACTTCGTCGAATAGCGCTGTTTTTAAGAATTGCATTCTGCATTTATGGATATTTGCTTGGTATATTATCGTTGATGTTCCGGTTTTACAAACGGTGTCTGTTGCCTGGCACATTTGGTTTGATTTCATTACTTGGGTTGCTCCATCAAATTGTGCTTCGTATTCTTTTAATTCGACTGTATAGGTTTCTATTACAACCACTCCTGTTACTAGTTCTCCCTTTATAGTATATTTTCCCCCCTGGCAGTCTCCAGTTGCTGAGTTGATTACTCCTGCGACAAATATGCTTTGTACCTGGATCATTCCACTTTTTCCTTTTAGTACGACTCCCTCTTTTAATCTCATTTCTCCTCCGCTGAATAGATCTTTGCATTGTTCTCCTGACACTTGTAGTATTTCCCTTTCTGTTCCAGGGTTTATGATTGATACGTGGGAGTGTGCTCCACAATGGTATGCTAATGTTTTCCGTGTGATTGCACATTCCTTGGCTTTTGTTCTGATGAAATCCGATTCTTGGTAGATGTGATACGTTATCGCTTTTTCTATAGTGGTCAGGTTATTTGGTATTGCCATCCTACATTCCTCGATGTCTTTCAGCGAATACTTGTCTCCCAGTACTGCTTTATCGCAGTCAAATATTAAGAATCCGTTTGTTGCACCTGTGCACATTAGCCACACCATCATTGTCATCATTAGTGAGTGTATGCTTGTATTTCTCATTGCTATATCTTTTATGGGTAATTCATGTTCGAAGTCGTTTAATAGTGCCTTCAGTCTTACGTGCATTGGTTTGACTTGTTCGTTTTTTCTCGGTTTGTTTATAAATTGCTTCCATCCACCATTCTGTAGTATACCTGGTTCGATTTCTTGCTGTATGATCATTGCGGTTAACTCTACGTTATTCATGAACTGTTTGTTTGGAATTTTGCTTGTTGATAGGCTCATTAGATTATATACGAGATATGAGAGTGCCACTAATCGATATTCGTCATCATCCGTATTTGTGAGCAATTGGGCGACTATTTGTCTCATTTCTTCCCATTCTAATTTCATCGTTTTAGTTTTCTCCTTGATCAGCTTCGGAATTATGTTAGATACGGTATACCATAGTTGTTTGGCATCTTCACTTGCTCGATTCCTTTGCCATAGCCTCCTTAGTGGTTGGCTGGTGATTATTAGCATATCCGCTAATAATTCTCTTATCCATTCTGTTCCGCTTTCCTCTCTGGGGTGAGTTTTTCTCATTTCGTATGCTATTTTTTCCAGTTTATCCAACCTTGTCATCCATTGCTGTTGTTTGGATTGGTCTCTGATTTTTGGTTCCCCGTTTTCGGTTGTCAGTTTTGGCCTACCTCTTGGACGTTTCTCCATGGATGTGCCTGTTTCTTTTGTTGCCCCATTTTCCGTAATGTTCATTAGGGTTACCCCTTGGCTTTCCTTGTTTTGTTCTCTGAGCCATTCGTCCCAATCTTGGGTTAGATATACATCATCCTTTGCTTCGTGAGTTTGTGTTATCCACTTTTTCATTGGTGTGAAGTCTTTATCCTCAATATCCATTTCGATATCATTTCTTCTATTCGTCTTCTTGTTGTTCCTTCATTTGATGATAGCTGGTTGACGTTGTTCCTCTTGGATGTCTGGTAGCTTTGTGGTGTTTTTATTACTAGCGGTGAGAGCTCCTCTTCCTCGTCCGTATTTTCATCCAAAATCATTACTTCATCTCCTTCGAACATTTTTGGGGTTTCATTTTTGTCTCCTCCCATACTGGGCGTGCTCATACTTGCTTTGATAGGTTTTGGTTTTATCTCTTTTCTTTTTAACGGTATTCCCAATGTTTCCGCCATTTTCAAGGGTTTATTTCTCCCATCACCATTGTGTTACTCCCACTTCCAACATATTATCTAGTGATCGTCCATGGAATTGTAAATGGAATGGAGTTTCATATGCTAGTTTTCTTTTTACTTCTTTTATTTTTGCTGTCGGATGAACCTCTAGTTCTTCTGATGTTTGATCGGGGTAGAGTATTTTATTTTATATTTTCCTTGCGGTTCTTGTGCCCACTCTCGGTGTTTCCATTTGCGTATTACTTGGTCGAATACTTCCGGGCACCATTCATTTTTCCTTCTATATTCTTCGATCTCTTTTACTAATTCTCTCAAATTCTCGAGGTTTTCGCCATTCTCTGCCATATATTTCGCATGCGTCGTTGCCTGCTCGTCTCTGGCTCCTTGCACCTTGCTGTAATATTTCTATTAATTTTTCGCATGATCGTTTCTAGTTTTATTTGTGCTTCGTCGATATCCACTGGTTGGGGTCTTTGTTTCTTCATTACATTTATTTTTCTATATTCGTTTTCGGCATCGTTTTATTTTCAACTTCTTTCGTTCTGTATTTCGGGGTTTCTCCTTCATGATTGTTAACCTTTTCTCCCTCTGATAGCTCTTCTTCTACTGCTCCGGGTTTTAGTTCCCATCTTTTTCTTTGTTCATCCCATTGTTTCTTCCATGGAGTTGGTTTGCATTCACTTGTATCTAATTCACTGAGTTTCTCTTTTAGACGGTGATCCTTTCGCCATTGCCGATAAATTTCTATAATTCTCTTTGATTTTTCGTGGCCTTCTTTTTCTACTTCGTCCATCTCTTTCCACGTAATATCTGTTCCCCATCGAGCTTCTTCCATTGGTACTATTCTGATTTCTTGGTCATCATCCCATATTCCCAACTCATATAGATATGTTTCGTCTTCTTCGTGCAGGTAATAATGAAGGTATTTTACGGCTACATCTTCTATCATTCCATCTTCACTTTGATCCTTGGTTTGTTCTATGATCATTTCGTTGATAATTTTTATTAACTCGTCTACTCGCGTTTTATTACTCATTTTTAACGTTATTTTTTCCTCGTTTGGTAACTTTACTTTTATCTTCAGTTCTTTTGCCTTTTCCTTTCCTATTCGGCGAGTTCCGTATCTCCCAATTAATGTCGTATTCTTGTAATTGGCGTGTCTGAGAATCACTGTGTCTCGCAAGTTTTCTATACATACTTTCATTTCTATTGGTCTGAGATACATCAGTATTTCCCAGTTCTGGTGGATTTGATCTATTATTTGTGTGATTAATTTTTCTCTGTTTTTACAAAATATTCTCTTGGTTGCTCCTTGTAGGTTCTTTTTGATATTGATTTCGAACTCGTTTTTCGCGTATTCTGCCCATAATCCAAAATCTGGTACTGTTTTTTCTTTTTCTAAAGTTACGTATGTTGGTTTACCCGGCCATATTAGTGCATCTACTAGATGTAGGTCTGGTTTTATTAACCATCCGTTATGATACAGGTTATCGTTTTTCTTGGAGCTTCCCATTCTTTCTTTTATCCAATCGAATATTTCGTCGGTGTTTGGCTGTTTAATCCAGATACGTTCTATGAAATCCGGCGTTTGCATGAGTATTTGAAACTTCGTTATATCTTCTAGTTTCTGTTTCTCTATATATGCCTTTACCCGTGGTTTCTCCTGTTCGGGTATCACGTCTCCTTTCGATCCCTCGAGTTGTAAGACGTACCTCATGTATCTCCTAAATACTTCATTGTTAATGAACTCCTCGTTTATTAATGTTTCGGGTATGGTTTCAATTAGTTCGTCTATTAATTTTAGTTCCCCTTCTGTTGGTGATAATGGTCGATCTGAGATCCATCGATTCATTGGTTTTATAATCTGTTTGTTTTGTTCCTCGTTCTCAGACGCTTGTAGTGCTTCTCCCATTAAACTACTGGTTTCACTTATTTCTCCGTCTTCCGGTGATGAATCTCTGATGTTCCGTAGCATATTTATTCGTAAGTTTCTTTTTGTTTTTACTTTTATCAATCCTCTTGGTGGTATTCCGAATTCTTTTTCCATGTTGCTGATTGATTTCTCTATTATATTCCGTTTTAATTCGGAATTTCCATTTGTCTGTTTGGTTGTTATTGTTGTCCCATTTTCGTTTGGCTGTTCGTTCTCGCGAGTTATCTTTTCCTTGATTTTTCCAAGTACTATTTTTTGTGTTCTTCGTTTGTCTGCTTTAGTTGGTCTGAATGTTTCATCTGGTTCGGTTTGATTCTCTCCTGGTTTTTCTGGTTCTGGTTTCGCGAGTTTTTCTCTCGGTAACTTTTTATATATGTTGTAGCAGTATTGTTCTTTGACGTCTTTAATCATTCTCATCATATTTATTCTTGGCGGATTGTCTTGTCGTTGCTTGAATCTTTCTTGTCTCACTCGTTCCTCTTCCATTTGTAATTGTTGCCAATCCTGGGCGTGTTGTTGTTGTGTTATTTCTGTTTCTCTATTTCTTACATTTTCAACTCTTTGCATCATATGGATATTTGATTGTTGTTGTTGTGATTGGTTTGTTCGCATCATTTTTGCCATCATATCTTTAAGATGTGATATTTCCTGCATCACATTCACTTGTTTTATCTGTTCGACGTTTGGTTGTCTAGGTGCCAATTGCACATAATTGTTGTTTCTTGGTGGTCCTTGGTTTTGATTGTTACTCCCTCTACAATTATTAGCTACGTGACCTTGTTTCCCGCACTTAAAACAGGTCCTGGTTTCGCATCGATTGATATTATGTCCCTTTTTCCCACATCTACCACATGGTACATTTTGGTAGCATTCGTTTTCCCAATGTCCGATTTTTCCACACGTTCTACATTGTTTACCTTGCGTTGAATTATTTCCGCCGTTGTAGTTGGTTCTTTGGTTATTATTATAATTATTGTTTGGACGGGTATTATTTGTTCTTTGCACCGGAGGTTTAAATATTTGATGAGCTCCTGGTATAAATTGATTCATTTTTGCACCGTTTTGTTCGTTTTCCTCTGCTTTTACTGCCATTGTTGCTATCATTGATTCATCCTGCATAAGGGCGATTTGTGATGGTAGGTGTATTTCTGCTTGATTTGCCCTGGCTACTGCTTCATCTAAAGTTGTTAACATCTGCATTCCCACTGCAGATCTCAGTTCTGGTCGTCTTAATCCATCTACAAATATGCCGATCAAGTGAGCTTCATCTAATTTTCCGTCGGTTGCCGTTTTTGCCAATCTTCTAATTTCGCTCGCGAACATCGTGTTCGACTCTCCATGTCTTTGTTTTCTGTTAAATAATTCTTGTATTCCTTGGTTTGTTAGTTTTGCTACTCCAAATGTTAGTTTTAAGAATTCTTGGATCTCTTTCCAATTATTCAGCGGTTTTCCTCTTTCTTTTGCTTCCAGGAAGATATCCAGTGCGCTGTCACATAGGTATAGTGGCATTCTAGTTTTTACCATATCGTTTGTCCATCCACAAACTTCTACATATACCCCAAAATTCCTTAGGAACGTGTTCAGTTTATTGGCGTTCCCGTTGAACGGTTCTCCTCGGAATTTTTCCCGATATTCTCTAATTGTTTCGTTCGCTGTTGGCAGTTTGTTTGGTTCGTTTCCGTCTTTTTTATTTGGGTTTCCGTTATTTTCGGCCATATTGTTTTTGTTTGTTGTTTCCGGATTATTTGATTGATTTCCCGACTTATTTGGTACGGTTTGTTGTTGGATTTCTATGTTTGTTCCTTGCTGATTGTTATTCTCGTTCTTGTTCGTGATATTTGTTTGACTCGTGGTCCTTGTTAATTCTTGGTTTTCTTTGTCGCCTGATCCCTGGCTGTTGGAATCGATGTCTTCGAGTGAATTAGCTCTGTGTAATTTTCTCGCGATTGAGGTTGATCTTGATTTCTTGGCGCTTTTTCCTGAGAGTAGGTAGCTATTACGCGATCGTAACGTTGTCCTTTCCTCGATATCTTCGGTTTGGGTGGTTTCCTTTACTTTGGTGGATTTGTTGCGTCGGGGCCTGTTGTCTGTCGTCTCGTCTGTAGTTTTGTCCGTAGTCGGTTCCTTTGGTTGCGAATATTTCACTGAGTTTTGATTTGTTGTCGAATCCTTGTTATCGTCGTGTATTTGTCGCTTCGATACCTATACTTGATTGAATATCTTGTTTTATTTGTATTTGTGGGTATTTTGTTGATTTGTTTGTATTGTTTGTGAATTTGTCTACGTTGAATGCTTTGATTGCTTTGATTGCTTTGATTGCTTTGATTGTCTTGATTGAGTTCTAGAACGAAAAAATGAACCGTGTAGCTTAATCCGCTTAC
Source organism: Schmidtea mediterranea (assembly GCA_022537955.1). NCBI lineage: Eukaryota > Metazoa > Platyhelminthes > Tricladida > Dugesiidae > Schmidtea > Schmidtea mediterranea. Next base: position 207,499,105 of record CM039680.1, read on the forward strand.
ACGCTTTCAATCTTTCGAACCGCCTCAAATAAACACACGGGTTTATTTATTATTTTATTTTGTTATCTCCTTTTGTTTGCCTATCTTTTCTCATTATTATTATTTCATCGTTATGTTACTATTTTATTCGTCATTCCTTTTCTTAGTTTGACCGCCATCTTGATTTGACTATAGTACCCATAATTATAATAATTCATACTTCCCCGGTGTTATCCCGTTTAGTATAATTCCCATATGTTTGTTTTTCCCTTTTGACTCATTTTACGTCGATTTTTAGTTATCTATATGGGGTAGTAACAATTATCTATATGGTCGTAATAATTATCTATTTATAATAAGTCGTTCGGCTTTGCCGTTTCCCAGATTCTATTACCCCCCTTATTTTATTCTGTTTACTATGCGCTTCGCATTCCCTTTTATTTATACTTATATAATTTTATTTCCCCTTTTCTTTCTTATCTTTAGTCATTTTCTTCATTCTACTTCTATTCCCATCTTGTCCCGTTCGGTTTCTTCTTTTTATTCTTCCCTTTCGTTTTCTTAGTCTATCTTCCTTATTCTTATTGTCTTTTATTTATATTATCTTCCGTTTTCTTCGTCGGCCAACTTCGATATCGTTATCTATTACCGTTTTTATACAGCATATTCTCTCCTCCGTGCACGGGTATTATTTATTTTATTGATTCCTTTTATCTTATTTCTTGTTATTTCTTTTCTATCATTTTCGATTACTTAATTTTTATCTTTTTTATTATAATCATGGATCATGTCTTTTTATCGCATGTCCTTTCTAATTTCCATTGAGATTATACTCCGTCAATGCACAATTCTTTTACTCCGTATTGAGATGGTATTTTATTCTTACACATCTCTTTTAATTTTTCCGAATTATATCATATCTAATTTATATCTTTTATTTTCTACGATTGAGATCAGGTTCCGTTAATACCTGTCCCTTTATTTCTGACCATGTGAGATAGGTTCTAGTGATACCATATCCCTTATATTTAATTCGAGATCAGGTTCCGTTAATACCTGTCTCCGAGTTGAGACTGTGTTCCGTTATTACACATCTCATGGGGTTCATGTTCCGTTAATACATGTCCCTTATATGAGATCAGGTTCCGTTAATACCTATCTCCGAGTTGAGACTGTGTTCCGTTATTACACATCTCATGGGGTTCATGTTCCGTTAATACATGTCCCTTATATGAGGTCAGGTTCCGTTAGTACCTGTCTCCGATCTGAGATTGTGTTCCGTTAATACACATCTCATGGGGTTCATGTTCCGTTAATACATGTCCCTTATATGAGGTCAGGTTCCGTTAGTACCTGTCTCCGATCTGAGATTGTGTTCCGTTAATACACATCTCATGGGGTTCATGTTCCGTTAATACATGTCCCTTATTCTTGATTTGGCCCTTATTTTACTCCTGATTACGTTTTCTTGCCGGCTTTCCAATCGTTTCTGTTTTATTTATTCTCTATTTGAGTTCATTAATTATTTTCTCTTTATTATCACTTCCATTTCTTCGACTTATTCTTTTGTCTATTTCCTATACGCGCGTTTCTCTTTCTGCTTCTTCAAGAGTTCTTCGCCTACCCCCCAGATTTAAAACATAAAACGGCTTTGTTGATCCACTACTGCAACGGTAAGGTGATCAATCTTACCACAGTAGCTTCCCAACTGGGCAAAACTTGTCGACAGTTCGTCCTATATCTCTCTTCTGGGTGATCGGTTATCCCCTCCCGATTTGGCTTTTTAATCGTACTACCCGAGGGTAGCTCAAGGTATTTCCCTTATACTTTATCTCTGATGTTCGTAATGTCTCATTCTACTTCTTGTGCTTTTTATTTTTACCTTTGTATATATATAATTATTCATATATTTTATATATAGATATATGGGCAGGAAGGAAACTAACTGACTAATTATTTATTTCACAACAGGTTTACTCGTAATAAACCGTAACTTTTTCCTCAATATCATTTTTACAAATTACACACACAGTCATTGGTTTAGCACATTTTTGACAATAGCAAAAATGTCCACATGGGAGTGTCAGCACTTTTATCCGTTCAATTTGGCAGATGTAACCCTGGTGTAATGGGGCTACCTCTCGTCGTATTATGCTCTGTATGGCGTCAGGTATTGTTTCAACTTGTTGCTCTATTGCGTGATATCTCATATTCAATTCTGGGTTGTTTATTCTTTCTCGGTACCAGTCGTATTGGTTTTCTGTTTCCGCCGTTTGCATTAGCCCTACTGTTATTCGGGTGTTTTCATGGCTTATTGCTTGTGGGTTGCTTTGCCTCGCTATGTTTATCCGCTTCATCTTTTCAGCTAGCTGTTCTACTGAGTCTGTTTCGATACTCAGAAAATCTCGCAACTGGTTTAGTTTTTCGTTATAGTGGTTCATTTTTTCTACAATAATTTATCATTAATTTAGTGGTTTTATTATTCTAATATTAATATTTATTGATTTTGTTATCTCGTTGTTTTATTATTTTTCTTTTATTTACTAATTGGGTTACTATTTCTATTCTATCTATTTTATTTCTGGTTTTATTATTCTTTTATTTTTAAATTATTAATACTTTTATTATTCTAATGATTTTTATTTTTCATGTCCTTATTAGTTAGTTGAGTTATTTTTATGATATCTTTTTATTTATTTAATTCGTAAGGTCGTCTTTGCGTTTTATTTCTCGTAATTTAGTTGGCTTATTTTAAATATTATCATGATTTTCTCTCCGATTCGTGTCGCTCTTATTCTTTTTGTTAATATCATTTTTTCCCACTCCCGTCTAGGGATTTATTTATACTTTCTCCGTTGAATTCACGTTTCCTTGGGTTTTTATCTTTCTATTTGCGAGAGGTCTTAATTAAATCGCATCCCGGCTGAGCCCCCAAAAATCATGCTGGACGCACAGGAGTTAAGAAATTTCACAAATGTCCTCATCTTACTGATGGGACCTTCACTAGTACTTGCCAGGGGGAATCCCCTGCTGCGTCGCACAACTTTGTTAATCACTATGTGCCCGTGACCGGAATCACGTTGGTGCTGCACATAATGACCGAACGCCATTCGAGCAGGTGAGCGCTATTGCCAGCACTACTCCTCGAAGGACCTTCGTCTTTCCCGAGCTATTAGCTGCCGCTAGAAGGACTTATGCTATTACCCATGAGTTCATCCTATCTTTAATCCCCCGGAGAGAAATTCATGGTCAGTATCCAGAACTCACATCAAATTTCCGAATATTGTACTCCTCAGCTACACTCCCTTTTCCCACGAATTAATTTATTTGATTTATTTTAATGTGAAGACAAAATAGAGAGGAAAATTGTATTATGGAAACCTAAATTAACACAAAGAAAAATAAAAAGAAACGGATCACAATTGTTAATAGCCAGTTATAAACGATGAACAGAAATCTTCACGACCTTCTCCATGTCGTCGCGAGTTTTTCCGCCTACTCGTCAGTCTTCCCCGTCGATATCAGTGGGAAAGTACTTCCTCTTCGCCGGTCTATACGGAGGGGACGTGTCTGACGGCAGGTGTCCTCTCCACGAGTCGACGGACCCGCTATCTCTTGAGAAGGAGTATCAGGCGGTACCTCGCCCGTGAGGATAGCTACGTCCTCTGCTTCGAGTCCTAGTCTATCGAGGATTTGCGAAACTGGAAAAGGAGTCGGATCTTCGTCCACTAGGTCGATGTGGACGGACGGAGCAGGAGATCGAAACACGACATTTGGGGCATAACATATGTCCGGGTCGAGTTCCGGGAGTTCAAATTCCACATAAGGAGGTGGTAAATCTTCTGTTCGACCCAAGATAGGGGTACCTCCTATTTCTCGAGCGAGTTCTTCCTCTCGACGCCGACGATCGCGGCGTCGCCGGTTCCGATTTGGTCGCCTACGAGTAGTGGTAGGAACGGGGGTCTCCCTGATCTCGGTAGGTTGCTGAGGGAGAGCTGGCAATTCCGGTAGAGTTCGAATTTCCGGAGTTATCGAATTAGCGACAGGAGGAAATGGTAGAACGTCAGTCACCGGGAGATGGTGAGCCGGAATTATGCCCAATTGGCTTGCTCTGATGCTCCCCGGGACGTGTGCTTGGAGCTCCGCGTCCGTGAAAGCGCGTCGTAATGCGATTGATTGCTCCTTGATAAGTAATCGTTGGGCACGGGATTCCGAGATCAACTCATCTCGCGCCCGAGTGAGGCGTTCTATTTTTTGCCGTAGCACTTTGACGGTATCGGGCGGGGCCCAGGTACCTTTCACGCGTTCGTACTTCACTTTGAGCTCACAATGCGCTTGTTTTAACTCCTCATATTGACGACGAATCGCTATGATGGAAGGAGGAAGACGGGGAATCCGGGGTAGATCATTTGGCTTGTCTTGATTATTTGCATTCATCCTAGGAAAAGAAAAAAAGAAAATAAAACTAAAATATGAATGAGAGTCGTTGGGAAGGGACAGTGATGCTGATTAGTACAAAATTCTCGGGAAGGGGTCGTTGATGGAGGTTACGTAATCCTTATCCCCTTTTCGTCGTGGAAATGGAGGTTAGGGTCGACTTACTAGAATCATCGGGGTCGAGTCGGTTCCTATCGGACAACCGTCACTTATTAAATGGACGGGATATCGGCCACATGTCCATCAAACTGGCATTCGTACTCCGCGGTTTTGAATTTCGGCTTAACGTCGGATTTACGATATTAGCTTATTGCCGTCCCATAGGGGCGCTATTAGTCGAACGTCTCTGATTAGATCAGGTATCCATAAAGTTGGAGAAATTTTCTGCATATCGTAGTAAATCGTACACCTCCTATGACGCGAATTCGCGTGTCACCCCCGTCATTATCGAACCCAAAAGAAACTATTTCCTCGGTTCTAACCCGTTTTATTAGTTATTCGTTGTTTATGGTTAGAATACAATAGCATAACCCTTCCGCAGAGTCGAGGTGGAGATTATCCTAAGAAGCCGAGTGCGTCTAGGCGTGAATTATTATTAAAATTTGGATATTTTCCGGTCATTTATCAAGTAATTCAGTCATTTAAATTTGATTTTTTATAATATAACTTGATTTAACAATCTGATCGGTAGATAGATTTTAAGTGTAACAATTGTTTCATTTGAGTAGGCCGATGCGTGTTTGTGAGAGAGATAATTTCGGTTTAGTAAACTTGGTCGCTGAACATATTGATTAAGTGATTGTGTAACCGTGCGTGATGATCGTAATCGATCATAGACTATGGATGTTGACTGGGTTTGCACATCTTAGTGTATAGTAAAGTCGTCTGAAAATCATTTCACCTTTTTCAGCTTTCCGGCGGAGCGAAGCCTAAGAGAGTACTAGAGGTCAATGATACAAAATTTTGAGTGCCGACACTCTCGTGCAATGATACATCTGTGTTTTAATCAGGTCTACATTTCATTATTGTTATGGTCGTTTATTTGGTTTCACTACCGTCGTATTCTATTCGCAAACTTTTCCAATCGTTGTAATTACGATAATACCTACCCCTGCTACCCATTACTTAATTCCCCTGTCCGACAATAGACGAAAAGCTGTCTGATTCGTTCACGAACGTCCCTAAATTCCCCTTCACTCTACTGTCGCATCTTCCCTGAATTTAGTTCGACTCGTTCCGGCCACATATTTCAGTAGCCGCCCCGAGTGTACAATGGCGCCCTGCGTAGCGGTCCTGTGCATTTATTCGCCAGACCCGACTGCGGACTGCCAAGGGGTCCACGAGGCATGACCCGCGAGCACAACTAAGGGTTTTCACCCACTAGCCGGCCCGAGATCCGTCCCATGGACCTTCTATTTCGATACCGTAATATATAGCAATTTAAGTGGGTCGGACTATATATATATATATAATTAATTAACATGATAATTAAGTAACATAAAAGCGAATGAGACATTTAATCTACAAAATCATTAAGATGTAAACATATAACATTAACAAAAATTTACAAATAAACTCCTTACTTCCGAAAGTTTTCAAGTAAACCGTTGATACAAATTTGCATACAAGTTAAAAGTTCTTAAAAGTTAAAGTTAAAGTTAAAAATTATGAAATTCATCACTGTATATATACTATTTGCATGCATGTGTGCGACCAATAAGCGATTTTTCGCCATTTTTAGGGCTTTTTAATTATTTTATTACTTAAAGTTTATTTTTATTATTTTTTGTATATTTTTCTTTATTTTTTAATATATAATTCAGTTTATGTTTGAATTTTATTTTTACTGTTATTTTTTGATAATATTATTTCTGCCCTTTTTTATTTGTTTTCTGGTCGCCGCTTCTGCCTATGTTTTTTCTAAACCTTATTTTGCAAGGTTTTGGCAGTTTATTTTATTTTTTATATGTTTCCTTCTGTAGCTGTCTTGCTTTCTCATGATTTTTATTAATTATTTGTTTTTATTTAGTTTTGTTATATGTTTATTTTGTTTTATTTAATATGTTTTTTCTTTAATTTTTAGTATCTTGGTGCGGTGCATGTTTATGTGCAGTGATTCCTTCCATAACTTTTTTACTTTTATTTTTTGTTTAAATTGTGGCTCTGAGCCCAACAATAGTTTTATTTCGAAATATAAATTCAATTTGGTACATCAATGATTAATTCAAATTATTAATTCAGGTTAGCTATATCAACGAATTCAGTTTAATTTATCCCCGTACCCTTTCCTTTTAATAGATCCTAGGCGCATTTGTGTTTACTTTATATTTATTGAGTGTCCACTGGACTACTCGGTGTGATGATTTTAAGCCGTATATAATATCAATTTAGGTCGATTTTACAGAATTGAGAAACGAGGAAGCAGCCAGAGACTTCTTCCTTATTTCTCGCTTCAGCTATAGGGATAAATATTGACGTTACGACCGCTGCGTTGCGCACGCTGAGTCCTCACGGGTACATATCATTGGCGATTTTCCACGCACTTACATGCATCTGTACTGTGTAGATTTTGCTTTCTTGCGCTGTGTGTCGGCTGTGGGCCGGAAAAATTTCGACATTTTAATTTATAAAAACATATAAAATAATTCATGTAAATAATATTTATTAATGATAAATGACAATAACATAATTACCCTTTTCACCATTCCAAAATATGAAAAAATTAACATGAAATAGCATAACTACCACTCCCCCCACGCCGACGCCGAGCAGAGCTCCATTGAGATGCAGGGAACGTGACGTGGAATTGACTTGGAGATAGTTTTTAAAATAATTTTCAAAACGATTGAAAAGTAAATTTCAAAGTGGTTAGTTCGAAAATGGTTTTAAACAATTTTCAAAATGGTTAAGTTAAATGTGAAAATGGATCAGTATATATACCTATTTTTCTGGTGTGTGAAATTTGATGTAGTAAAACAAAATTCGACCTTGTTATTTTCTAGCAAATTCTATTATTTATTTTTATTATTTTTTGATTTATTTTTATAATTTTTTATTTAGATTTTTATTGAATTATTACTAATTCAAATTTTTCGATTTAAATTTCATTTTAATGAACTTTTATTAATTTTTTCAATTTCGTCGAATTTGTTGTGTTTTCTTGTTATATTTGTGTAGGTATCGTGCGAATCTTGTTGCATTTTGTTATTATTTTGATTTATTTTTATGTTTATTATTTTATATTTAATTCTCTTATTTCTCAGATTTTATATGGTTTAATTGGTGTTTTAATAGGTTTATTTAAATTGCATGTTGTATCTGCGTGTGTGTTTCTGATCCATTTAAACATTCTTCAAGGCCGTTTACGTTCTGGCCCAACATTATTAATGAGTGCGGCCCGCCACAAAATTTTAAAATGGCCCGTAGGTTAAAAAGGTTGCTTACCCTTGTGTAGAGTGTGTTACTCAAAAAGAAAACACAGTGAAACTAAATATATTTGTAAAGCTGTTGAGTACCATTACACGTGGGTGATTGTTACACAGTTTATCATACGAAAAACAAATATTAAAATTTGAATAATGAATAAAACTTTTTTGTTTTACTTCCACATCCAATTACGAAATGATAGTTGGTGACATGAGATAAATTCTCATTAAAATTGGCCGTCGACAATTTGTTGATTATATTCAATAAATAAATTTATTCTCTTGTTTGAATGAATCAAACAAACCTTAATATTACCTTGATTAATTTTAATCAAATTTAAAATTCGCAATGTCTATCAAATTTCTGTCTAAATGTGATTACAATAAATTTCGTGGGTAATAAATAAATAATTCAAGATATAACTTTTTATTTCAAAATTTTAGTATTATAAATGTACAAAGATTATATGCATCAGTTGATGTGAATTCAGTTGAACAAGTGGTTTTGTAATTTGCCGTTATAATTAATTGTATTACTCTGATTTACAGCAGCCCAAAGTCGAAAGAAAGACTGGAGCGCCAATGGGAATCACAGAAAAGGGTGAAAGTGAAGGATATTTTCAAGTTGACGTAAGAAACTATTTAATTTTTTATTTAAATATCATAAAACATGTTGCATAACTTGTCAACTATCCAGGCATGCTCTATTAAAATATGCAAAAAAACACGATTAAACTTGCTTTGTAAAAATGTATTTTGTGATTGGTTTATATTAATAGTGATTTTGAAGAATTTTAAAATTTTACTTTAGAGCAAGAGATTATTGGAAATATTCAGAAATCAATTGAAAGGAGAGCTATTCGAACATGAATGTCAAATACGATTGCACAATGTAATTTTTTTTAGTAAATTTATAACTTCAATTTTATGTTGGGTGTATTGAATTTCGAATCTGTTTTGAAAAATATAAAACCAATCAATATAATGTGTCTATCAATTGAGAGGCACGCGCTCTTTGATCCGAATTCACTAATTTATGCATGTTAATCCAGGTAATGCATAGAATAATTTAGTGACCAACATTGACAGACTTGGTGCGTATTTGTTTAAATTTGTGACAAGTGAAAAATGAATGAATATTTAGTACTTTTAAATGATTAAATTCAATTAATTAAAATTGTTTATTATTTAGGAAGCCATCGAGCGACATAAAAATCGTATATTAGATTTAAAAGAACTCGTCAAAAATCACAGTGAATTGGATTAATAGATTTGTAGAAAATGCAGTGCTTATAAATATTTTGCTAAACTATTTTTTCGTATGACACAACTTTCGATTGCCAAATTTGATAAATATAAATTATTAGTTTTTTGTTGATTTAAAATTAGTTCAATACTCCACATTTGTTATGACTTAGATGGATATTCATGGAATTTGTTTAGGGTAAATTTTTCTAATTCGGAAGTGATTGTTGCGATTTAAATATTGAGAAAGTTATTACAATCACAAATGAATCTTAAATTGTGGGTCTTTGTTTGTGATACAAAATGGCTATACAGTAAGATGTAAACCAGGTGGACAAAAATGGGAATGTAGCTTGTCTCCAAAGTTTTGAAGAGATATTATTCTCTCAACTTGAGTATTTCGGGCGATATCTTCGAAACGTTATATTAAACGACCAAAGATTAATTAATTCTATTTGGGAATTATGGCTACAGCTATATATTATATGAAGATAATGAATCGGTTATTGTCTTTAATGAGTTTTGATACTTAACTCATTTCAATGAGTTTTACATTTAAACAAAATATTGTATTCAATTGATGTCAAACTATTATATTTCATTTACGATTAATAATTTTATCTTCCTGTTATAACGCAAACATTTTCCACGCGTAAAAATGTGCCAAACCAATCTGTTAATGTGATATTTTAAAATAAATTTACAAGTATTAATAACAGGCGCCATATTTTAACAATGCCTAGCTACATAATGCTGTTAATAAATTACTTATGAAATTTTCGTCATTTTATCCAAGCACAGCATATGAAAACTATAAAAACTTAGAGATAATTCTAAAAACCAGCATTATTCACTGTTATAACTGCTTCTTTATAATTAATAAACAATAATCACAAAACCTGACAAAATTGGAAAAAACAAAATAAATTATTTCAGTATTTATAAGATGTCTAAAACAGAATTATTTTTAATACCTTCATACTTACTTACCAATGCATTTCTTTAAAAAACAATTCTTAATTGCGCAAAATTGCAATTTTTGGTGGAACTGACATTTAACTCGGCACTTTTATCATGTGATTGATTTTGTTGTTGACGAATCACCGAACAAAAGTACATTTGTCTTTCATCCAATCAGATTAGAGATTTCTTGAATAGTTATTTTAAAATAAAAACAAATTCTGAATTTGTTTTTATTTTCAAATGTAAATGGCAAATTTTGACTGATTTATTTAATGAATTTTATTAGATTAGCTAGGTTATTTAAATATCTTAAATATTTATCACTGTTACTAATATTATGTTATAATAATGGAATTTTTTAATTGTTTATTTATTAGTATTCCTAAGGACAGAGGTTATGAGGAAAATAGTTAACACTAATTTTTCTTTGTACTACAAAATTACAGCTATTTCAATTTTCGCTATCAAAATAGAAGCTTTTTCTTGATTCTAGGACAGGTAAGCATAAGGGTAATCACATCAATCTAACTTTAAATTTGGAGAAATTCCTCTTTAATTCTCACTTTCGTTTGTTGTTTCTTTCTTCGTATGTTATAAATATTCACCTCTTTCGCTACTTTTATAGTACTAAATAAGGAGTCAAAAAAATTGAAAACAAATCACATTAATTTTCTTTAGCTTGACAAGTATCCCAATCTCAAGGATTATGTTTCTTTAATTAAATTGATTTGTTTATATCAAGTAATTAATTTATATTTCTTAATCATTGCTTAACGACACTCAACCGATATAAAATTATTATATTCTTATTCATCTATTTATTTGCTACTTGCCCATATTTCATACCTCTAAAATATCATTTTTTAAAATTTTAATATAATTTTTAATTTATTTTGAACTTAAATTTAAATTTTAATTGCTTTATCTCCATATTGATTTGAATAACTGTAATTTCAAAAATTTTCGCAATGCTTTGTCTGTGCGCTATTTGAAAGGGTCATAGGTTAAATTTTGATATCAAATGTGCAATTTTCACGCTTATTACAACAATCGAGTAAACATTGCTGATATTTTGCTACTTATTAAATAAATTTTGAAATATTTATCAATCAACTTATCCAAAAGAAGTCTAAATGATCATAATTAATTCTCATATCTTAAATCATTTCCTTAGTGGCATTTTTAGAACTGAATTATCAGCTCTGACTCTTCTAGTGACCGTCGGATAATTTTCATAATTGTTTGGGAAAATATATTTAGGGAAACATGCGACTATTAGAGCTGCGCTGAAAGGGACCTAGAGGGACTAAATAATTAGCAAATACTTTTTCAAAAATTTACACTTCAATTTTCCTTGCAAAATAACCTTCGTAACTTTCAGTGATAGCGGCAAGGTCCATATAAGTCTACAACGGCTTTTATACGAAGATTAGTTTTCATTTTAATTCACAAAATACTTAAACATTCGAGTTAAATTCCTATCCAGGGTTCTGAGCAAAATATAAACTGTGAAGATAACAGTAAATAATTAAATAATACTAGTATGGAATTCGAGAACGTTTATTGGTTTGAATCGGTGAAGTTCTATTTTTAATTTCAAAATTTTATATTGATTTCAAATTTTAATCTATTTTGCTATTATATTTGTCATGTGTGCGAATATAATATGTATATTGTGTTGGGCCAGAATACAAACGGCCTTGAAAATTGTTTAAATTTATCAGTAATATAGCATGAAAACCCAGCACCAAGATAACTTAAAATACAACATACAACATCAACTAAACACTCTAAAATTTGAGAGAATATAAATAAATATAAAATCAAAAAACATAAAAGTAAAATAAAAAAAATGCAAAATGCATCAAGAACAACACGAAATTTACATAAAAAATAACATAATGTGGGGTTAGTGGTTTCTAACCTTGACCCCTTTACATACAATGTCTTCTTGCCCTCCAATGGTTACCCGTTGCTAGGCAGCGTTGGAACTATAACCACTGGTTATGAGACCGCCAAAGGTGAGCTCTAATTATAGAACTGCTAAGGCCCGGCCTCATGGTGGGTCCAACGCGCTACCGATAGAAGGTCTACGCGCGATTTTCTACCTCGGCCCCTTCCGCATGTATTCGATACTTTCAAAAATTAATTATTAAGCGGACTCCATTCGCCGATTTCAATTCAATAGATTTATTTGCCAAATCAACCATTTTACTTCTGCAATAATGACAAGAAAAATTTATTTGTCATCACATCAATACAGTAATTTATTAAGTCAGCCAAACTTCAATTTTGGTCTCCGATTTGTTGCGCACGGCGTTTCGCTCGTTCCGCCTTTCCTGGGCGTTGCTGGGGACGCTTAGTTGCTGCTGGTTCGGTAGTACTTATCGCCTCTCTGTACGCTAGTTGGGCTGGCGCGAACACCAGTGGGTATGTCACTGTGTTGCCCTCCTGGCAAGCCGACAGTGCCACCTCTAAACTTCGGATTTGCGTTTTTGGGTTTGTACTAATTGCTTTTCCTCCGCCCATCCACGCTGTGCTGAGTTCAATCGCTAGTAAATTGCTGTTACTTTTGTAGGTTCCACCCATGACGCACGAATCTTCTGGATCTCACGGGTCATTTGAAGTAGCTGAATGTGGAGCTCCGCGTTCTGGCTTCGTGATTTTATTAACTCTTTACTCAGAGTCTTGAGAGAATCCGTATCTACAATTAAATTATTCGTCAACAACTTCAAAGCTTTGATTATGAAATTCTCATCATTTGTTACTGTATCTGTATGTTATTATTTGTCTAGTGTTAGGTTACTCAAAAATCTACTGGGTCTCTACCTAAATATACTATCTAAATTGTTGTAATTCATCATTATTACGTCCATTTTTGAGAATTTAGAATTATATATATATTTAAGAATTAAAGAACTAAGAGTTTCTAATTAATTTTATTTTATACTACAATTTTCCTATCTTCTTGTCTGGTTTCTGCGATGTGAGCCTGAGTCAAATCTGGACCGATCCAGAGCATATGAATGCTCTTGCCGTCTCGTGGGACTTCCGTCGAGGTCTTGCATGTTTCTCGGTAAAAACTTTCTGGGTATTACCACGTTTATGGACGTTGTAGATTTTGCTAGAGCGGGGTCATCCAATTCATAGGACACTCCGTAAGTTGCAGTGTAGCCATCAGTGCTGGGGATTCTACCGGCGGCAATGTCCACATTTATCCTAGCTAGACGCCTTCTAGCCATGGCATCCTGCCAGTTAGTTTGTTGCTGGTGAATTTCGAGACGAGCGAGGGTGAATTCTGCTCGTTGTCTGGCTTCACGGGCTGGATTGCGGCCTGGCTCTCTCTTGATGGCCACATATGGTAAGTCCAATTCATTGTGGTAGCCAAGACGACTCACTCTGGATTCCCTCACGGGGGAGATCGAGAATCCCACGCCCCACATACCCTGTGGCATCTGGCTGCCTTTCGTGCCCGGAAACGCACCGTAATTCTGGATGCATTGCTCCAGGAATCGTCTATAATAAAGAATTATGATAGGCATGATTCCATTAATGGGTTTATGATTAAGAAAATTCAATATGACTTTCACACGAAAAGTTAAGGAATATCTTGGTTGTATTGAGGGAAAATATCAGGATACGTATAATTTACTTACGTCTTAACTGGTTGGCGGTGTCTCGCCAAGGTATTTTGGTGATTTAAGTTTCATCTAAGGTCATTTAACTTGACTCTTAGGGCGTTTCTATAAAGGAAGCAACGAATGCCGAAATAGTAGGCGAATTATTTCTTAAGGTTTAGTTCGGTTGCGTTATAGAATCTTATTTATTGTGTTTCTTTCCGTTTGCATGACACTTGTACAATAGCAGGATGATTACGATTAATTCAAGTCTTTGGCTAGTGACGTGGCGAGACTGGATCTGAACGTAGTTCTGGTCAGTATTCGAGGTGTGGAGGGTCTCGGATTTTCACATTTATTCTCCGACCTAGATACGGTGCGAGTCATTTTTTCGGTATGCGGATGATTACTTAATTATTTGCATGGTGTCTATGACTGGATGATATTCCGAGTAATTCGACAAAAATATGAGACAATTCATTCCTCGTTTGCTAATTTATTGGTTATGAATGCTGCTTTATTTACAGGAGATATGGGAATGAATGAAGTACTGCACAGTACATAATGAAACAAAACAAATCATTTCTTATTGAATAATTTATTTGATGCAATCAGTATTCTTATGAGAGAATTTTTCGTTCTATCATGTTAGGCTCCTCGGTACTCGTTCCTTGGGGAGGTTCTTTATTTGATCTTAGGGTTAGATATATCGATATTATGATATTACGAGTGTCCACTGGACTACTCGGTGTAGATGATTTTGAGCCGATGAGTAAAATGAATTTAGGTCGAGTTTTCGGGAGATGAATAACGAAGAGGCAGCCAAAAGACTACCCTCCACCTTCCATCTTCCCTTATAAACGGCATGAATTGACTTTTGGATTCTTGCGTTACACACGCCAGAACCTTTGCAGGCACGAGATATTGGCGGATGGACCGCACTTACAAATCTCGATAGGTATATAGATTTTGCTGACTTGCGGTGATGTTTCGGCTGTGGGCCGGAAAAATTTCGACATAGTATAACGCTTTCTATCAATTTATATATTTCATAAGACATTGTTTGCATCATAGTTAACCATCATAATTCATCATAAAATATTTCCCCATACATGCGTCCAAGTAGAGCTTACTTGAGATTGCTTGAAACGCAGTATGGAAAAATTGTCGATAATTGAGACTGTCCGCTAGAAAACTTGAATTTGCTCACCAAAGTTTGCATGTATTAAAATTCTGTGAAAATGAATTGATATATAAATATATATACCTGTTCTGTGACCCTAACCTTGCGTGTTAATTTTAGTGTGATAAAACAAAATTTGACTTCGAAATTATTTGTTATCTAACTTTAATTTTTATTATTTTTCTTGATTTAATCTGACAATTTCTTTTTTAAATTTTTAATTGAATTCTTTCCTATTAAAATTATTTTATTTTGATCTAATATTTCCATTAATTCTTTGCTTTTACGTAAATTGTCATTTTTCGGTCAAATATTTATGTCATTTTGTTATTTTTATGTTAGTTTCATGCTAATCTTGGTGCACTTTGTTATTATTTTAGTTTATTTTTATGTTTTTTGATTTTATATTTTAATTATATCTTTCTCACATTTTAAGGTTGTTGAATTGATGTTTATAGGTCTGCATGTTATATTTGCGTGCTATTTCCAATTCATTCAAACAAAATCCAGTGCTGGCCTAACAATACTAACAAGAAAATTTGACCCAAAAACGACAATTTATATAAAAGTAGAAAATTAATGAATTAAATGAGTTAAAATAAAATATTTTTGGTTGAATAAATCCAATTAAAAATTTAATAAATAAATTGTTTCAATTTAAATTAAGAAAATAAAAATTTAATTTAGATAACACAGATAATTTCAATGTCAAATTTTGTTTTATCGCAATAAAAATAACACGCAAGGTTAGGGTCAAATTGCAGGTATATATACTGATGTGTTTTGACAAATTTTCAGTCTTATTTTTTATAACAATTTTCTGTCTCAATTTTTAGTTGGTGTGTGTAACAACTGAGAGCAGTGTATTCAGGCAATTAACACTGGTAAGTGTTTTTTCTGGACACGACAACTCTCAGTTAGTGTGCACTGACTTATGATTTAAAATGAACGTGTACCTGCTATATATGAATGACTTCTCTATGAATTTATTGATCGATATTGATTAAATGATTTGTGATGATGCGAATTGACAATGTTTATGCGAATTTATGAACTTCCGACAATTATGTGATATGTGAAATGCCGTATAAATGTTTACGTCTGAAATTTTGCATCGATGATTTTACTTGGATTCGTTTAAAATGATATCATTTATTTATTTATTTCGTTTTCGGCCCACAGCCAATACATCGTACAAGAGAGTAAATAGACATAATTAACGGGCCCGTGTAAGCGCAGTTCATCTGCAACAGAGCTGTGACCGTGAAAGTTCGCCAGTGGTAAACGGCGAATCTAAACGTAAAATAATAGCTTATAGTGGTAGAGGGAGATCGAGGAACATGGCTTTTGGCTTGTTTTTCTTTCATCCAACACCAGAAAAATCAAACTTGAATGAATTATACATTCGGCTCAAAATACTTAACACTGAGTAGTCCAGTGAGCACTCATTAAATACAAATAGATCTTAAGGTCAAGGAAAAGGGAAGAGTTGCGGAGAAATCGCGAAATCGTTACAACAGTTAAATTGGAAAGCAGTCGGAAAAAGATTAATCCGAACGACTAAAATCATAAAAAAGAAGTAATTTAAATAATATTTAAAAACTAAAAAAATTTTCTATTGAGTTGAGATGGAAAATATGGGCTGAACGCTGCTCAAATTTTCCGAAATAATTGAAATACTTTATTGAAAATAGTAAAATAAGTAAATATTCTAATAAAACTGAGAAATAATGGCGGATCCCTATTAACAATTTAATAATAATAATGATAATATTAAGGATAATGGTAATAATAATGATGATAATAATAATAATAATGATAATGGTAGTAATAAGAAATATAATAGTAATAGCAGTGATAATGGATTAGAATAATAGATATAATAGTAACGATTATAATACTAGTAACAATAATATGGAACATAGTAGTTTTAATAGGAATGTTGGTAAGAGAGATACTGTGATGATATTTACATAACAAAGGGTGTGCAGGGCATAGTAAAATCAATAATACGGACAACGACAAGGATGACTATAGGAATAGACCTAATGATAAATGATATAACATCATAGATTAACATCTGAAGGAGATAGGAGAATAATGCAACCTTAACATCGAAATCGAGCACAGGCTTTCTATCTGCCGCTCGTTGGACCCATGGATCGTTCAGTCAATTATAGCATTAGCAATAGCGCTCACTTTTTGCGGGCGATCTACCCACTCGAACACAGTTCCAACGTTGCTTAGCAACGGTGCCGAGTTGTAAGCGAAAGATATTTGTATGGGGTTGTCTGAGTAACAACCATATAGTCGCAAAAATCTCAACACCCACAAACCCCAACAATTGGAATGACAGCCCATAATTTTTACTCTCAAGTTATTGGTCACACTCGACCTAGCGAATTGATTGACTGCAGAAAGATCTTTAAGCGTAGTATTCTTGCGAAATACCAATAATAATGCTTCTTAAAGTTAGATTTTTTATAGTTTTCAAAAATCTTCAGGGCATACTAGATAAAAATGTTTTTACCAATAATTGTTTTTCCGAAAAACTTCTTAATTTTTATTCATTTATATCATCTTCGCTTCTGAAAACTTATGGTAGCTTCAGGAATTGATTAAAAAAATTGCTCGTGTTCGTCATATTAGATCGAGTCAGAATTTCCAATATTAGAAAATATTTATTAATATAACAAATTTAAATTCTTTCAAAAATCTCCAGTTTTTGAGGATATTTAAAAAATTTCTTTTTGAGAATTCTGTTATTAGATTATTAAATTATTTAAATTAGATTATTAGATTATTTAAAATTACGTGATGGGTTCATTAAGTACTCGGTCTGACATAGAAATAATTGAGAACACTAAATTTTCGTTCATAATACATTAGATTCATGTAACATAGGCATAATTTTTCGATATATCAGCCGAGATTACCGAAACATATTTCCCAGTTTATCACAAGTTCTGGGCCCCAATTGTCGAAGAAATCGGCCACTGCCTCCTTCAGTTTATCCTTATTTTAAAATATTTTGCGAACTAAGTGCTTTTCAAGGTGGCGGAAAAAGAAATAGTTATTTGGAGACAAATCTGGCTTGTATGAGGATGTGCAAGTAATTATATATATATATATATATATATATATATATATAGAAAGTATATCATGACATATAAAATTTTGCTCGCTCATTTTGAATGAGTGGCGCGTGCGGAAATACAGAGCGAGTTAACTTGCGTATGGCATATAAGGTAGTAATAGTAATAATAATATTATTATTATTGCTATGAACAAAACAAGTCAATATAATTACATCATTAACATTTGCAATTAGTTAAATCAAGTCAAGAATTTAATCTTTTATTTATTAAGAGAATGAATTAGTTTAACCATTTTGAGAAAAGGATTATCCGTTTTTTCCTAGAGACGCATTTATATACATTTAAATTAACAATAAATAATTCCATTCATATTTGAAAATAAATTTTTATTTCAATAAACATTTTAGTCTATCTTTGTTTATATTAAAATTAGTTGGAGGAAACTGGGAAATAAAGCGATAGTTACCTCTCTTACACTCCTGAACATTGAGAGCGATAACTGTTATCGTGACCCCTAAGTTACCCAAACACAGACCAAATATAAACCATAAAAACAGATTAATCACTTCATAGTCATGTTTGCAAGTGTCATGGAAAAATTTAGGCTTTTCCACAGCGACGTAGTGAGACCAAGAAAATGAAATGAAGAGTGCGATCATCATCGTTGACGTGAACACCATCAAATAGCAAGCTTCCAATATCAAGTTGCATTTTCGGATTTCATCCATTTCAGGCTTTTTCATGCAACAAATCTGGTAAGAGAATAATAAAAGGAAAATCAAACTCGTCGGAATGATGAAGTAATAATGGAAAAGATTTTGCAAATAACATTGGTACGGGTTGATAATGTGAGAATGGAGGTTCCAGTAATCATTGAGCTCGGTGGAATTGTTTGGGGTCGCATATCGGACCACCGTGCTCCAAAATGGAGAGATTTGAATAAATTGGCAGCCGCATACATGAATATGGAATATGACAACGAAACTTGAAATAAGGCATAAAATTAAACTCAAAATCCTGAAGAGTTTGACAATGAAATTGAATGCCTCTTCACAGAAAAGACTTGCTGAGGAAATGTCGCCCATATAACTGTTTGAAATGTACCATTAATTGTCTATATACACTCAATAATCGGACATCGATTATCTTTATCCATTCAATTATTATTTTTATCTCTTCAATTATTATCTTTCACATTTGTATTTGAATGACCTCTGTGATGAACTGAACTGACTTTTCATCAAGAAATTGCAAGTGCAACTCAGTGTCAATATTGCCCTCTTTTCCAATGGTTTCGTATTAATAGATGAATTGAAATTGCAAAGTCCCCATGGGATTTGAAAATACTTAGTATTAAATTTTAACAGATCTTTTGATTATTTGATAGGAGTTGCATGGGTCTTATAAAATTTTGATCTTTTTTTTTGAATAAATAATTAAATAAATTTGGCAACGATTTAATTAAAAAATAACGCCAATAAAAAGCTTTTCGTACGATATATTTCAACAGCATAACTGTCATCTTTGGGTACTCAAAACCAACTTAAAATATTATGAATTAACAATTTATTTAAACAAATTATTTTTTATTAATTTAAGTGCATTATGTCTTATTTAAATAGATTGAGCCCAATTGACCCAAATAATTATATTTTGGAAGATGATGTTCTCCTGGATATTTTGCCCATGGAAATTCTGGAAGTTTAGAACTTACAGTTTGTAAATCTCCCCCAGAAGTGTGAAGGTGTGAAGTGTGAGACATTTTTTGGTGGATTTTAGTTTTTTCATGTTTAGTTTTGTGAGCTTTTGAAAGTTATTTATTACAAGATTCACAAAAATATTTTTCTCGAATTACCATATTTTTAAAATTAAAAAAATTAGAAATTATGAATTTATGAATTTATTTTTATCATCTTGTGGTTAAGTAGTATGTTTTGAAGCGTTTCCAGCAAGCACCCATTATGAGGAATTGAAGACATGTGAAAGTTTCTAATATTCCATATTTACCAAAGTCATAGATTTGGAAAAATTGGAAAAATTTGAAATTTTGAGAAATTCGTGTATTTCGGGTATCTCGGGTAGGGTCGAGAGCTGGAAACGCTTAAAAACACACTACTTTGACACAATCATTTACTTCACAACTACAACAGATAACACTTTCATTAATTTCAACAATCACATCAACAAAAATAAAATCTAACCATTTATTTTCTCTAAACGATTTTCCAAATATTTTCATTAATTCTTTAAGCTCATCTTTATGCTTTGATATCATATTATAGTACTTTGCACACAAACTAATAACACTATTTAACTTTCTCATACTCAAAAACAATTGACTCAATTCTGTTAATGACTTCAATATTTTAGTCGAGTCTATTTCATTATTTTCAATTAATTTTCCAATTTTGGACACAATCATCGTCACCTTTTCACTTTGCAAATCATCTTTTATATTTCTCATCTTTAACTTATTCTCAGTCAATTCTTCTTGCGAATCATACATCATGTGAATATCATATTCATTATCTGATTCGAACTTTGACATCAAGCGATCCAAACGTCGAACCATTTCTCTCACTTTTTTTCCCATTCTTTCATTGAAATTATCTGGTTGCACAAAAGCTACATTGTCTGTCGGCGATTTGTCACCTTGAAATCTAATTGACTTCTTTAATATTGGCTTCTGAAATTTATTTACATTCTTTGTGCATGATCTAACCATATGTCCATAACCTCTGCATGAATGACACTGAATTTGACCTTGAAGATTTAATTTGTCTCTTTGCGGTGAAGGTGATGTTGATGGAGATCTTCATCTGGCAAAACAATTTCGTGAGATATGACCTTTTCTGCCGCAATTATAGCATTGAGCGTTAACATTAGTTCGCTGATCATTTGTGTTTATTTTATTAAAATTTCTCACCATTGCCCTTCACCCAATCTGATCGCATTTGTTTCGGGCTTCGCTGAACATTATCCTTAAACCAGCATTACTATCATGTCCCATCTCTTGGCAATGATCGCACTGGATTTGAATTGAGCTTTTTTGAGATCTATTTTTGAGCCAACATTGATTAACGTAGTGCCCCAGCCTCTGGCAATAACTGCATTGGATTGGACTTTCTTTTCCGTCATTCTGAGTATCTATCGTCTTATTTGATTCATATTTTGGCCTGAACTTTGGTGATAAGCTACTTGCTTGTTGGAGCCGATTATTTCTAATTGAACTTATTGATCTCTCTCTGGTATCGGTGATGATTGTAAACGATTCTGACTTGGTCTGTGCGCTTTTCAAATTCAGTTATATTTTCATTGCTTTCTTAATTAACTCATCAAAGTTATTAAAATCTTCATAACATAAAGCATTTTTAATTTCCTTTTTAACTCCTGTCAAGAATTTGATCCTGTAACAACTCCTTTACTTTCTTTGCAACATCAGCTTGGTCTGGTTTCACTTCAAAAGCCTTTTCTGCAAGAGTAGTTAAATGGTAAGCAAATTCACTTACCGATTCATCTGACTTCTGCACTCTGTTGTAGAACTTTTGTCGCATTATTCTTTTAATATCACCGCCGATTAACTTTGCTACCAGCACATCTTTCAATTTTGTCCAGTCATTGGCTATTGCTCTTTTGCCAATTTGTTGCATTGCTTCTCTGGCTGCTCCCTTTAAATATAACGGCAACCTTTGTACCATTATCGAATGGCTCCATCCGTAGGCTGTAGCGTACATATAATAATCCTTCATAAAGTCGACAAATTCCACAGGATATTCTCCATATTGAGTGACTGGTAGCTTTTGGCAACTCGCATAATCATTACCTTCTTTGCTATTCCCCGTTGTAACCGCAGACACGGGTGTTTCGTCATTATTATTGGTATTGATGGATTGTCTTGAAGTACTCATTATGATTTCAACTTGTCTTTGGCTTCTCAAATTGTAAAATGATCTGGTCAACACAGGTTTCACTCGTCTAAATTTCAAACTATTACAATTATAAAATTTACCTTTCGTTTTAATCTTGAATTTTCACTTTACTAATAACTTCTCGTTAAAATATTTTTTTTTACTTCAACAATTCACAATATTTCACTTTTTCAATATTTTCCCAAATTCCCAAATTTTCCAATGACTAATAATCACTTCTACAATATTATTTCGAACAATATCCTTTTTACAACCAATCTTTTGACCGACTTTGATCATGTCGGGCTCACCAAATATGTTGGGTTTTTATAGAAAGTGTATATTTAGGTCTGACTCCTTGGTGTCCTTATTTAATCAACTGAATTAACCCAACACAATAAGATTTATTTTCAATTTATATAGCAAAACTTGATTCACAACTTTCACAAAAATCGATTCAATTCACAATACTCTGCACAATTTCACAATAAATCAATGCAGCGATACGTCTTCCAAAGGGAGATGCTCCTGTCTGGTGCGCAATACTTTAATTTGTTTGGCTGATTGAATTCCCTTCTAAGATTATTACCTTTTTTGCTGAACTCTCGGAAATTTTCTCTTCGATAAACTGGCAATTTTGCTGATTTGCCTTTCCCTTTTATACCCATTTCGCAAATCAGGTCATCCGCAAACCAAATTGGTTTTGGTATTTTTGACATCTTTCTTTCCAAAACTAAATTAGATACTTCAGGGCTCCCGGGGTTTCCATTTACTTATGTTGGGCCAGGGCACTATTTTGTTTGAATGAATCGGTAATACGCACTCAAACACAACACGCAAATTTAAAAACAGACTCATTAAACATCAAATAACCACCTCAAAATCTGAGAAAGAAATAATTAAAATATAAAATCAAAAACATAAAAATTAATTAAAATAATAACAAAATGCATCAAGATCCGCATGAAAATAACATAGAAATAACAAAATAACATAAAATTTGACTGAAAAATTTACAATTTTCGTAAAAGTAAAGAATTAATGAAAAAGTTGAATTAAAATAAAATAAATTTGACTAAAAGTAATTTAATTAAAAATTTAAGGAATAAATTGTCAAACCAAATCAAGAAAATAATAAAAATTAGAGTTAGATTATACAAATAATTTCAAAGTCAAATTTTGTTTTACTACATCAGATTTAACACGCAAGGTTAGGGTCGTACAATAGGTATATATACCTATTCATTTTCACAGAACTAATCTTACCCGTCTTAACCGGACAACTAGTCTTAATCAATTCTGATTAATCTCAACCAGGAACCAGTTTCAAGCAGATTAAATTCTCAAATGTGACTGAAAGAATGCTCGAAAACTTTCTCCACGTCGCGTCCTTACAACATCATGTGAGCTCTGTTTGGGCGTCGGCGTGGGGAAAGATTTGTGATGAGGTTTAATGAATGATGATTTATCAGATGCTACTATATACAAATAAAAGTTTATAATCATGAAATCTTATGTCGAAATTTTTTCCGGCCCACAGCCGACACATCACCGCAAGTCAATAAAATATACACACCCCAACCAAACTATGTAAGTGCGGTGTAAGTCCGCCAATAGTCTGTGCCCGTGAAGGCTACGACGTGAGAACCCAGTAGCTGGAACGTCAATATTATCCGTTATAGAGGAAATCGGGAGGTGGTGGGGTAGTTTTTTGGCTGCCCCTCTGCATCCCATTTCCTGAAAATTCGACCTAAAACCTTAAATGACAGTCGGCTCAAAATCACCACACCGAGTAGTCCAGTGGACACTCGTAATATTCTAATATCAACACTGATAGTCTTAGGATCAAATAAAAGGGGATAACTGGAGAGGGCGCTGAAAATCGTTGCTATGATCACGATCAAATAAATAAATAATAAAAGCAGTAACGGTAATAATTAATGATAATAAATTATGATCACGACTAAATAAATAAATAATAAAAGCAGTAACGGTAATAATTAATAATAATAAATTTCAACTATTATGATTACGAGTAATAAATAAGTAATGAAATCGGTAATGACAATAAATAATGATAGTAAGTTTCAATTGGTATGATCACGATTAAATAAATAACCATTAAAATTAATAATAGTATTAATTAATGTCATAGGAGTTAGATGGCCAGAAAAGGTAGTAAATTATGATGACCATGACTAACAACGAGAATTTAAATCGATAAAAGTAAAATGAATAACTAACTAGAGTAGATTGCTAGAGAGAGAAAATTTAGATATGCGTCTACGCTGCGGTGACCACGACTAGTAACAGTATCAAAATGAAAGCGAGTGATAATAAATTGATAAAAACATTAACGTCACGGAATATAAGGATAAATCGGCGCCGTCGGAATTTAACTATCACGAGAAGTAAAATTAGATAGGTTAATAGCTGAGTAAAAAAACTAATTCCCGAACGAGCACAAGTATTTGCAAACACGATAAATGACAGAAATTTAATTATTAAAAGAATTGACCATAAATGCAAATATAACAATCATGATAAAACGTGGATCTAAGGATAAGTAAAAATTTTACAACTGATATGAAGGGATCAAAATCTGTAATAATGATAAACGCAATTGTAAAACGAGACTCAAAATAAAGCTGTAAAATTAATGAAATGATAAATAATGCCATGAGATAAAAATTGAAAAAACCCGACGTCAAGTTTGACATAAAAATATAATTGCCCACAGAGATTTGACGCCATGCATGATAGGCGAGATTCAGGAGAAATGAGGTCCACAAAATAATAGTTTTCATCAGTAGAGCTAAATAATGATGATTTCCGAAGTCCCCTCACGAGTGACCAGCATTTAACATTATAGTTCTGAATAAGGCAACTAGATCCTCATGTTGATAGGATAAATCGGATGTATAGGTTACTATCGGACCCAAAGTCATCATTAGGATAGGATCGTGATCCAGGAAGTTGTTTTCGGGAACAGGGAATCCTATGCCGGAAATCTGAGTTTATCTAATTCGTAATCAGAAAACTGTATGGCCATTGTGTAAACTGATACATAATCTTGAGAGCAGCCATGGAAGGAAAATCACCCACGATAGATCACAGACAGATAGACCTAAGACCTAATGTAATTATTAAAGAGAATAAAAGTCATCATACTCACCCAACTTTACCGACCACCGGAGCAACAAATCCCAGAAAAATTCAGAACTAGTATAATTCCAGCAAACGGGGAAAGTCATAAATGTAAACGTCAAGATCAAAAAATGTTACCACGCATATAATCGAATCAAAATAGAAAAGGGGTAGAATATCTCGACCACTCCAGTTATAAACTACACAATCGGTCTATTGCTATTTGAATCAGTGTAAAAGCACACTAACGAGAAGGTCAGAGAAATATCAACAATGCCACAACTAGAGACAAACAGGGAAGGAGTCGACACGAGTCAATAAGTAACGCGATTGTTACAGAAAATTTAATAAATTAAATATTGAAAATCCAATTCGCAGAAATCATTCGGTGACGTGGCACTACCCTAGTGGTTATATAAAACCAGATCGTTGTGTCAATTCTATTATTTTCTAACGGGAATAATAAGAAAAAATTATGAATTCTCGTAGCGAACGACAGAAGATCGGATAAGCCAACAACCCTCGGAGAGAGGCCAACACCACACTTAATAGAGAGCCAACCACGCCTCAAGACGGTAAGTTTCATATCTTATTAAACCCTTTTATCATATGAATTCATGCGAGGACCAAACTTTTGAGACTCTACAATTCCGGAACCAACCAATCACAAACGATTTCCAGTAAAGATTTGCAACCTGTCAATAATGTTATGCTCAATAAAATTTTCTATGAAACCATATGATTTATTTGCTCATTATCGACTATTGGTATAAATTGACAAGGTCATGAATTTCCAGTTCCCCAATAGCTTACCGGCACCCACATCGTAACTCGCCAATCCATAACTCCTGACGAATGCATCCAGTGACTAGCACGACCTGAAACAATACAATTCTAAACTAAGCATCGAGATAGCCATTATGTACTGCCCCAGATTAATAATTATGATGACGATGGCATCACACCCACAATGAGAATGAGCCAAGTTACCAAGAGATCCCCAACGATACAGATAACAAACTGAATTATTTTTCAATAACCAAAACGAGAAATCAACGAACATAGTGGCGTGGAGTCACCGTAAAAGAATGCCCAAACGAAGGCAAGCCCATCACGAGTTCCAAATTATGACCATAAGAACCACTAGTATATGACAAAGCCGAATAGTTATGGCGACAGTTACCGACGAGACATAGGAAAGATTCCGCTAGAGCACGAAAGGAAATCTTGACAGGTAAGTAATGAACTAGCCACGTAACGACGCCAACAACAGTACTCATGACAGTACCCGTCCGGTAATCCGATGATCCGATCCATCGCTAGCTCGCCATTCCATAGCTATCTAACCATCAACAAGCAAAGCCGCCAAATATATGTTAAATTTATTTAAGATGATTGGATGAAAATAGTCATGATTTATTAATTGATTAAATGATCCAAAATTGCAGACCACTCCTGGATCGACGCGTCCCGCGCCACGGTGCGATTTCCTGCTCGATCGGCCGCCAGATGCCAACAAGCCATGTTGGACGCGGGATTCTCAGTCTCGCCAGTAAGGGAATCCCGCGCGGGCACGCAAAGCGACTTGGGCGAAGTTGACCTTCCTTTTGTAGCCATCAAAAGGGAGCCCGGCCACAATCCAGCCCAAGAAATCCGAGGGCAAGCAGAGTTCTTAATAGCGCGCCTGGAAGAGCACACGCGCCAGACAAACAGACAAGTGGAAAAGGCTAGGCGACATCTAGCTGAAACCAACAAAGCAATCGCAACGGGAAGCATCCCATGTACGGATGGGTACGCCCCACCGTACAACACATCCTTTAACCTCGAAGACCCGCATTTGGATGAGGAGTCTGAAGCAATGAATGTGGTGGTTCCACGAAGAATACTGACGGGGAAAGACGTCCCCACCACGACTTAGAGCACCCATACGCTTACGAGTTCCCAAGGCGATACCGAAGCCATTCGAGATATGAATAAAATCGATGTATATTGTGAATAAATATTGGATTTCATTTTAATTCTTTTGTTTTCCTATTCACAATGATTAATAAAGTAGAATTATAATGGCTTAGGATCAGATTTTGTTTAAATTAAGAAGTAGAAATGTAATAATTGAATTTCGTAAAGAAAGAGAGTTTAATGACTATTCCGTTTTTGTAGACAAGGAACCACAAAGGATTTTACAAGGTGAATTGAACAAAGCCCAAAGACTGAACAGAGAACTGCATCAACAAATTGTGCAGCTAACGACAGAAATCCAGCATATCAAATCCAGCTGGGTAGAGCCGAAGAAGGTGAAGCCTCTATCTCAGAAGATGACCGCCGCCCAACGGGGTTGGGCCGAAGAGAAACAACTGAATCAGAGTAAAAAAAAACCCAGATTCGCGGGTTAGAGGTAGCTTTATCTGCGTGCCAGGAAGGCAACAAGTAACTTACCAGTTGGTTTTTGCTCCAGCTCAATTGGCCTGCAAGAAAGCCACAACGAACACTAAATCTGCGAGCAAACCGCCCCGACACCGACCTGGCAGGAACGAGCGCGCCAAACGCCGAGCCGCTCAGCCAGCAGAATAAAACATGTTTTTGTTATCACTTAATAAATATTATGTCGTTAATATTGTTATTCTCGATTAAGATTTGTAATGCCAAGATTTAGTCAGTGTAAATACGAAATAAAAGAGATTTTATTCTACGTGACGAAATGGACAAAAGTACGAATATGGGACGAGAGTAGACAAAAGCGCACGCAGACCTTCTACCGGTAGTGCGTTGAACCCACCTTGGGGTCAGGCAAGAGTAGTTCTTTCACAGCGCTCACCTTTGGCTACTTCAAAAACCAATGGTTGCATTTCCATCGTTGCTTAGCGACGGGTAACCATTGGGAGCGAGAATAGTTATGTGTGGGGTCAAGGTTACACTAACCAGAAGCCCCACACTTACAATAATTATATTGGTCGTGGGTTCCCCTTTTATCTCGGGTTTCCATCGTCAACAAATTTCGTTTTCCGTAATTAGTGGTGGGT
Source organism: Schmidtea mediterranea (assembly GCA_022537955.1). Lineage (NCBI taxonomy): Eukaryota > Metazoa > Platyhelminthes > Tricladida > Dugesiidae > Schmidtea > Schmidtea mediterranea. The sequence continues at coordinate 207,527,127 of CM039680.1, forward strand.
TTCTGAGTGTTGATATTTTGAAACTATATGGTTGTTACCCAGACAACCCCATACAAATATTCTTCGCTTACCAGTTGGAACCCATTGCTAAGCAACGTTGGAACTGTGTTCGAGTGGGTAGATCGCCCGCAAAAAGTGAGCGCTATTGCTAATGCTATAATTGACCGAACGATCCATGGGTTCAACGAGCTGCCGATAGAAGGACTGTGCTCGATTTCGACTTTTAGGTCCCATTATTCTCCTATCTCTTTCAAAGGTTAACCTATACTCTCATATCATTCATTGTTATGTCCATTCCAATAGTCCTTCTTATCGTCGTCCGTGTTGATGATTATTCTTTGGCCTGTACACCCTTTGTTATGTTAAATATTCACACACTAGCTCTCTTACTCTTATCCCTATTATAACTACAATGTTCCCTATTATTATTACTAGCATTATCATTGTTGCTATTATATGTATTACCTTTATTAATTGTTACTACTATTACCTTTATTATTATTTTTATACTATATAATTACCATTACAGTTATTATATTACTACTATTTACATCATAATTTTTATCATTACTATTATAGGTACCATGATCATTATTATTATTATTATTATTATTATTATTATTATTTTCCTCATTATTATTATTATTATTATTATTATTATTATTATTATTATTATTATTATTATTATTATTATTATTATTATTATTATTACAATTATTATAATTATTATCAATATTATTAACAAAATTTTGTGTAGGGATTCGTCCTTATTCCTCAGCTTTAAGAAATATTTTTCTTATATAACAATTTAGCCGTAATCCATTTGTATTTCCCCGGTTTTCGGTAAAGTATTTTTGTTGATTCGAAATATTTGAGCAGCGTTCCGCCCTTATTTTACGCGTTCCACTTTTACTTTACTATTTTCAATAAGTATTTTAATTACTTCGAAATTTTGAGCAGCGATCCGCCCTTATTTTACGGTTTATAAGAATATTATACTAACAATCGAACGACAATTCGCTTTTGTTTTACTATTTTCTATAAGTATTTTAATCATTTCGGAAAATTTGAGCAGCGTTCCGCCCTTATTTTACGCGTTCCACTTTTACTTTACTATTTTCAATAAGTATTTTAATTACTTCGGAAAATTTGAGCAGCGATCCGTCCATATTTTCCGTTTCAATTGACAGAATTTATTTAATTCTTATTTAAAAACATTATTTTTCATGATTTTGGTCGTTCGGATTAATCTTTTTCCGATGGCTATTCATTTTAACTGTTGCAACGATTTCGCAATTTTCCCCTCTACCCATTCCCTATCTTTGTCCTTAAGATCTATGTATGTTCATTTCATAATTAATGAGTACCCACTGGACTACTCGGTGTTAGATATTTTGAGCCGATTGTTGTCAAAAATTTATGTTAATTTTACAGGAAACGGATGATGAAGGTGCAGCCAAAGGACTACTCATTTACCCTCAAAGTTTCCCTATCTACGGATAATATTGACGTTCCAACCCCTGCGTTCCGCACGCCGGAGCCTTCACGGGCACGAATCATTGGCGATATTCCACGCACTTACATGGTTCGAACAATATGTTTGATTTTAATAGCTTGTGATGTGTCTTTGGCTGTGGGCCGGAAAAATTTCGACAATTTGAAAAATTAATTTATGCATTATAATAATTTATTAAAACAAAAATTAAATTACCAGATACATCCATCAAATTAAAATTCATAAATATATCTTCGTAATAATCCATAAAACATCGACCAATGAATCCATTATTCACAGATAAATATATTAATCCAAAGTAAAAATCCATCAAATTAAAATTCATAAATATATCTTCGTAATAATCCATAAAACATCGATCAATGAATCCATTATTCACAGGTAAATATATTAATCCAAAGTAAAACTGTTGAAATCAATTGTCAAAGTACGACGGAAAATCAATACTGAAAATTAAGATTAAGATTTGTCAAATCATATCAGTATATATACCTATAATTTGGCCTTAACCTTGCGTGTTATTTTTTATTGCGATTAAACAAAATTCGACCTTGAAATTATTTGTGTTATCTAAATTAAATTTTTATTTATTTCTTAATTTAAATTGGTAATTTATTTTTAACATTTTTAATTAAATTTATTCAGCTAAAAATATTTTATTTTTATTCATTTAATTCATTAATTTTTACTTTTATATAAATGGTCATTTTACGGTCAAATTTTCTTGTTATTATGTTATTTTTTTTATGTAAATTTCGTGCGGTTCTTGATGCATTTTGTATTTATTTTATTTTACTTTTATGTTTTAGATTTTATATTTATTTATATTTCCTCAGATTTTAAAATGTTTAATTAGTGTTGTATATTGTATTTTAAATTATATTGGTGCTGGGTTTTCGTGCTATATTACTGATGCATTTAAACAATTCTCAAGGCTATTTGTGTGCTGGCCCAACATAAGGAAATTTGTTGACGTCCCGGGTTTCTCACACTGTTCGGGTTTTCTGTTGGCTCGGACTTCCCATTAGCCAATAAATTTTTAATAAATTTCTATTTTTTAAAAATATTTCCTTCTGGGGACCCACAATCGATTTAATTTTATTATATTTGGATTCGTCTCGTCATTTGGCATCCGCCCATACCCTTTTCCCCCTATAAATATTTATTTTAAAATTTTTAATTGATTTTGCCTTTTTAATTATTATTTCGAACATCAATGTTTTTATTGATTTTCCATTTTATTTTTGTGAATTTTGTAAACCGCAACATATATTGAAAATTACTCTATAAATCGATTAGTTAATTAGTGATTTTTGAAAAATTTCATCATTCTAAAATTAAAATTATCCAATAAAATTGTTTAAATCAGTACATTTTTAAAATTTGTTTTATGTTCCAAAAAGGTATAATATATTCTAGACATTTCAGATACGGTGATTTCTAATTCATTTAATATAATGGTATTTTTTAAACCTAAAGCATAACTTGGATAGTATTTTTGATTTCTGACAAATTTATTCAATATTTGAGTCTAAAATTTCATCACCGGTAATTATATAGATACCATTGCCACCTAAATGAATCAAACGAAGAAATAGTTGAAATTTATGAAATAATAATTGCAAGCCCGTCTTTTGAGTTTCAATTTGATTCAACACCCAAAGGTGATTCCGCTGACACGTCGATAGAGAAACAAATATGTTCCTATGGAAAATAAAAATAGTTTCACTAAACACTTTTTTTTCAAACGAGATAATAGTAATTTATATAAATCATCAGACAATCAATTTATATGTGTGTAATGTTCACTCAGGAATTAGGAGTACATCATTTTCCAATGATTCTATTAGTGGTGCTTCAATACTGTCATTTAGAAACGAACAGGATCAATATGTGTTTTATCTCAGTCCAAATGAAGACGCAGAAAAATTCTCTCCTGTGGCCATTTAACGGAAAATTGGTAGTAAACCCGGATGAAAGCCTTAATATCAACTGGATTGAAACCCCAGTGTAAGTAGTATGTTACCATCAGAGATAACCGATCGGATATAATTGAAATTGAAAGCACATCATTACAGCACAGTGGTTCTCAACATGGAAACAGGGTTACTGGATCAACAGGTAACTAATCGATTTTTATTTTACGATATTTGTGCTGTCTAGTTATGCTTCTTAATGATAATTTTACGATTTAATAATTTTTACCACAAGATCAATATTTGATCCATTTAATTATTGGTTGTTACAAAATACAATTGACATTTATTGTAGAAATCAATATTTTATTGATTTGTTTAATTGAATTTCAATGGCATTTTAGAATAATATTTTTACAGAAAATTCATTTAAGTATTAATGTTTTCATAATCTGAAAACTTAAGTTTAAAAATTATATTTTTATAGAATTTCAGAAGTATACCAAATCCGAATCATCAATACCATTGAAAATGTCATGCACCAAGAGGGGAGATCACACATTTACGAGGGGGATTAAATTTTCAGCTTTCCAGGTCCGTTTTAATACACGTTTACTCATATAATATTGTTGGGGTTAACAAAATTCACTAAAGTAAAAAGGAAAATCAATAATAATTAAATGTGCCAAATTAATTAAAAAGGATTGATTTATTGTTAATTTGTGCAGAAAAGTACTATGTAAAGTACTATGACTTGAATCTATTTTGTGAAGGTAATTTTGATATATAGATTGGAAATAAAACACCAAGGAGTCATACCTATGCACCGACTTTCAAATATTTTAGGGGGCCAAAGATTTTTGACCTCATATTTGATGCGGCTAACGTTTTGTAACGAGGGGGAAAGAGGGGTAAAAAATTGGCAGCCAAAACGAATTTCAAAGGAAAAGAGAAATATTTATTGGAATATAGAAACGTTTTTGGTAATAAATGAATTTTTTTTAATAAATTTGACTTTTAAATTAAATTGAAAAATTAATCAAATATATGACAATAATTGAATAAAATTCCTAAAAACCTAAAGAAAATTAATAGCAAACAAATGTTTTTATTTAAAAGCATGAATAATGATATCGTAACTTTACGAGATCACAATCCAAGCCTTAAAATTTACTTTATTCAAAAATTTACTTACTAGTCATTTCGAAAATGGTTAATTTATAAACTGCATAATTAACTACAGTCAGATGTTCATTCAAACTTCTATTATAGAAGTTGTAAATTAACCGGAACAGTTGTATCATGCAAACAGTTGGATTGTTATAGGGATTGACATTGATAAACAATACAATTTTACTTTTTTGTTAGACTTTATTGTTAGAAATTTGATTGATTTTTAATTCAGTTATATTATAAGGATCCTAACTTAAAAGTAAATTAATTAAATTTTAATTTAATTAAATAAAAATTGATTATTAGACAAATTGCATTTTCGTATAGCATTACTGATGAGACGTTAACAGAAATTTAGGTTGGAAAGGAAGTCAATATTAACCATGTAATTTTTAATTAATTTATAAATATATGTTTGATTCTATCTCTTGAATGTTTTAATGACTTGAAGTAAATGCATAGTATTGTTTGTGTAATGACCGATGGATAAAGTGACCAGTTGTGCGGGTTTGAGGGGTTTATCCTTCACCGTATCGATTGCTCGCTAAACATTTCTAAATGTCAAATCTTAGCTATGGGGTTGGACTAGGGCCACACCAATTATCATTACGACATTATATAGGTTGCTCTTAAGTTGTCCCTTATTGATGCTATAATTCCATAAAATTTTATTATACCTTATGATGAATTTAATCATAGATATAAATTGATTTATATAATTTACTAATATTCAATTAAATCATTACATTAAATACTCAATTACTGTAAGCGAGAACAAAATACACTAAGTAAGCCATAAAATTTTTTTATTTTAAAATACATTTGTAGAGTATATACTAAAGCAAAATAGGATAAGATGACACAGGAGAGCTCTCCGTTAAGTTAAGTTACAATAAATACACAAATAAGTGGGAAAGAGGGTCGAATTGGTTAATAGCAAAGATTTGTACAACAGCAGAATTTCGATGCACCACACTTGAGATACGTCTATTAATTGTCTTCGTCGATATCTACGGGCAACCGCCGAAGTTTGGGGTACCTAGCTGGAGGATTTGCGGCTGTCAGGCCCGACCTTTCTTGAAACGAAGTGGCCGGCATACTCGATGATTGAGTAATTGGAGCCGTGCGTTCACTCAGGAGTAAGGTTCAGCATCGTCGAGATGCGAATTTGACTGGGTTGCTCGATCTCCATCCCGCTGAGGTTTATTTGAGCCGGAGCTGGCGATGGAAGAGCGGCGATGCCGGAGCATAGATTATGCCCGGGTTCAGAGAGGGAAACTCCACTTCCTCGTAAGCTGGAGGTGGGTCAGCCATTTCCATTTGCCTTCCGGCGCTCAAGTTTGTTTGTAAGAGGGCGTTCTCTGCCCGTCGCCTCTCTCGACGGTTCTGGTTGGGCCGACGCCTTTGAATTCCAGTTCCACTTTCGGCACTTCCACTCGGGGGAGGTCCATTTTCTGGTCGAGTCATCGAGAGAAGAGGGAGATGCTGCGCAGGGATGATGTCTTACTCCTGCGCCCATCGTCGGTAGGCGAGTCATGAGCTCATTCTCAGTGAAAATCTGCCGGAGCGCAGCGCTCTGCTCGGATATAGTAATCCACTGGCCACGGTTTTCCACTATTAGGTCATCCCTGGCCCGAGACAGGCGGGATATCCGTTGATATAATCCATGAGTCGTTTCGGGCGAACTCCGTGCTCTTAACTTTTCGGTATTTGGTTTGTAGGGTCTCGAACTCCCTCTCTAATTTGTCCAATCTCTTAGTCACGGCCATGACGGATGGCGATATCTTAGGGGTGCGGGATAAATTTGATAGTGCAGACATCACAGAGACAATTTATGGTTAGTGACAACTCTCGTAATTTTTCTAACGGAACTGATTTAGAGTTTTCCTTCTGCAACGGTCGTTTTGGGTGAATTAGAGTTCAGAATTGACTTCGGTGATGTAGAAAGATGAAGAAATCGACTGACTAAAAATGAAAGTTTTATAATATGAATTATAATTATTTAGGAATATTTTGTCATAATATGGGTCTGAAGGAGTGATTTCCTATATAATAATAAGGCTTAGCTGAATTCGTTTTTAGTGATTATGATAGCATACTGAGAGGATTTGGCTTCTGGTGATTTAAAGCATATTCATTTCCACTGGAGTTAACGTAACAACTATCCGCTATGACTTTACGCACGGATAGCTCGAGAGAAAAACCAAGCCGATCGATATAGGGTCGGCGTAAATTACTTGGCTTCGAATTCAGCATAATTTATTCAAGGTTGTAAGTCAAATATTCAACCCTGGAAAAATGGACGGAAAAAATTTTTACACATCGACATTCGAACAGCACTGGGCCGAAATGGTCCTGTGCGATGTGAACTACATGAAAAATTTTTTAATTTCAGGAGATCATACCGATCGTGAGATTGCCGATAGCTGGAACCGATTACGGACGCAGCTGCACAGTCCCCGATCTACTACTGCGACTTACCTAAACAGAGTAGTCAGAGGGAACAAAAGATTCCTTCAATGGAACAACGTTCTCTCTGGCTACTGGGTAGAATCGAAGAGAACGCCTCCATGGAATTATTTAAATATAATATTATGTATTTTATTAGATTTCTCAATGGTGAAACAACAAACATGGAGCTGCCAACTGTTAGACAATGCTGGGAGATGCTGAGGAGCAAACTAGACTGGCCAGAGTCCAGATTGGATAGATATGTAGAGCTAATACTGGAGAGCCCATTTAGGCACTTCAACGGAGAAAACCATAAGAGACTGAAAGGAATAATGACTGGACTCCGTGACCAATACCTGGACAACAAATGGAGGGAATCACAAAGAACGGATAATTCCAATATTCACGGACCCACCCACAACACCGTTATTATAATGATTATAAAAATGAAAATAATGCCCCTTATAAAAATATGAATACAATAAACAAATCAAGAAATAATAGCAATATTTATTATGATTTTATTAATAGAAACGAGAACGAGCCCATCTTTCCCCATCGGACATCAACGAGGACTCCCGAGATCCCGATGAAAGCCAAGGATCTTATGCTCCGGATTCCTTCACGAACGTTGGGATTTGAATCTGCTGGAGTGACTGATGCAGCTGGAGACAGGATGGGGAATGGGCTGAGAGGACATCGGAATAAAGGTATTACTGAAAGATTGACCTATCCTGCCATAATTGATAAAAATGAAAATAATATTAAAAATATTGGCTCACCTGTGCCTAATTCTTCTATTAATGATAATAAAATTACATATGCTAAAATGATTGATTCTGGAAATAGATTCGGATCCTTTATCAACAAAGATGAAACCTTAATCAGAAAATATAGTAATTTTAATAAAAATAAAAAGGAAATCAATTATGTTAACAATAATAAATATATTTATAATAGAGAGTATAATAATGATGATTATAATAATGAATCAACTAATAAAAAAACTCTGATAGTAGAGAATATACTAGAAATATTTATAAAAATAATAATAATAGCTATATATATATAATAATAGATATAATGCATTAAAGACAGATTATAATAATGATAATATTAATGTTAATAATGCCTATAATAATAATAATAAAGGCATTACTGATAATAATAATATTTATAGAAATAGTAAGAACAATAGAAACTATAATAAAGATTTAGATTTTAATGATAATAATATTTATAAAAATAATAATAGATATAATGCATTAAAGAAAGATTATAATAACAATAAAGGCATTACTGATAATAATAATATTTATAGAAATAGTAAGAACAATAGAAACTATAATAAAGATTTTGATTTTAATGATAATAATATTTATAAAAATAATAATAATAGATATAATGCATTAAAGAAAGATTATAATAATGATAATATTAATTCTAATAATGGCTATAATAATAATAATAAAGGCATTACTGATAATAATAATATTTATAGAAATAGTAAGAACAATAGAAACTATAATAAAGATTTTGATTTTAATGATAATAATTTTTATAAAAATACTTACAGAAATAATACTAATGGTGGGTTACAGGGTTTCGTTACTTGCTTATCCTCATGGTAGCCCTGGTAACGCCATACAAAATGATTCTGATTGCCACTTGGCACCCGTTGCTAAGCAACGTTGTGGTGGGTTACAGGGTTCCAAATCTTGCTTATCCTCCGGGTGACCCTAGTAACGCCATACAAAATGATACTGATCGCCACTTGGCACCCGTTGCTAAGCAACGTTGGTAATGTGTTCAAGTGGTGGATTGTCCGCAAAAATTGAGTACCATTGGCTAGTACTATAGTTGCTCGGACAACCCTCGGGTTCACGAGCTGTCGATAGAAGACATATGCTCGCTTTGCTCTGTCCCTCATAATTACTCACGATTAGTGCTTAACCGACTGTGGAACGAATTGGCGGTGTTGGTATACGGTTATATTAAAATAATAATTCAACTACATTTAAAACTATTTTATTCGATTCAGACACATGTACAACCGTTACTACTGGACGTGTTGGAGTTGTGTTGCGCGACGTCGGGCACGTTCCTTACGTCCCGGTCGACGATTGCTGGGGGTGATGGGTTGTTCTGCTGACTTGGTAGCTGTCTGCGGCATTTGAGTTGGGGCGAAGATGAGCGGGTAAGTTACCGCTTCACCTTCCCGGCATACCGCTAGGGCGACTTCGAGTCCCCGAACCTGCGTACGCAGACTCCGATTGAGCTGGCGTTCTTCGGCCCAGCCTTTTTGAGCCGCGGTGAGTCGTTGATAAAGTATCTTCGTCCGTTTAGGGTCTAAACAAGTCGCTTTGACCTGCTGCATCTCGCGGGTTAATTGCAGGACCTGACTGAGTAACTCTGCATTCGTCTGCCTCGCGCGGTCTAATTCCGTCTGTAGGATCCGTAGAGAGGACATCACTGTAATTAAATGGGTTGTTACACTTCAATTTAATGATTAGTCTAAATGTTTTAAAATTTTCAAACAAAATCGAAAATTCATTTTTGGTTATATGAGAAGAAAACACACGCAGTTCTAATTATTATCAAATCACTACATCAATTTGTCTGTTAGTTCAATTGTCCGGGCAGTACCGCTCTAGGCTTCTTTTGAGAGCTTCCACCGTGTAGGGTCGCCTAGTGTCTCGAACCGGACGAGGTGGATGGGCGACGGCGATCCGCCCGGCAAGGATGTCATCCATCACGTTTGCAAGGTACATCCTTGCCTTGACTACTTGCAAGTCCACCCGCTCCTGCACCCGCTCCCACTGGGTGAGGAGGTCCTGCGCATTAGAAAATATCTCGGCAGCTGGGTACTGTTGTCTATTGAGTCCCTCAGGGTCGTTATTTAGATCCGGTGCCCTCCGAGTGGCAGGGTACGGCCATTGCCGACGAATTTTCCCGATCGTTCCTGTTCTCCTGGGTGACTCCTTCCTGGATGGCGTGTCGGTCGATTGGGTGTCTGTCCATTCTAGAGACATGTTTGGCTGAAAGCAATGTATTATAATCAATCACTGGCGTATGATGAACGAAAGAATAAAGCGGATTATCTAAATTGTGCGCGCGATTTATTATCTGACTCGCTAATGGCTAAGTGATGGCTGTTGGGCTTTCGTATTGTTCAATATTATGTTGTTGAGACGAGTAGATACTTGCGTTCGGTCACGTACTGTCAATTGTCAATGTTGGGCGGAACTTAACGTTAGATCTTGTCTATATTAGAATTGTCGTTAACATTAGGTTTAGGACTACTTCTTAGTTCAACCCAAGCTTCATGGTTACGGAGGGGTTTCCATTTATTTGCTAACATTTCGTGTCCTCAAAGTATCTAAATTGGTCAACCTTGATTCATGTCTCCTAGTTAGATGGGCTTGACCTGGGACCTTACAACATGCACCTCTCTTAATTAACTTTAAATTTTTTAAAAAAAATTTTCTTTTTGATTTCGTGAGCTATTCGATCAATTTTGGAATTTTACTAATTTACATAAGTATGTCGATTCACGTGCCTGTTTAATATGACGGAGATGCACATCCGCCCCGAGATAGTCTATGTTTAGATTTACGGCGTCTATTAGGTCTACTGTAATTCCGATTTCACCGATCTGACTGATCTGGCGATAATATTTTCGGTCTATGTTTATTGTTCACCGATAAACCGGCTATATTTTTCGTTCGGCAAATCTATTATTCAGTTTTATTTAATCAACGTGCTATCCTAAAATTTTCAATTGCGAAGCTCGATCAGATCAACTAGGGTAAGTTATCGTTTTAATCGATTTTTATACCTTCATCTGTTAGATTTTTAGTGTCACATACGCGCTTCTTCTATGGATTTTGATGGACTATTTCCCGTATCGTTTGGATATTTTTATCTACCGGCGGTTGGAAGTTATTTCAGTTCACATCTACATTGGTCGATCGTAAGACAGATTTGTATTCTCCTGATCTATTGGTTGCAATATAAAGTTGTGTTCTTTCATTTTATTTGAGTATTGATGGACTTTCGAATGTCGTGAATTATTTATTACGAAAATCCCCGTGATTCAAATCGCTTAGTTAATTTGGTGTACCTAATTCCATCACTAATTTCTTGTCGCTAAAATATGATCTTTAACTAGCTGGCCTATGGGTTCTTTACCGCTAGTTGATGATCCTAATCAGTAGATTGTCGAATTTACTTATGTTCGATTGTAATTCATGAATTGTTTTATCTAATGTTTACTCGATTTTTGGCCGTAACTTATTAACAATTTATGGTCATTATAACTTTACTTCATTGATTTTACTTGAATTAGGTTGATGGTTCGAATGATTTTTACTCGTTTACTGCAGAAAATGGGATGAAGTTAAGGGTAGTAACTAGAACTATTAATTCCATTAAAATAAGCTTTACTTAATTTTTTCTACGACATTAAATGGATTTATTTGTTGAAATTGATTGCAACTAATATAGCTAACTATGAATTCATTTTATTTCTGACAATCAGGTTTACCTAGTTTTATTACTTTGCTGTACTCCTAGAAATAGATTTTTGATCCGATTCGTTCTCTCGATAAGCTCATCTGCTAAAATTGAACTATAACTTTAAATTATTACTAACAATTACTATTCGCTAATGCAACTTTCTCGTAAGTTTCACCTAACGAGTTGATTTACCCTTCGTCTAAATTGTTTAAAGCTCCACTTGCATTTTGGGTACCTCTCGCACTCAAGTTCATTTAAAACGTGAATTTGATTTACTATTATTATCACTAAGGTTGCTTAATCTCTTTGAACCATCAACCTTTATCGTAGTATTGAGTTTTATTTAAATCAGGGGTTTAAATTAATCATAAGTGGTATCCAATTTACTCTAAAAATTATTTCACGAGTTTTAGTTATATCAGTGATTTTTATTTAAGTTATTACAATACCCTTTTCACATTCTATTTTATCTCGTTTACTTTAATCCTGAACCAAGGAGTTAGTTTAGATTGAACCGTGAGTCACTTAAATTTCCAATAATTATTTTATTAAAATCCACATTAATTAAGGGAATATTTATTTTTAATGACGACAAAAATCTGTTAACTTGATGGATAAATTCAATTTAAGGGACTCACTGAACTGCTTACGATATTTATGTTTTATTTTCGATGAGCTAATATACCACCAGTTAAATCATTTTTAAACATCAATTTAATTTATTTATACCAACGATTTCAATTGATTTATCCCCGTACCCTTTCCCTTTAATAGATCTTAAGCGCCTTTGTGTTCATATTATATTTATTGAGTGCCCACTGGACTACTCGGTGTGATGATTTTAAGCCGTGTATGATATAATTTTAGGTCGATTTTACAGAATTGAGAAACGAGGAAGCAGCCAGAGACTTCTTCCTTATTTCTCTTTTCAGCTATAGGGATAACTATTGACGTTACGACCGCTGCGTTGCGCACGCTGAGTCTTCACGGGTGCATATCATTGGCGATTTTCCACGCACTTACATGCATTTGCACTATGTTGATTTTACTAACTTGCGTGATGTGTCGGCTGTGGGCCGGAAAAATTTCGACATTTAAATTTTATAATTTATAAAGACATACAAAATAAGTTATATATATTAGTAATATTTATTAATAATAAATAACATAGTTACCCATTTTTATCCACTCCATCATGCATAAAAATAATCATAAAATAGCATAAATACCACTCCCCCCACGCCGACGCCGAGCAGAGCTCCATTTGAGATGCAGGGAACGTGGCGTGGAAAGAGGGTTCCACCATAAATGATTCTCACCTAAAAATTCTGCTTGAAATAGATTTGAAATATTAAACTAGTTCAAAATAGTTGAAAATGGTTGACAAATTTCAAAATGGTTTAAAAAAAAATGGTTTTATGGTTTTTAAAACAGTTCTAACAATTTCAAAAATGGTTTAGTTTTCGAAAAACGGTTAAATTTAATGTGAAAATGGATCAGTATATATACCTATTTTTATGACGTGTAAAATTTGATGCAGTAAAACAAAATTCGACCTTGTTATTTTCTAGCAAATTCTATTATTTATTTTTATTATTTTTCGATTTATTTTTATAATTTTTTATTTCGAATTTTTATTGAATTATTACTAATTCAAAATTTTCGATTTAAATTTCATTTTAATGAACTTTAATTGATTTTTTCAATTTCGTCGAATTTGTTGTGTTTTCTTGTTATATTTGTATAGGTATCGTGCGAATCTTGGTGCATTTTGTTAATATTTTAATTTATTTTTATGTTTATTATTTTATATTTAATTCTTTTATTTCTCAGATTTTACATGGTTTACTTGGTGTTTTTAGGTTTATTTAAATTGCGTGTTATTTTTGCGTGTGTGTTTCTGATCCATTTAAACATTTTGAAGGCCGTTTACGTTCTGGCCCAACAGTTGGTAATGTGTTCAAGTGGTGGATTGTCCGCAAAAATTGAGTATCATTGCTAGTACTATAGTTGCCCGGACAACCCTCGGGTTCACGAGCTGTCGATAGAAGACTTATGCTCGCTTAGCTCTGTCCCATGTGTAAGGAAATTCATGATCGAATGTGAGGGATGGTTTGAAACCGCGATGCGAGTGTTCACAGTAGTACCTGTACGTGAGTGCATCTAGGAAATAATCTAACTACAAGTGCAACTACTTTATTTGAATCAACACAATATATAGTTATCGTGGGTTAATGGGGTGGATTTGGAGGTTGTGCTGCTCGGCGTCGAGCACGCTCCTTGCGTCCCGGCCGACGATTATTTGATGGAGTGGTGGACTGGTCTGCTGATTGAGGGTTCTTCTACGCCATCTGGGACGGGGCGAAGACGAGCGGGTAGGTGACTGCTTCCCCCTCCCGACAAACTGCTAAGGCGACTTCCAATCCTCTGATTTGGGTGCGCAGGCTCTGATTGAGCTCTCGCTCTTCCGCCCAACCTCTTTGTGCTGCGGTTAGTCTGAGATATAACGATTTTACTTTTCTCGGATCCGACCAAGTTGCCTTGATCTGCTGTACCTCTTTAGTCATCTGGAGGATTTGGTTGAGGAGATCCGCATTTGCGTTCCTTGCGCGATCTAGTTCAGCTTGCAAAATTTGGTTGGTGTTCATATCTACAATGGACAAGATTGTTAAATTTTCTCTAATGGTTTACATAATTTGTATTTGTACTTATCATAAACATAGTTATTAAAAACGGGTCTACTCAGGCAAACGATTAAAACGAAATGACAAGTAACAAAGCTTTCCTTTTCACAAACAAAATTAAATCACGTTTATTGTTAGTGTTTTTAGGGATCACTGTTTTCCGTGGCACGGCTTCTTTAAGTCCTTCTTCGGGGAAACTACAGGATATGGGCGTCGGGTATCGCGGACTGGGCGAGGTGGATAGGCTTCCGCAATTCGCCCGGTGAGGATGTCTTCTTCCACATTTGCGAGGTACATCCTCGCCTTAACCACCTGTAGGTCCACCTGTTCCTGCACCCTTTCCCATTGGCTGAGGAAGTTGCGTGCATGCATGTAAATCTTCGCGGCGGGATACTGCTGACCAGCGAGTCCACAGGGGTCCTTCTCTAAACCCAGTATCCGCCAAGTAGTGGGATACGGCCACTGTTGTTGAAACTCGTCGAAAATTTCCGTAGCTGATGGAGCTCTTCCCTGCCCCTGTTCGCCAGTTGCTTGACTCGCGATTCGTTCGAATGACATGTCTAAAATATCATCGTGATCAGATTCGATTAAGTCGTCCGCTTATTATAATGATCAACTAAATGAGGACTGGGGTATTGCTATTGGGTGTAATCAATTTTAAACTTATTGAATTCTATTAAATTTGATTTTTACTGCAAATTATGGGCGGTTCATCTATCAGGTATTAGGTGTGCGATATTCTACCGGTTGTCTTTCCTATATTTTCTTTTAAAATTTACAGTAATCAAGTGATAT
Source organism: Schmidtea mediterranea (assembly GCA_022537955.1). Taxonomy (NCBI): domain Eukaryota; kingdom Metazoa; phylum Platyhelminthes; order Tricladida; family Dugesiidae; genus Schmidtea; species Schmidtea mediterranea. The sequence goes on from CM039680.1 coordinate 207,542,180, forward strand.
TCGGGTGCTATGGACATTGGTTCTCGGACATCTCGGGTCGCCAACGGTTTACTCAGATTTGTGACTTGCCGTTTGATAAGTTAAGACGTGAATGGTACTCTCCGTTACTCGATTGATTGTTGATAAGAGGGTTTATATTATCTCACACGTCTGGCCCTTTTGCATGTATTCCTTTGGACAATTCAAGTATATATGTGATTAAAACTTTGAATGTCAGGGCCGGATGTTGGTCCGGATAAGTCGTTTGTGCGTAGACGTATTTAATCGATGATCCTATGTGGTTGATTTCCGGCGGATCTGTTCGTTTGCAGTTTAATCGGTTGAATGGAGACGATTTAGTTCGGTATGTTTATATCCGGTAATTATATTATTTATGTTACATTTTCAGAATTATTGGTCAAAGGATTCGCCTAAACTTAGCTGAATCAATTCTGGTAGGTTATTACATTGATTAATTTGGATATATTTTACTGATATTTTTAAGAAAAACTTCTTGCGACTACCGAGGCTTTCAAGCAGATGCAATCCCATACCTTTGGAATATTTTCTTTATGTGGAATTTTATTTGTTCAAGGAAAAATCGGTAGTAAGCCTTCTTGTGATTGAAAAATTTATGTAATGTTAATACAAAATTTCTTTTCTTATCTTAAACTTTGATTTTACAATTAATTTAGTTTAAGTAATAGCTCATTTATTTCGTCTTAAATCACTTTACTTTAATCCCTGAATTTGTACTATTTAAAGAAAACTTTATTTCTAATCCATAAATTATTCTAGTTCTAATCAAGGGATTGTTTTATCAATGATATATTTTGATTTCCATTACTCGAATTTCTTGTATTTTTACCTACAACTAGTTTAATCAACCATTACTTTAATCCGTGAAATTACTTTAATATTAGCTCAATATTTTTAAATACATGAATCCAGTTTTACTTTATTTTTACTCAAAGATTTACTCGATCTTTACCAAAGAAATTATCTTACTTTTATTCAAATTATTTTTAACTTTAATCCATGAATGACTTGGTTTAATCCTCAACTTCCTTTAATTAACGACTTATGGCTGATCAAGGAATTTCTATTAGTTAATCATCCAATTAATGTGGTGTAAATTTTATTCTTAATCCGTGAATTACGTCATCTTTACTCAATAACCTTTTTACTTAATCTAATTTAATCAACAAGATATTTACTCCAAAAATTCTTTTAAGTTTAATCAAAACGAATTAATTTAATTTGATCCATGAGTTATTTGTCTTTATCCAATAATCCATAATTTAACTTAATTGAGTTACTGAGTTATTTATTTAAAGATTTTTATTGTAACTTTAGTATGCCAATGATTAGTTTATTCCAAATTTAGCTATATCAACGATTTCAATTTAATTTATCCCCGTACCCTTCCCCTTTAGTAGGCCTTAGACGCACTTTATGTTCATATTATATTTACTGAGTGCCCACTGGACTACTCGGTGTGGTGATTTTGAGCCGTGTGTAATAGAATTTTAGGTCGATTTTACAGAAATGAGAAACGAGGAAGTAGCCACAAGACTTCTTCCTTATTTCTCGCTTCATCTATATGGATAATATTGACGTTACGACCCCTGCGTTCCGCACGCTAGGTCTTCACGGGCACATATCATTGGCGATTTTCCACGCACTTACACAAATCTGTACTATGTGTATTTTACTATCTTGCAGTATGTGTTGGCTGTGGGCCGGAAAAATTTCGACAGATTAATTAATATTATTAAATGCATGAAAAACAATTTTTAATATTATAAATATTTATTAACATATTAAATAATCAACATACAAAATTACTTGTCCAATAAAATCATAAAAGCATAAAAATGCATCTCCCCACGCCAACATCCAAGCAGAGCTCTACCGAGGTTGCGAGGATGTGAAGTGGAGAGAGAGCTCCAAATAAACTAATTCTCACCTAAAAGTAAGTTCTAAATATAGATTTTCAAACAAAATTCTAGCTCAAAAGTGGCTTTGAAAATAATTTTAAAAATGGTTTTGAAAAATGGTTAAATTTAATGTGAAAATGGATCAGTATTTATACCTATTTTCTGTCCCTAACCTCGCATGTTAAATTTGATGTAGTAAAACAAAATTCGACCTTGTTATTTTCTAGTGTATTCTATTCTTTATTTTTATTATTTTTCAATTTATTTTAATAATTTTCCATTTAGAATTTTTATTGAAAATTCCACGCGCGATGAAAAATCGGTTATTTGGATTTCACTTCTATCAGATATTTGCGATTATATGGCGGACTTGTGAGTAGCAGTATTGTATATATAGTTTTCATAGTCGGTGGGGTCGAAGTTTACTGAAATTTTTAATATTTCGATGGTCTATGGTAATTCAGTCGGATCGTTTCAAATTGACATTGTCCTAGCTTCTCTCTTTAATGCTCATTAACTACCTGAGGGACGTTCTAGCGTTAAATTGTCTGGGATTCTATCTGTAGATTTATTATTGTTCCGAATTATTGAGAGTCTCGTTTTGGGTCTGACACTTCCCAATGAAAATTTTCCCTTTTTTGACATTATTTGATTTATAATCATTTTGGCGCCGTTATCCTATTCCTACTGCACAGTCATAAAATGATTACGAGGTTTTACAAAAATTCGACTTAACTGACGGCGCCCTTGCCATAATTTAAGAGTTCCTACTCGCCTCGACCGACGTTTCTATCAGCCGTTGCGAATTGTTAAACGATGCCCTGCGGGTAGAGTCCTGCGTCTTTCGACCAGACCTCCCCGCGGACGACCAAGATTTCAGGAGTGCGCGGCCCGCGATCTCAACTAACGGAACTTAATCCGTCAGCCGGATCACCGGCCTGCCCTCCCGATAGCTATTACAATACGTAAAATATATATATATATATATATGATTTTATGGGACCTCGATATACTTAATTAATATTATGCATAAGAATTAAATAAATTAAATCATTACGAACATCTATTGAATTAAGACAAAATCATGCTTACGATAACATATCCTTCAAAAATCCTTACTTATAAAATTCGAAATGATTTCAAGATGAATTAAGCTAAGTGCCGTTAAAGTTTTTGTAAAGTTAAGTTAAAAATAATGAACTTGGTCACTGCTTCTATAGTAGTTTCATGCCTGTGTGCGACCAATATGCGGTTTTCCGCCATTTTTAGGGTTTTTTATTATTTTATTAATTTCAAATTATTTTTATAATTTTTTATATATTTTTCCTTATTTTTTGATATATTAATTTTATGCTGTTGGATTTTATTTTTATTATTATTTTTCTATAATACTCTTTTTTAACCCTAATATTTTGTTTCTTGGTCGCCACTTCTGCCTATGTTTTTTCTAAACCTTATTTTGCTTGGTTTTGGCTGTTTATTTTGTTTCACGTATGTTTCTTTCTGCATCTGTAGGCTTTTCAATGATTTTAATTAATATTTGTTTTATTTAATTTTGTTATATTTTCATTTTGTTTTATTTAATGTTTTATTTTATTTTTGATCTCTGCTTGCGGTGTGTGTGTATGTACAGTGACCATTTTCCTTATTCTTATTTTTTGTTTTAATTTGTTTAATAGTTTGTTTTAATTTGTTTTATAGTTTGTTTTAATTTTGTCTCTAAGCCCAACAGTATTAAACATGTGACCATTTTAACATTTCTAGTGCCAAACATCCAAGGTTGGCTCGTATATCCTCTCTTTTGATTCCTCTTATGAAGACATCCACCATTTTATCTTCGGGCAAATCTTGATCTCCAAAGGCTTCTTTACATAATTTCTTTAGTTCACAGGCATATACTGCATTAGATTCGTCTCGTCTTTGTTTTTGATGTAGGACGTCTAATATCTTCCTATTTCCTTTTTTCTCTATTCCAAATATTTTTACTAAGAACTCTTTGATATCCGTCCATGTTAGTTTCGTTGGGTCTCTTGCTTCCTCTACAAATACATCTTGTGCGCTCCCTTTCAAGTATAGGGGTAGTCGCTCTTTCACCTTTTGATCTGTCCAATGACAGATAGTTTTGTACACTTCGAATTCTTTTAAGAAGGTGTCTAATTTATTGAGATTGCCTCCTCTAAACTTTTCTCGGAATTCTCCTACTGTTGCATTGATGTTATTTGGCATTGCATTTGGATCCGGAATTGAGGTTGTGTTGGAATTTATGGAAGTTGTCATATTTGGATTGTTGTCTGGATCCTCTTCCTCACTTTCTGTTGTCCGTAACGGATTCTCTGTATTAACTATTTCGCTTTCTTGGTTGCTATTGAATTCAAATTCGTTTATTCCGCTCTCTGATTCCGTTCCTGTTATCGCTATAGTTGATGCTCCTGTATAGATACTTCGGTTGCTTATTGCTTTTCTCTTTTCGTCGTCTTCTAACAGGCTCTTTTCCTTTTTCTTTTTGCTTCTTGTATGGTCTGCTATATTCGCAATGGTTACGGTTATCCGTTTACTTGACTGGTTTTATCGTTATTTCTTTTGATCTATCGGTTTATCCTCTCTTGCTTTGGCTGCTTTGAAATTTCTGGTTGATTACTTTGTTATAGGTCCGTGACTGCTTCCACGTTTATTCTAAATTCCTTTCTACTTTGATTATTCGAATTTCTTTACTATCACTCTGCTTTAACGTTTGATCTGAAATATTTTCGGCTTTGGTTTGCTTTGAAATTGGTTTGGATTGCTTTGCTATTGCTTAGTTTGGATATTTGATCCCTAAAAATAAATGACACTCCAATATTTTATACTCTATATCAATTTCTCCTCCGTTTACCATACTATATATGTTATTATCCCTTGTTCGCATTTACCGCGGTGGTCCTCTTTATCCGACTCACCCCCCTCATTTTAAGTCCATTTTGAATTATCTATATCTCGTAATAATTATCTATTGACCTCGTATCAATTATCTATATGGTCTTATTAATCATCTATATAGTCATATCAATTATCTATATCATAATAATAATAATATAAAATCATCACACTCATAATCTCATTCATTCCGTTAATTATTTTTCCTATGTCTCATTGATTAAAAATCATTTGCTTAATCCTCAGTCGCTGGCGCTCTATACCATTTATAGTTTCCGTTGGCTCTTTGACCTTCGGCATTTTATTTTTGACTGGCCCTCTGTGGCCTTTAATATCTATTCATAATCATGTCTCTAATCATATCATCTTTAGTATTTAGTCATATCTCTTTTCATTATAATCATATCATCTTTAATATCTAATCATATCTCCTTTAATCATACTCGTATTTCATCGTAATCGTATCTCATCTCTACCGTCATAATCATATCTTATTTCATAATCATCTTTTATCTTTAATATCTAATCTAATCATAGTCGTATTCTATCTAGAGTATCTGTGCTCATCTTTCTCATATTCGTATTATCTTTAATCTTAATCCTCGTATTCATGTTATCTTTAATCCTAATCATATCTCATCTTAATATCGGAGTTGAGTTTCATCAGAGACTTTTGGGTGAATTTGAGGCCTCACACTGAATCTCAATCCATGGCGTCTTTTGTCCAGCGCATTTAACCGGTTACGCTTTCCTCACCGCCACTCGGATATTTGGTACTCGGTGTGGGATCCGGGTTGTTGTACCAAACTCCTCGCTGGGAAAACTAAAAAAAACATTCCCTCGGTACTCGGTGTGGGATCTGGGTTGTGTACCTCGGAGAATATAAAAGTATGGAAATGCCTAGACGTTCCATCAAGCTCCAAAAGCGGTTTACTTGACTTCCCGAATAGTGAAAAGAAAAGGAAGCGATAAATGGGCGCGGAAAATGCTTAATACATCTATCTAATACCTGCCCGCTCTCCCGTCAGATTTCCGGCACAATTCGGCCGCCATGATCTGATCCTTAGTAGGTCCTTTTGAGTATGAACCATTTACCGGTTAGTTCACATCTCACCTACCGTTTGGTGTCCTCGATACTCGGTGTGGGATCCGGGTTGTGTATCGAGTCCCGCCCAGCAAAAAATTTTCATTCGATACTCAGTGTGGTATCCGGGTTTTTTTATCGAACGGCTCAGCGCTACCAGTTCCTTGGCTGATAACATCCTGAACACGACAGTCCGTTGCTGTCCTCTGGTGCCTCACCACCAGCTAGGGAAAAAATTATCTCTTGGTACCTTTACAAAACTTCTAATTCCCTAAATCGTGTGCACTTTCTCTCACCTCTTGGTCCATCTCTTCACTTCCCCCTTCAAAAGGTATCACCATGACTCGTGCTTCCTCTGTTTTGCACGCATAACATTCTAGATAAGCTTTGGTTTGTTCTTTCATTGTTGCTGAAATCTCTTCCTCAATGTTTTCGACCTTTTTCATCAACTTGTTCCAATCTTTGCCGAATTTAGCTATTTCCAATCTTATTGATAAAATCTCATATATTCGTCCAGTTGTCACAGCTTTATCAACATCAATCAATTTTATCAATATGCAGAGTTCGTCAGAGTATAGGTTTGAAATCGTTGCTATGTTATCTTTGACTTGTTTAATTAGTTTTTGTTTGTTAATTAATTCCTCTAGATTGCCGTTTTCGATGTCCAGGATACCCCTCAGCTTTGCTATTATTTTGGCTGGTTCCATCTATAAAATATTAATTTAAATACTCGTTGTTGCTCATTTGAATAGTTATTCGTTGAAATTTATCCGGTTATCGTTTACAATATTATTTTACTAGTTATAATTATTCGTTATGGTTTATTTCTATTTTGGGATACTCACTTAGTAGTTATAGTCACTCGTTGGAGTTAATTCTATGTTTACTTACTCTCAAGGTTTTATTGCTTTCTCTTGTTGTTTAGCGTTCGTCCCCTTACTTACCCCATTTTAGTTTATCCCGAATTTTGCCCTTTTAATTATGTGTCGTTTGCTTATGCGTCGCGTGAGTGTTATTGGTCTCTTAACTGGGTGTTGTATTGTTAGATTTTGGTAAATGGTTTTGCTTGCATGTTTTGGGTAGCCTGACATAGCTTCATATATAGCCTTATTAATAAAATGGTTTCATATCCATTTATTTGCTTAGTTTTTGTAAAAACAATCATCATTTATTTCATTATGTATTTTCCTAATTTGTAGTCAATCTTCAAAAAATCTCCTGACACCTTTTGGAGAGTAACCCGGAGTGACGAGTTCGGGTCGTCTCGTGTTACGGGGCGGCCTACTCGAGTAAAATTCCGCAATCCGTCCGACATCGATGTCGTCCTTCACATTGGCCAGGTACTGCCTGGCCTTGACCACCTGTAGGTCGACCTGCCATTGATATTCTTCCAGACGGGTGAGGAGATTACGTGCATGGTCTCGAATCTCCTGATCCGGATACTGATCGTCGTTTTGATTGTTCGTCCAGCGTGGGTCGTTTTCCATTTCTAACAATTGCAGGGCGATCTGTTGAGGCCTTCTGGGTTGGGGTTCCTCGTGACCCCTCACTGGCCGTGCTCGCCTCCAAGCCTGTTGCCATTCTTCGGCAACATAGGCGGGGACCCACTTGAGAGGTCCTGGTCTTTCTAAATACCATGATGATTATATAAACACGTATAAGGTAATTTCAAAGTGTCTGGTGTTAACCAAACATTTATTCTCACGGGTTCAGGTTATGTATTTTAATTATGCATTCAATTCTCTTGGAGCAATATAATTAATTTAACTCAATTTAATGTAAATCTATATATTAAATCATTATAATTTTTAATCAACTGTTTTGTTTATCGAAACTAAAACATCAACTGTACCGACTTAATATTATAAAAGTTAAAAGCAATAGTTAACATAATAATTATTGTATATGAAAAGAATGCTTAATATGCTTTAACCATTGTAGTGGGGCAAAAATGGAATCTGTTATCTATTTGTTTCTGCCCTATTAATTAATTCCCGATTAGTTTGCAGACAAGAATGTCCCTGAATTTTGACAAAACATTTACAAAAAATTTTGGAAAATGAGAAGAGAAAGAAATTTGAATCTGATAACGAAATCATATTGCAATACCTCCCACCAGACGAATTTAGTAGATTGTCTACAGAACTCAGGTGATTGTTACCATGTAGTTATCAAAATGCATCAGAAATCATCTGCGAAAATTTATGTAACATTTATTACTATGAGGTTAAAATTACTTACAAAGGTTTACACAATTTTTACCGTACGTTATTAGGAAGAATTCAGACCCGTTTACAAAAACTTATAACTAATATAACACATCTTTCTAAACTGGCTTCCGAGATTTTTATAATTATTACTACCCGGTAAAAAAAATCATTTGTACAAGATTAATACGATACATTTTTATGATAAACGAAAAACTTTTTAAAATTTATCTAGTTATTCCTACAAGGAAAATTTAACCGTCATTTACCAAAGGTTTGCATAATTATATCTTTATTAAAACTGGTAAATTATAAACCTTGAACATTTAATAATTGTATTTTTATTAGAGGTTAATTATCTACGACTTAAGAAAAAATTATCAAACTAAAATTTAGGCAAATAAGATTTATTAATAAAAAAAAATCTCAAATATTTCTTATATTATTAATAAGTTACCCTGAGTCGTTGGGCTTGATTCCCTTGCTGCGTCTTCTTCCGGCGTCGTGGTCATAGAACCCTCATTTCTAAAGTCTTGGGGTTGGTGCATAATCAAAAAAAAATGATTAGTATTACTGATCGGTTTGTACTTTATCACATCTCTTTATAGAATCTAGTAGGGATGTGTGTATGCAGGAACCGGATTTTATAATTGCACGCACATCTAGTGAATATTCGCGTCGTTTTCTACCCCGATATTCTCGTTCAATATTTGAAATATCGATCTGGTAAATCTGTTTGTGCGTGTGGAACAGGTGTACATTCGTCGTGTTCCTGTCTGTATGGAATAAATTTGTTTTTCTTTTGCATGCAAGTGACAATTTCGTTAAGCAATTTTTGCGTCAACAGTGGACATGCGAGATTATTGATTGGGGTAGGCAGTTTTATTTAGCAGGTTATTAAATTAGATTTTTTGTTCTTCCCGTTTATTTCTATGCCTTGTGCATAATTCATTGGATTTGCTCGCTTAGTCGGATCTATGGGTCAACCAAGTAAGTACTTTGTGCTTATCGACATTTATAATATTTTACTAGATTTAGATTCAATTTACACAGATGTTTGTAGGTCGAAGTTACGTTAACCTTCCTGAGCTTTAGTCGTCGGTCAATGGTCTACTGGAAATAAATTTTTATCTCAGGAAATATCTCATTTCTTTTCGATATGGTGATAATTCAAATGCTGGTAAGAGTTTCAGGCGTATGTGGTCATTTTCTTAATTTCTCTTAGGCAAGATATTGGATCTAACTGGCACAGGAAATAGATTTAAAGAGCTGATTTGCCTCATATGAATATGGAAGATGCCACTGGATGTCACATCATCCCTTGTATGGAAACAAATTTCGACAATTTTGATTTTATGGCTTTAACCTTTGTTATAATGATCGATATTTCCTGTGAGCACAGGGTCTTTATATGCTGAAAACAAAAAATTACAATAAGTTTTCTCTTTTGGGAGGGAATTGGCGTCCTATTAATTTGGCTTCCATGCTTATTACTTTATTTATATATAGAATATCCATTCCTTGATGTGGCTAATTTCAACTCGTTGGGTGGAATTAAATTAGAGAAGAGTTATTATACTGAGTGGGTCTGTACGTTAATACTGTCAAAAATTATTTCCTTTTTTTTTCTTGTTTATGGTCGTTAGAATATCTCGTTCCTCATTCAACTGGCTTTGGATGATTCTTAAAAGGCATGACGAACGAGCCATTAGTTTTAATATGGGTAATCTCTGGGTTTTATGGGAATAATGTTTATGATTAACCGAAAATTACTTATCAACTGTAACGGGGGTTTGGTGATCACTCAGCGTTCGTCTATATTAATATTATAGTTAATATTACATTTTTATTGATTCTTTCGTTCATAACAACGATTTCAACGATTATACTTTGCTCTTCAAGAATCTTATCTTGAAAATTAGGAAATTAGCAATCACAGTAATATAATTGTATCAGAAAATAAACTTTGCCCCCTTGTTAAAAAACTTATTTTCCGTAGTGATTTAACAGAATTTTAATGGAAATTCATTCACTGAGCCCGAACAAATACACTTGCTACATTTGTGAAGTCACAGAAAACTGTGGATGAGACAGTTCTACATGTTCTTCACACTTGCAAAATCAACCAATCATGTGCAACTAGTCGACATAATGTCTGCTTTAATTTAAAATTAGAAAAATACGCTAAACTTAAATCAGCAGTTAAACTTGAACTCAAGGTTGCACTACGCACCCGTATCATGGAATCTCTAGGATCAATTGAATCAATAACTTCTGATGTTTTACTAAAAATGGGCGTTCAGCAAACAAAAATTAGTGGTTTGATGAAAAAATGTAAAACAAGTAATATTGCTCATTCTGCAAAAGTTTGGTATTTTCATACTAGATTTGAAATATAACCTGAAATTAGAAATATAATTTCTTTCATATTATAAATTATAGTATTTGAAGAAATCTGTAAATTTACACAATATATTGTAAATAATATCTATCTTTTAATTATTAAAAATAAATTAAAACCTAAAAACTAAAGAAATTTGTAAGATGTCAGTTATTTGCGAAAGTTGTTAATTTTTAAAGATAAACATTCGCAAACGATAAGACTACTTTTTTAGAAATATCGATCCAATCAAACTCGAGTAGCAATGCCGGATTACGAAATCCAATGGAGTAATTGAGACACTCCGCAGATTGAACATTCGTGAAAATGAGAGTGTATGGACAACTTCATGCAAAGTCTACAATCTGTTATTAAATGTAATCAAACTAGATATACTTAATAAATGTTTAAATAGTGCTAGTGAATGATTTTGATAAGTCTACGATTTAGTCGTATACTAGTTGTAGGCGTGTTAGGCGGTGATTTGTGTGGATCGGTAGGAATCGGTGTGAATCGACGGTACTGATAGGTGTGTGTGTGTGTGGAATGTTTTAGAAGATATGTTCGGGAATACTCTAGAATATAAGTGTGTAATGTTCTAGATTCTAGAGCATCATGTAAATAAATATAATTTGAAATTTGAAAATATGAAAAACAACACTATTTTAACTGATGCTCTTTCGAGCCGATTAGGTTTACTGGAGAAGTATTTTAATTTTCTGCATTCGAATACTCAACCAGTTATCTGCGATGGATTATCTTATAATCCTTTTCGTAATCAAAACACCCAATGATCTTTTCAAATCTTAAATTCTTTCTGAAGCAATTATGAAGTTTATTTCAAAAATCTTAATGCCATCTGAAAACATCAATCTAGGAATTCAAAACAATGAGAAGACACTAGATCAACTTATTCTACAAGAAATTCATAGATTAGATGTTCGATATTTTAGTATTGTAAATAAGCTAGATTTAGTTATATCTTCTTTTAACTCAAAATGTAAACTCTAAATTTATCATTAACTTGAATTTAAGTAATAATAAATGTAATATAGAAGATAGTAACTTTGATTTAAAAAATAAATTAGACAATGCCAAAAATTTAAGATTGATTGGTAATGCTGGTTGGAATCTAAATAATGATAAAGTAGATCAACGTTACTTATCTACTTTATTGATTTTTCAAAACGCAAACGTAAATAAAATCACTAACTTTATTATTAATGAAATAAGTAATGGTAAATAAACCAGTTTAATTAAAATCAGTAAAGTTCCACCACTCAAAAACAACTTAAAATCATAATTTAATCGAAATATGAAAATGACGGTATACAAAATTTTATTAACGATGAAATAAACGATAGGCCAGTAATTAAAGATCACATTAGTAATTTTAGCCATCAGCATTCGCTAATTAAAAGTCATGATAATGTTTTAAAATTTGGTATAAAATCTCAAAATATTCTTATTGGTGGGTTACAGGGTTTCATTGTTTGTTTGAACTAATCGGCGGTTGCCCTCGTAACACCATACAAAATGACACTAATCGCCACTTGGCACCCGTTGCTAAGCAACGTTGGTAATGTGTTCAAGTGGTGGATTGCCCGCAAAAATTGAGTACCATTGGCTAGTACTATAGTTGCTCGGACAACCCTCGGGTTCACGAGCTGTCGATAGAAGACCTGTGCTCGCTTAGCTCTGTCCCTATGGAAGTATATTCATGAGCGAATGTGGAGAGATGACTTAAAGTTGTGACGCGGGTACTCATAATAATATCTACATGTAAGCACCCTTTAAGAAGTATTGTAACCGTAAGCACAACGATTTTATTTTAAATCGACAGAAATGTGAATTATCGACAGTTAATGCGACGGTTTTGATTGCTGAGCAGCTCGGCGTCGAGCACGTTCTTTGCGTCCCGGCCGACGATTCATTGGTTGAGTTGAGGACTGCTCTACTGGTTGAGGGTCTTTCTGTATCCTCTGTGTCGGGGCGAATATGAGCGGGTAGGTGACCGCTTCCCCCTCCCGGCAAACAGCTAGGGCCACTTCTAATCCTCGTATCTGGGTGCGCAGGCTCTGATTGAGCTGTCGCTCTTCGGCCCAACCTTTCTGTGCTGCAGATATTCGATGGTACAACATTTTGACTCTTTTCGGGTCCGACCAAGTCGCTTTGATCTGTTGGACCTCTCTTGTCAGTTGGAGTATTTGATGGAGGAGATCCGCATTTGTGCTCCGCGCGCGATCTAATTCCGCTTGTAATATTTGGTTAGTGGCCATAACTATAATGGATAAGTTCGTTAAATTTACTGTTAATAATTTATACAAGTTATTTTTATCATTAACGCAAACATATCAATTGAAGCGAATATTCTTAAACAAATGAGCAAACGTAAAAACGGGATAAAGAACATTTCTATTTCACTAAACAACAAACATCAAACTAGTTCATACAAATTGTTAGAGTCTCTGGAGTTCTAATTTCTTCGGAAAGGACTTCCTTCGGCTCTTTCTTGGAGGAACCACTGGGTACGGGCGTCGGGTATCTCGGACTGGGCGAGGTGGGTATGCTTCTGCGATTCGCCCGGCGAGAATGTCATCTTCTACGTTGGCGAGATACATCCTCGCCTTGACCACCTGTAGGTCCACTTGTTCCTGCACCCGTTCCCATTGGGTGAGGAGTTCTCGCGCATTCATGTACGTTTCTGCGGCCGGGTATTGTTGTCCGGCGAGTCCGCATGGGTCGCTGTTTAGGCCCAGTACCCTCCAGATAGTGGGGTACGGCCACCGTTGTTGAATCCTATCGAAGATGTCTCGTTTTGATTGTGGTTCCTCCCGGCATTGGTCGTCGGGCATTTGGATGTCAGGCCTTTCGATCGGCATATTCTAAAACGCATCAAAATCAAGTATTGGCGTATATAATGAGAAAACAGTTTCATTTCGATAATCTCTCGGGTTGGGTATCCAATTCACTAACTACCAGGTTACTATTATCATGTCGGTTGGGTCACTTGTGGGTCTGGTTCCTTAAGGTGCACTCCTTTATGAGGAAACTATATGATTAATCGTATGGATGTGGTAGCCTGATGTTTGACCTATTTGATATATGCGTCTTAACATAGAAGTTTTTCATGTAGGCGGATACTCGTACGTTGACTTAAGGGAGTTTGTACATTGATTTAAAGATTATTTACTAACTTTAATTACCGTTGTTCGACTTTAAGATTTAGGCCGGATGTTGATCCGAGATAACTTAGTCGCGTGTAGGTGCATCCTGGTGGGCGAATGATTTCCGGCGGATTTTACCATTACAACTTAAGCGGTTGACTAAAGGTGATTTACGTTGCTTACATCCGGTGATTGTACTATTCGTGACATATTTTCGGAATTACTGGTCAAATGTTCGCCTACACCTGATTATCTCAATTTCCGGTAAGTTATTTCGTTGACTAGTTTAAATGTACTTTATTAGCAACTTTTAGGAAAACTTCTACGCTTACCGAGGTTTCTAAGTAGATGCGATACCCCTTTATTGGAATAACTTCGCTATGTGGAATCTTGTTTGTTCAATACACATTTTCGCTTGTCTTAAACTTTGGTGGTTTTTCAATTATATTGGTTTAATTTACGTAAATATTCATTCACTTCACCGCTAATTAATTTGCTATAAATCCTGAATTTACGATAATTGAAGAAACCTATTTGATAGATATCTGAATTATTCTAATTCTAGTTAAGAGATTATATTATCAGTAATTAATATCGACATCTGTTATTCCGATTTCTACTAGTCTCCCCTAAGGCCATTTAGATCAACTATTACCACAAAGTTATTTTAATGCTAATCGTTTTAAATCTGTGAATCCAGTTTTTCTTTAATTTACATTTTTACGGTTATTCAATTCATCTCTAATCTTAATCTATGAGTTACTTTAATCCACTAATCATAGCTCATTAAGGAACTTATTGTGTTTATCCTTATTCAATATTTTACTTTACCAAAATTAGATTATTTGGGTTTTCCTTAATAGTCATTTGCACTAATTTAATCATTTTTACTGTTATCAATAGATTGTTACAATTTAAGGAACGATATATTTATTTGTATTCGTTTTATTTGTAACCAATAATTTAATCTAAATACTTGATTTGCTCAATCGCTTCTTCAATTTTATCAGAATGGATTAACGGTGAATTATGTGGGGTGACATTAAATTTTAATCAACAATTAGGTTAAGGGATTTCATACTGTTATTCGAAAATCGTTTCACCTTTAATTGATACGTTTCTTTATTTGAAACCAATGAATTCGATTCTTAACTGCTTTTATTTTTATCGGGGTTGATCGGATCAATACATTACTCGTTCTTACTCAAAGATCAGATTACTTTTATTGAAATGAATTATAATACATTAACTGGTTAAATCATTTGTCATTACCCTAATCCATAATTTACGAGCATTTAAATTATCTTTACCCAATATTTACTTTAATTTTTAGCCATAAAACACTTTACTTTTATAATCAATGGTTACTTTAAATTTTATCAATAATTTCAATTTAATCGAATTCAATGATTCCCAATAAATTTTATTTATTTCAAAATGTTAATCCAAAATAGTTATAACAACGATTTCAGTTAATTTAACCCAAGTACCCTTTCCCTTTAGTAGGCCTTAGACGCATATTGTGTTCATATTATATTTATTGAGTGCCCACTGGACTACTCGGTGTGATAATTTTAAGCCGTATGTAACATAATTTTAGGTCGATTTTACAGAATTGAGAAACGAGGAAGCAGCCAGAGACTTCTTCCTTATTTCTCGCTTCAGCTATAGGGATAATATTGACGTTCCGACCCCTGCGTTTCTCAACGCCGAGTCTTCACGGGTACATATCATTGGCGATTCTCCACGCACTTACATGCATCTGTACTATGTCGATTTTACTATCTTGCGTGATGTGTCGGCTGTGGGCCGGAAAAATTTCGACATTTCAATTTAGTTTTTAAAAAATTATATATCAAATAATGCATGTATATTAATAATATTTATTAATTAGGACAAAATAACAGAATTACCCTTCATAACCATTCCAAATATTTCAAACAATATCATAAAATATCATAACAGAAAACATAAATGCCTCTCTCCCCACGTCGCCGCGGAAAGAGAGCTCCAACCAAAATATTTCTCACCTAAAATCAATTGAATTAGCTCAAATAGCTTGAAAATAAGGTTCTAAAATAGCTTCACAACGATTGGAAATTAAGATTTCAAAATAGTCTAGAATCAATTGAATTAGCTCAAATAGCTTGAAAATACGGTTCTAAAATAGCTTCACAACGATTGGAAAATAAGATTTCAAAATAGTCTACAAACGATTTCAAATAGTTTTAAAATAGTTTCTAAAAATGGTTTTAATCAGTTTGAAAATATGGTTAGTTTTCAAAAATGGTTAAAGTCCAAAATTGGTTTGAAAAATGGTTAAGTTAAATGTGAAA
Organism: Schmidtea mediterranea; assembly: GCA_022537955.1. NCBI lineage: Eukaryota > Metazoa > Platyhelminthes > Tricladida > Dugesiidae > Schmidtea > Schmidtea mediterranea. The sequence goes on from CM039680.1 coordinate 207,558,186, forward strand.
ATGGATCAGTATATATACCTATTTGTATGACGTGTGAAATTTGATGCAGTAAAACAAAATTCGACCTTGTTATTTTCTGGCAAATTCTATTATTTATTTTTATTATTTTTCGATTTATTTTTATAATTTTTTATTTCGAATTTTTATTGAATTATTACTAATTCAAAATTTTCGATTTAAATTTCATTTTAATGAACTTTAATTGATTTTTTCCATTTCGTCGAATTTGTTGTGTTTTCTTGTTATATTTGTATAGGTATCGTGCGAATCTTGGTGCATTTTGTTAATATTTTAATTTATTTTTATGTTTATTATTTTATATTTAATTCTTTTATTTCTCAGATTTTATCGGTTTAATTGGTGTTTCAGTAGGTTTATTTAAATTGCATGTTGTATTTGCGTGTGTGTTTCTGATCCATTTAAACATTCTTCAAGGCCGTTTACGTTCTGGCCCAACATTATTATTTTTCATTATTTTTGAACTAAAAAGAGCTGGTAATACCTCTACTTTAATCAATGGAAATAAATAGTCTTGATCCAAAGGGGAATTTGTTGACTCTTCTTTACAACAAAATCATAACAGAAAATACTGTGAGGACGTTTGGAAATATTTTAAAACTCTAATGATTCCTAAACCTGATCAAGGGTATTAATATAATCTGATCTCTTCTTACCGACCAACTGCTTTGTTATCTGTGTTTTATAAAATATTTATTTTAGTTAGACATCTTACATAGGTGTTGGTCGTAGGGGAATGTCGAGTATTAAACCCTTGAGTCACCTTGATCCCACGCTGTCGCTTTCTATCCCTAGGGGCAATTCCTCCTTACGCCACATAATTTTAGCTACTATTATGCACCCGTGATTGAGAATCACGTTGGAATTGTGCAAAATAGCCGAATGCCATTCGAGCAGGTGAGTGCCATTACTAACACTACTCCTCGAAGGACCTTCGTTTTCTCCCGGATTTCAGCGGCCGATAGAAGGGCTTACGCTATCGTTTCTAAATCTCTCCTCCTCTTCGCAAATCGCACTTAACCCATCGCGAGAAATCGTGAGAGGAAATCATCGTTCCGGCGTCTACATACATCTATGTAACTCTTTACCTCCTATACTCCGAGTTCGGTTTAGGAGAGGAGAAAATTTACTACAGTATTGTAACAAAAGAGTCGATTTAAAGCAAAACAAAGAAAAAATTTTTATGAAACTGCATATTCATGAACAGCAGAAAAACGATCATCACTATTTAAACATGGAATAGTATCAGTTCTCTTAGATGGACACGAATGATGTTGATTCGTCCCGGCTCAATCTTCTTCCGCATCGATGTCGGTATGGAACCATCTCCTTTTGGGGGGCCTGTATGGCGGAGGATCGCCTCGAGAGTCCTCATCTCTCCGGGAAGACGGGCCGGCAATCTCACCTCGGGGGCCGACGTTGGGGACCTCCCCGGTGAGAATGGCTATCTCCTCGAGGTCTAAATCGAGATCGCTCAGGACTCGGATCGGTGTAGGTTGTTCATTCTCCTCCTCCACTAGATTTATGTGGATGGAGGCCGGAGGAGAGGAGAATACGATCCGAGGTGCATAACATATCTCCGGATCGAACCCAGAGATGTCGAACTCTCGATATGGGGGTGGCAAATCCTCTAATGGATTCTCCCCCGCGGTCGGCTGAGTGCCCCGTAGACGGGCCTCTTCCTGCCGACGACGATCCCTACGTCGTTTTTTGCGATTCGGCCGGTGACGGGCCGTAGGGACAGCAGGATTCTCCGAGTTTTCGGCAACTCTAGGAGGTGGCATGCTAATTAGATTTTCGTTTGGCGCGAAAGCGGTTGTGATTGATCGATATTGGTCTTCCATGGCCGGTAAATGATGAGCGGGAACCACGTCGAGTTGTTCCGCCCGAATGTTGCCGGGAACTTGGATTCGGAGTTCCGCATCCGAATAGGCCCTGTGCAGTGCTACGGACTGCTCCCTAATCAGAAGGCGCTGAGCGCGCGACTCGGCGATTATTTCGTCGCGCGCTTGCGTTAGGCGAGTGATCTTTTGTCGGAGTCCCCGGACGACCTCCGGTGGAGCCCAGGTTCCCTTGATTCTGTCGTGTTTCGCCTGAAGATCCCGGTGTTGTATCTTGAGGTCCTCGTATTTGTGGCGGAGGGCCACAATTGACGGAGGCAAGCGAGGGATTCTCGTCGAAGAGATTGATGGCTCATTTTCTGACATACTGTTGCAATAAAAATTGGTTTAAGATGGGATAGATAATGCAGGAGGAAATACAAACAAAAAAAAACTGACAGTGGAGGATTTAAACGAGGCTGCCGAACTGGAGTATTGGTGGCAATCGGGGCCTCCGGATCATTTCCCCTGGGTATCAAAATAACAAAACGCAATCCGGTACGGCTAGCGATTTACCCTGGATGGGTGAATTTTAAACGTTAGGGTCGTCGTGAGTATTCACCTTGGGGGTAATGGGCCTGTTGGGTGGCTTTAGATCGTGTTCGTAAGCCTCACGGGCTCTAATTTAGGGTGATTCGGATTTCACGTTTACATTATGACCCTAGATAGTGCTGTTTTCGATTTTAGGTGGTTAATACTTCTATTCCGATCGCGAACCTTTATGGTATTATTAGGGGGCGAGTTAGGTTGGGTTCCCTAGTAGATCCCTAATTGGTTACGGATTTAAATCATGGTAGATCGAATTGCGATTAATAGCATTATCATAAATTTGTTAGAGATAAAAATTTTCTAGTTAGTATTTGGATTTGCGATCGGGAACATTAATGTTAACGGCCCAAATTCAATCCAGACCACGTTTAACTCTACATTATAAATTTAAATGTTTAGCACCGTGATTTTTGCGGGTTATGATTCAAATATTATGGTACCATTGTAAGCATTAATAATCTAAATTTTTCAATAATTAATATTAAAGTTTATATTATTCGGAAAAAGCTGGCTTTTAATAATAAGTGCTAACCTAAAATCTTTTCTTATGAGCGTCCCATTCCCGAGAAAAGGGGGTCTGACTCTTAGTTATATCCAAAGCGTTGAAAAATTTGTTGACTTGATTTTGTCGATCTATCTAATTTGCTTAAATCAGCCTACGACAGTAGTTACGGTCTATCTAAATTATGGAATTTTCAGTCAATCAGGTTATCGATCCGAGACCTATCGGTTTTGGTTCTAACTATCTGGTTTTGGAAATCGATTTATACGTTTCTTAGTTGATTGTCCCTATGGGTCGTGACTTTCTTGGGTCATTAGCCCGACCGTCTATCTAGGTATTCGATGGATATTTAATTGGAGCTACGAGAGTGGTTTTATTTCTCTGGATGATTGTAGGTTCGCTATTTTCCGGAGCCTATTTTCAAGGAATAAATTAAGAGTGGACAACTGTGCCGCCCTCCTATGAGGCACTTATTGGTAAGATAAGTTTTCTAAACTAATTATTTATGATAAATTATCCGGTAACTCTCTATTTACTTTATTATTTCCGATTGAATGAAACAATTCTGTCGCTTTCGATCTGACTCCTATCCGTGCTACCCATTTCATCTTTATTTTTTTTTTGTTCGGAATGTTCAAAAATTACTTCAGACCAAAGTGTGATCTACCCTAATTTCCCTTAACTGAGATATTATCGCTCTTCCCATGATTTTAGACGACTCGTTCCGGCCACATTTTCAGCAGCCGCCCCGAGTATACAATGGCGCTCTGCGTAGCGGTCCCGTGCGTAAAGCCGGAACCGACTGCGAACTGCCAAGGGGTTCACGAGGCATGACCCACGAGCTCAACTAAGGGTTTTCACCCACTAGCCGGCACACGGTCGGTCCCATGAACCAATCTATGAACCGATACGTATAATATGATTTTAGAGGGTCCGAACATATAATTAAATATAACGAATAAATGAAACGAAAAATTATGGCATCTTAAAGTTTTAATAGACATATAAAACATAAAAATTCATTACGACATATACAAATGAAAATCCCTTACTCAATTTGATTTCAGTTCACAGTCAGAATTTTCAGTAAAGCATAAGATTGATTTTAATGAAATTCATCACTGTATTTATAGGGTTTTTGTGCTTGTGTGCGACCAATGGGCGATTTTTCGCCATTTTTAGGGCTTTTTAATTATTTTATTTATTTTAAAATATTTTCCTAATTTTTTTATATATTTTTCTTTATTTTTTGATTTATTAATATTTTATTGTTAGATTTTATTTTTATTATTATTTTCTTATAATATTGTTTTTAAGCCCTAATATTTTGTTTTCTGGTCGCCTCTTCTGCCTATGTTTTTTCTAAACCTTATTTTGCAAGGTTTTGGCAGTTTATTTTATTTCTTTATGTTTTCTTTTCTGCTTCTGTAGGCATTTTCGAATTTTAATTAATTATTTGTTTTATTTAATTTTTGTTGTGTTTTTATTTTGTTTTAATTATTCTGTTATTTATTGATTTTTAATATCTTGGTGCGGTGCATGTTTATGTGCAGTGATTCCTTTCATTAATCTCGCTCTCTAACCTTAGATTCTATTTTTATTTTGTTTAAATGATGGCTCTAAGCCCAACATAGGTAAATCAAAACAATTTAATTTTTTATGAGACAAAAATGGGTTCTATGCATGATGGTTGTGTAAAACACAATTCTGTACTTTCATCTTGTCTTTAACAGGCGAAATATAGTAAAGAAATGCCTATTGTAATTGCGTTTCTTGATATAATACGCTTTGGGTAGTGTACCCCATGATTACACATAAAAGGTTTTTCGAAATTTTGGAGTTGGTGAAATATTCACTAATTCTTTGAAACTTCTGTTAAGATCAAAAAAGAGTTGTGGGGGACTACGATCTTAACACAGTTCGTTATCTGACTTCAAATCAATAACAATAAATTAATATACAAAATATAAACTGATCAAAATATAAAAAGGTCGGTATGGGTCCTATGCAAATAAATAAGACAAAGACAATTAGTTACTATGTCAAGCAACGACTTATCCTAAGAGACAGAGGGTAAGTAAGTTTTGATTTTGGGGCACCCCAAATATCCGAAAGCGGTCGACTACTTTGGATAATTTTGATTTTAAAATTACTTAAATTATTTATAAGCCGGATTAGGGAGTATCCAAGATTCCGCGAACGATTTTTCCAAACTCTTGATCTCTCGATGAAATCCGCAAAATTACTGTTTTCAACTCTCTTCAAAATTCGCCAATTATTGTTTCCACAGAAGTGATTTAAATATGATTTCCTTTCTTACGACAGACAGGTTTCTTTTTTTGCTTTAATGTTAAATGGATTTTCTTCCAATTGACAATATTTGTTTGACTTTGGAATGCTCGGCCGTTCACTGAATTTCAAATATTTACTTTTTCTTTAATTTAAGTTGAGTTGTTTTCTTAGTCAATTTTCCTGTTCTTTCTTTGAGTAAAACAATCCTATTTGACTTGAATTTGTTTGCTTAATTTTCCCTAACTTTTTCTTTTAGAGTAATAATTAATCAACGATCGATTATCTAGAATTAATATTTGTCGAATCGGCTAAATAAGTTTTTTCGCACCGGCCCCTTTCTATAAAATGTTTCTCTATTTATATTAGAGATTCATTCATTAAAAATAATATAATTACTTTATTTATACTTTTGGGTTTAATTAATTACTATATTTAGATCCGTGTCATCAGAAATCCAAATTTAGTAATTTTTTGATGACGTATTTCCAATTTTATTAATTTTCTGTGACGTATTTTCTGACTTTGGTAATTTTATCTGTGACGTCACAAAACCGTCATTAACATCGTTTAGTGACGTCAGTATTACTAATATTTTTAGGCTAAGAGCCTATACTTAACACTTCTATACACTGAAACTAGCTCATACTACACATATTGTACGATTGTAACTGCAATTATTCCTATAAAACATAGTGTCAAACAAGAATGCCCTCTTTCAATTTTTATGTTTGACATTGCAATCAATCCTGTTCAAGCTGTTACTCTTTTTAAAGTAAACCCTTTAAAAATTAGTGAATTTTCAATCCAAGTTCTTGCTTCTGCTGATTATATTGCTCTTAGTGGTAATAATTTTCATCATTTGCAAAATATCTTAAACATGCTTTTGATGTAGCTTGTGAAATTGGATTCGAATATAGAGCTGAAAAGTGTACGTATATTCAACTGTCGATTGTCGACGCGGTTAGTGAAATTTCAATTAATATAAAAATAAAGAAATTATTGAGTAAAGAATTTTATCAATATCTTAGAGTACTAATAGGTGAGGAACATAACCAAAGTCCTTATAAAATTTTGAATGTTTTCAGTGATGCGAAAAGTCTAAAGGATTCCGATTTGTGCAGGTGGCAAAAGTTGAATGCTTTTAAAACCTTTCATTCTCACTTACCTTTTCATTTAGAACGAGAAAAATTAAAATTAGTGCTCTTTCTGCAAACGTTTGTAATAATACTACAAAACTTCGTAGTCATTTGAGAAAAATGATGAGTTCCTAACAATTCTGAAATCAGTTACTTTTATAACACAAACTCTAAGCCACTTTTTCAGACTTTTTACAGCAAATTGTGAATTCGCGAAAAATATTAATATAGATTCTTAAAAATTTATCACTGGCCCTAAGCTTGAGAATAATTGCCCATCACTTCAAGACAGTTTCAACTGAATTAATGGAGCTGATATATTTTTCAAAGGCACTCTGGGAAAAAACTCGTTTCTATCGACCTAGAACAGCAATTCGGTTTTTTAAAAAAACGCATAATATTACAATATCCTTTGAAGTGTTGGACGATAAACCAATTTTTTGACTGAAAATCATATTGACTTGTTTAGATGGTTTTAAAAATTCTTCATCTTGCTCTTGCTGGGCACCTGATGAGTAAAAAGATTTATTGCGGCCACTACCTAGGGATTCCCACAAGATGCACGCACAAAAGACATTGAATACCCGTCAAAAATGACGTTGGAAATGTATACCTTTGGACGGTTTCTAGTAAAAGGTGAGTCGTATTGCCATGTCTGCTAATACACTAGAAAAACCTTTGGGATCACGAGCTACCTCAGAAGTATTCCTGCTCATTTAAATTATGGGTCCCTCTATTGTTATTTTGATTGGAATAATATCGATTATTGGACTGTTAAATTCATTTTAATGTCATTATTTATTAATCAATTTAAGTTTATTCCAAAAACGATTATCGATTCAAACCATGTGTTTGTTTTCATATTGCGACTCTTGAATAATCACTAAATGATATCTTCTTTGAGCTGCCATCAAATATAGTATATATTCCTTTTTTACCATTCGTTTGATATCTTCGGGCTTTCTCATAAAAGGAGATTCGAAATAAGCATCTTCTAAATAATTTTACTTTATAATAATTTCATTTCACAAATCTTTTAATAATTTTTAAATCATAAAATCTCCGACAAAAAAACAATTCTAAAGCACGAAAACTTTATTTTTATTTACAACTAATTCTGCTCAATTCATTTTTAAGCATTTTAAACAACAAAAAATAAGTTTAACTTTAATTATACATTTTTACAATATTTTTTTATATTCAAAATTAACAACCATGGAAACCATTTTTTAAAATCTAAAACAATATTATCATAGAGGTTATCAAAAGAGGTTGGTCCTAATTTTTTTATACTCCCTAGCAAGCGAGCTGTTTTTAGTTTTTTCCATCTTTCTTTCTCAGCTTTGCTGGGATGGGGCTTTTTGTGTTTCGGATTGGATTTTGGCTCAGCATTGTTGGGTGTATTGATTTGGGTGGAATTTGGAACTGGTCACGTGAAATTCAAATCGATGCTCTTAACCGTATTTGATTGGTGTCCGAATTCATTCCTGATCGTTTTTTTAGCTTCATTTGATGATTTTCCCATTTTAACTTGTCCATTTCGGCCACCATCTAGGCGTGTTGAGCTTTCAATAAATCGTTGTGCTGGATCAACTTCTTTGCCTGTTCCGGCCGCGCCCAGGTTTCTTCCATCCTGTGGCATCTTCGGATCATTGATTCGGCTCGCTGGCTTTGTTTCAGAGCCTCATCGCGGTAATAGACCACGTCTTGTCGGAACTTCTCAAGATCCAAAGTTTTTGTTTTTGATTTGGTTGCACTAGAATAATTTGGAAAATTTTTAATTCAAATGCACAATCGATTTGGGATTATTTTATAACAATGAATTTGATTGAAAACTATTCAAGACCAACGTATACATTATTATAAAATATAATGATTCGTGAAGTGATAAGATTTACGTTAAATTTAGATAATTTCAATGGGTTTTTCGTTTAATTTTGTAAGTAATTCAGTTGAGTAACCTATGTAAAAGGTCCTAATGATGTCATTTTTATCAAAAATTGTATCAAAAATATAAAATTCGTAATCCTTCATCAAGCCTAAACCCTTCAAAAGTCTAAAATTCGATTTTTAAATGTTATTGATTAAAACAAGAAATTCCGCACACAACTCACGGCGAGGAATTATTTTGGTTTATTTTATAGATTTTATTGTTGGAAAATTTAGAGAATTCTCTGGGGAAATTTTATGTGTGGTGGGTTACAGGGTTTCGTTATTTGTTTGAATTCACCTGTGGTTGCTCCAGTAACGCCATACAAAATGATGCTAATTGCCACTTGGCACCCGTCGCTAGGCAACGTTGGTAATGTGTTCAAGTGGTGGATTATCCGCAAAAATTGAGTATTATTGCTAGTACTGTAATTGCTCGGACAACCCTCGGGTTCACGAGCTGTCGATAGAAGACCTATGCTCGCTTTGCTCTGTCCCTTGTAGAAATTCCAGATTAGGTTCTTATTTGGCTGTGGAAAAGATGAGACGAAGGTTTGGTAACGTGATGCGAATATTTATGATAACGCTGGCATACGAATGTATCTAAGAAACAAATTGACTAAGAATATGACTACTCTATTCGAATCAACAAAACACGCAGCATTTATGAGTTAATGGGTTTGAAGCTGGGTTGCTCGAAGTCGGGCACGTTCCTTACGTCCCGGCCGACGATTATTTGCTGGAGTGATAGATTGCTCCGCTGATTGAGCACTTTTCTGCGGCATCTGGGATGGGGCGAAGACGAGCGGGTATGTTACCGCTTCCCCCTCCCGACAGACTGCTAGGGCGACTTCTAGTCCTCGGATTTGAGTGCGCAGGCTCTGATTGAGCCCTTCAGTGCCGCCGTGAGTCGGTGATAGACAGCTCTCGTTTTTGCTGGATCTGACCATGTTGCCTTTATCTGTTGTATTTCTCGGGTCATTTGGATAATTTGGGTGAGCAGATCCGCGTTTGATCGCCTCGCGTGATCCAGTTCGGTTTGTAGGATTTGTAGGGAAGACATCACTATAATAAAAGAGAACCTTTTAATTTTTTATTGACTTAATTAAATCATAATTTATTCAGTTAAACAAAATTATGGAACGAATCTATCTATAAGGAAAAATGACACGAACGACATTTAATTTTTGAAATCATTTACGACATGAACATTGTAACTATTGTCTTTATTCCTCGGGGAAATGTCTTTTCAGGCTTTTCTTCAGAGCCGCCACCGTATAGGGCCGTCGGGTATCGCGGGCGGGTCGAGGTGGATATGCCTCCGCAATACGTCCGACGCGGATGTACTCCTCTACGTTCGCGAGGTACATCCGGGCTTTGATTACATTGAGATCCACCTGCTCCTGCACCCTTTCCCAATGGGTGAGGAGGTTCCGAGCATGCTCGTATGTCTCTGCGGCTGGATATTGTTGACCGGCGAGTCCGCAAGGGTCCGTTTCGAGACCCAATAGTCGCCAAGTGGTAGGGTATGACCACTGTGGTCGAAGTTTGTTGATGACATCTGCGGCTTGTGGTGCCTTCCTCGGGTACTTTTCGTTAGTTGCTTGGGTAGTAGTCCAATCGAGTGGCATGACCTGTGTTGGTCGTAGGAGAGTGCTGACTGCCAGACCCTTGGGTCAGTCTAACCCTGTACTGCCACTTTACGTCACTAGGGGGGGGGTTAACTCTCCATACGCCACACAATTTTACTCACTATTATACACCCGTGATTGTTATCACGTTAGAACTGTGCCTAATAGCCGAATGCCGTTCGAGCAGGTGAGCGCCATTACTGACACTACTCCGGGTTATAGCGGCCGATAGAAGGACTTACGCTCCTGTTTTCTAAAACCCTTTTAATCCTCAGAATGACACTTCATTCTAGCGAGAGAAATCCTGGAAAATTTTTACTCCTGTGTCCACGCGCTTTTACACTTTCCCACGCCTTGAATACTCCAATTTTCGAATGATAGAAAAATACAGAAACTAGATTTATTAATATTCGAAAATTGATTAAATTAAAATAGTTTTTAATAGAGAATAAACATTAAAAGACGACGGAAGAAATAGAATAAGCAGTCCAAATGTTCGCCAATGTCGCATAAATCGATAGGATGAGAAAATATGTCAGGGGTTAGTTTTCATCGGCATCCATATCGGTGGGGAGGCATCTCCTCTTGGGTGGCCTGTATGACGGAGGGCTGCCTCGAGGATCCTCGTCTCTTCGCGAAGACGGCCCGGCAACTTCACCACGGGGGCCGATGTTGGGCACCTCCCCCGTGAGGATGGCAATTTCCTCGAGATCTAGATCGAGGTCACTCAGGGACCGAATCAGCTGAGGCGGTTCGTTCTCCTCATCCACTAAGTTGATGTGGATGGATGCTGGAGGGGAGGAGAACAAGATCCGCGGAGCATAGCATATCTCCGGGTCGAGCTCAGAGTTTTCGAATTCTTGGTAGGGGGGTGGTAGGTCGTCTAATTGGCCCACCCCTCCTATTGACTGAGTTTCCCGGAGACGGGCTTCTTCTTGTCGGCGACGATCCCGACGTCGCTTATTTCTATTTGGCCGGTGACGGGCCGTAGGAGTAGAAGAGTTAGGCAGGGTCTCCATGGCCCCTGAAGGTGGTAACTGTGTGGGATTCGTGTCCGACGTAGGAGCGCTTGTGGTCAGATGTGATTGGTTCTCGGCGTTGGGAAGGTGGTGAGCAGGGACGATATCCAGCTGCTCTGCCCGAATATTTCCGGGGACTCGGATCCGGAGCTCGGTATCCGAGAAGGCCTGATGAAGTGCTGTCGACTGCTCACGGATCAGCAACCGCTGGGCGCGCGACTCGATGATTAATTCGTCACCCGCCTGGATAAGACGAGAGATTTTCTGCCGGAGCTCCCTAATGACTTCTGGTGGAGCCCATGTCCCTTTCACTCTTTCGTGCTTCATTTGTAGATCCCGGTGCTGCATCTTGAGGTCTTCATACTTGTGGCGAATTGCCACGATAGAGGGGGGTAGGCGAGGGATCCTCGTTGGTACGTTCGTATTGGAGTTGTTTGACATGCTATTAGAAGAGGAGAAAATATTTAACCAAAATAATTAATAAGAAAATAACAGAAGAATGTAGTATAGTTTAGTTTTCGTCATTTTCAACTTATCCTATCCCTGCTGCCCGGTTTTTATTTCCACATTTTTGTTCGGAATACTCGAAAATTTTGTTGATCAAAGCATGATCCGCCTTAGCTTCCTCCTAACTAGAGTCGTCCGCCCTTCCCGTGATTTTAAACAACTCGCTCCGGCCAAATTTTCAGCAGCCGCCTCGAGTATACAATGGCGCCCTGCGTAGCGGTCCCGTGCACAAAGCCGGAACCGACTGCGAACTGCCAAGGGGTTCACGAGGCATGACCTCTGAGCTCAACTAAGGGTTTTCACCCACTAGCCGGCACACGGTCGGTCCCATGAACCATCTATTTCCATACGTAATATAAGATTTTAGAGGGTCCGAACATATAGATAGATATATATATATATGAATGGATAAGTGAAATGAAAAATTTGACATCAAAACGGTTTAATAAAAATAAAACTTGTAAAGCATCATAAAATTGACAATTACATTATGTTGGGCCAGAACGTAAACGGCCTTGGAAAATGTTTAAATGGATCAGAAACACACACGCAGATACAACACGCAATTTAAAATAAACCTGAAAAACACCAAGTAAACCCGATAAAATCTGAGAAATAAAAGAATTAAATATAAAATTAAGAAACATAAAAATAAAATAAAATATTAACAAAATGCATCAAGATCCGCACGATACCTATACAAATACAACAAGAGAACACGACAAATTCGACGAAATTAGAAAAATCAATTAAAGTTCATTAAAGTGGAATTTAAATGGAAAAATTGAATTAGCAATAATTCAATAAAAAGTTCAAATAAAAAATTATAAAAATAAATCAAGAAATATAAAAACTAAAAAATAGAATTTGCTAGAAAAGAACAAGGTCGAATTTTGTTTTACTGCATCAAATTTCACACGTCACACAAGTAGGTATAAATACTGATCCATTTTCACATTAAAAACACACCTTACAAAAACCATTTTTGTGAAAACCTTATTTTGCAAATTCTTCGAATCTATTTTAAATTTTTAGGTGAGAATCATTTATATTGGAACCCTCTTTCCACATCACGACCTTGCATCTCAATGGAGCTCTGCTCGGCGTCGATGTGGGAGGAGAGGTATTTATGCTGTTATGCTATTTTATGCCTATTTTATGTTTGATGATTTTGGAATGGTTAATGGGTAACTTTATTTGTTTCATGATTAATAAAATTTATTAATATGTATTTATATGTTTTTATAAATTATAAAATTTAACTATCGAAATTTTTCCGGCCCACAGCCGACACATCACGCAAGTTAGTAAAATCAACATAGTGCAGAGGCATGTAAGTGCGTGGAAGATCGCCAATGATATGCACCCGTGAAGACTCAGCGTGCGCAACGCAGCGGTCGGATCGTAAATATTTATCCCTATAGCTGAAGCGAGGAATAAGGAAGGAGTCTCTGGCTGCTTCCTCGTTTCTCAATTCTGAAAAATCGACCTAAAATTTGTCTAACAAACGGCTTAAAATCTCCACACCGAGTAGTCCAGTGGGCACTCAATAACTATAATATAAACATACTATGCCTTAAGATCAATTAAAGGAAAAGGGTACGGGGACAACGTAAATTGAAATGGCTGATATAACCACTTCCGTGTCAATGCTATAAAATGAATTAATAGAGTTAGGATTAATATGAAACAAAATAAAGTTAGGATTAATAGGAAATGAAAGAAATTTAATAAAGTTATAAAACGAATTAAATAAAGCTATAAAGTTACGATTAGTACGAAATAAAATGAAATTATGGAAAATGAATTTAATAAAATTATGATTAATAGGAAGAAAAATGAATTTATTAAAGTAATGATCAATTGGAGATTAAATGAATTCAATAAAATTATGATTAATAGGAAACAAAATGAATTTAAATGAAATGAATCTAATAAAATTAGGATTAGTAACAAACAAAATCTCAATTGTACAGTGATATACGAGATATAAAAGAAATCTTAATTGAAACAAAAGAAAATTGGTAAAGTTAATAAAGAATAAAATCCTGTTTGTAAGGAAAAATTTAATGAAATTTTCGGTTAATGAAAACAAATTCTTGTTGATAAAGTAGGTGAAGTTTATAATTGAAACGAAAATAAAATTTTATTCTTTAACTCTGCTACAATTGACAATCATAGAGAATAAAAATCGTACCTACTAGGATATAGAAGTAACCACAAACTGAGATCATATCGGTGAGGTAAGCAAAAAAAATTGCGATCCATAATGAATTAAATAGTACAGTGGAATAAATGAAAACCAATCAATTCGAGAATTGTAGGATTAACAATATAATTTGGAACATTTTAGAGATCATTCGGCAAGTTAGGATTATGTGTAGTTGTGCAAAGATGAGAAATTGACCAACAGATCAGAATCATGTTTTAGCCAAATTAATTGCGAAATTAGACAGGGGTTTTCCATAAAATCCAAATTAATCCGACGTAGCACGACTTGTGAATTGAACCGTCAGGAGATCAAAATCTGAAAATAGCAAAAATCCATGTTCACCACGAAAAGTCGCCTCGATGAGATGTATTATTAACAACACCAATGCTCCCCAAAATTCTATGATATTGGAAAAGGTCCATTCGAGGAATGTTAACAAAATCCAAGATAGGGGTAGCCCAATGTTGCGACGAGAACGATTGACAATTATGTGCATAATTACACTAATTTTCGAAATGCGATGATTTAAAATTCCGAGACGGTCGGAATAAATTAACTCGATGCGCTTGTCGAAATAATTAGCATAGAACCGCGATAAATTCCAATCGAACAAGTACTCGCCGGTCAATAATATAAACAACACATTTTTCTCGACGTGACTAAGGTAAACATCGATCAAATTAGAATTAAGTCGACCTTACAAATTTAATTAAGAAATTTAACTCGAATTAACTCCAAAAATTTAAACTGTTAAAAGCTTTAATTATAGATAAATCATAATTGAAAATGGGATGCCTCATGAATTCCGCAGAACGTTTGACTCGCCTTCCCCTTAAACTATTTCATAGGTGCACGTACGTATGGCAGACGGATCTAGCCTAGAAAAACCCCAATGACAGTCACTAGTTGTACCGAATCTTGGGCCTACCTAAACTCTCTTTAATTGATATAGTCAAGACCCTGTTCCCCACCCTATTAATTTTCATGATCTAAATTTAAATCATTTGCAGAGCATGTCCAACAATCAGATTACCACTCAGGAGAAGCGCTCGGAAAGGAGATTACGAACCACCAACGCTATAGAAAGACCCCGGTCACAGTGGCCTTATTTTATCCCTCAGAAAGCACGGGATCCGAGTAGTAACCCCCTCGAACCAGTGAGACAAGAATACCCAGCCGCTGAAACCTTTGCAAATGCGCAGGACCTCCTCACCCAGTGGGAGCGGGTGCAGGAGCAGGTGGACTTGCAAGTAGTCAAGGCAAGGATGTACCTTGCAAATGTGCTGGATGACATCCTTGCTGGGCGGATCGCCGTCGCCCATCCACCTCGTCCAGTTCGAGATACTAGGCGTCCTTATACGGTAGAAGCTCTCAAAAGGAGTCTCAAACGATTCTGCCCGGATGAATGAACTGACAAAACGTTATAGTGATTAAAAACAATAATTATAATTAGCATCGCGTGTATTTTTTTTTCTTATATAACTGAGAATGAGTGTTGAGTTGTTTAAAAGGGTTGAAATATTTAGGCTGACTATAAATTGACGAGTAAAAATCCATTTAATTTCAGCGATGGCTTCTCTACGGATCCTGCAGACGGAGTTAGATCGCGCGAGGCAGGCGAATGCCGAGTTACTTAGTCAAGTCCTGCAACTAACCCGTGAAATGCAGCAGATCAAAGCGACGTGCTTAGATCCTAAACGAACCAAAGTCCTATACCAACGACTTACCGCAGCTCAAAAGGGCTGGGCCGAGGAACGCCAGCTCAATCGGAGTTTGCGAACGCAGGTACGGGGGCTAGAAGTCGCACTAGCTGTATGCCGAGAGGGTGAAGCGGTCACCTACCCGCTCATCTTCGCCCCGACTCAAATGCCACAGACAGCAATCAAGACAACAGAGCAACCCATCGTCATCAACAATCGCCGACCGGGACGTAAGGAGCGTGCCCGACGTCGAGCAACCCAACTTCAAGATACCAAACCATAGATATGCATCATGCGATTTGATTTAATAGAGTAGTTTAGCCTTAGTTGAGTCGTTTTCTCTTGAAATTGCATACCCGAACGGTCATAAGTAACCCTATTACGTCTCAGTTTTCCACAGGCAAATAAGCACTAATCATGAACAATTATTTATGAGGGACAGAGCAAAGCGAGCATAGGTCTTCTATCGACAGCTCGTGAACCCGAGGTTTGTCCGAGCAATTACAGTACTAGCCAATGGTATTCAATTTTTGCGGACAATCCACCACTTGAACACATTTCCAACGTTGCTTAGCAACGGGTGCCAAGTGGAGTAGTATCCTTTTGTATGGCGTTGCTAGGGTCGCCAGGAAGACAAGCAAGATCTGAAACCCTGTAACCCACCATACAAATTTGGGGGCTCAGCCGGGATGAAATGATTGTTTTTGCGAAAAACCAAAGGAAATACAGACATATGTTTAAGGTAAATTGAAAATGTCGGGACGACATGTTGCCGAACCCCGGGGAGATGAAATATGTGAAACTTAAAAGTTGTAAAGATCGATTGTAAAGATTGACGGGAAATTGTAAAGGTCGATGAAAAACGAACAACCAGACTACAAATCAAGAGAGTAAATAACAGACGACTGGCCCACCAAGTACAAATTTGGGGCCTCAGCCGGATGGAAGCTTTATTATTTGGAAAGACCAAAACCATCAAGTTAGGAAACAACAGAGAAATAGGGCAGCACACCCCCAGCCGGGATGGAACGATTGTTTCGTACAAAAACCCAGAGAAGTACAAACAATTGTTTAATGATGTAAAATTGAATTGTAAAGACCGATTACAAAGATGGATGAGAAATCGAGGAAAAGCAATCAACCTGACTACGAGATACAAATTTGGGGGGTTGTTTTTACAAAGAACCCAAGGAAATATAAGCCAATGTTTAAAGTTTAAACAGAGAGGTTGAGATGATATATTGCAACCCCAGAGAGATGAGAACGCCATGAAACAAGAACCCAGAGAACAACTGTTGGAAAACAAGCAACCTGACTACAAATTAAGACGCCAAGACACTCAACATCCATCAATACTTGACGACATGACACCCTTGTAAGACACCAACGACAATGACAAGACGCATAAGTAATTAAAAGGGTAAAATTCGGGATAAAATGAAATGGGGTAAGTAAGGGGAGTAATGATAAACAAGAGAAAGACACCGAACCCAACAAGAGGAAGCCAACGGTAATAGAATAAAGCACAACAGGTAATTAGTAAATAGTAGTAGGTAAAACGACTCAAAGCATATTAAAAATTTAGTTAATTAGTATTTAGATAAATTTAAAGGGTGATTTGATAATTTTAGATGGAACCAGCGGAAATTATAGAAAAACTAAAGAGGATTCTAAACATCGAAAATGACAATCTTGAGGAACTAATTAATAAACAAAAGTTAATTAAACGAGCTAAAGAGGATATATCAGCGATTCCAAACCTGTACTCCGATGAACATTGCATATTAATAAAATTAATCGATATTGATAAAGATGTAACTACTGAGAGAATATATGAAATTCTATCTATGAGATTAGAGATAACCAAATTTGGGAAAAGCTGGTACAAGTAATGGAAAAAGTCAAGAATATTGAAGACAAGATTGCAACAACAATGAAAGAGCAAACTAAGGCTTATGTGGAATGTTATGCGTGCAAAACAGAGGAAGCACGAGTAATGGTGATACCTTGCGGACACCTGAGTTATTGTCATGGATGCGCACAAGAGTCGCACTGTATGTTATGCCAGCGAAAGATAAAGGAAAGACTAACGGTTTACTTTCCATGAATTGTTATGACGAAATAAAATAAATGTGTATTATGCATTACTTGAATTATTGAGAATATAAAAGAAATATGCAATGTTTATAAAAAAATAAAACCACCTGACAACGATAAACAAAGGTAATAGACCGAAAACATAAAAGCCGAATTAGGGAAATAATCAAAACACATGCACAGAGACACAAAATATTGGACGGAAAAATTTCGACAACCGAGTTTTCCTAGTGTATAATTCCTTTTGTTTTATTGATATTATATTTATTGATATTATATTGAGATAGGACGAGGAAAAATGGTTAAACCTGAGCTATCTAATGATAGTACGCTCACCCAAGGGAAACCCTGATCAACCCTACTGAGAAAGGAACTGGTAGGCCAAGTCGCGTATGTCAGCAAGTGACCGGCGAGAGATTGATCACCTCTTTTGGGGAGCTTGTTGATGCGATTACCACAAATTTTGAAGGGGGGAGTGAAGAGATAGACCGAGAGGTGAGAGAAAGAGCGCGCACGGAACAGAATTAATAGTTAGAGTAAAGGTACCTAGAGATGACTTCTTTTTTCCCTAGCTGGTGGTGAGGCACCAGAGGACAGCTACGGACTGTCGTGCTCAGGTTGTTATCAGCCAAGGGACTGATGACGCTGGGCCGTTCGATACAAAAACCCGGATCACACACCGAGTATCGGACGATTCTTTTTTTCGCTGGGAGGCACTCGATACAACAACCCGGATCCCACACCGAGTATCGGGGCCAAACGGTAGGTGAGATGTGAACTAACCGGTAAATGGTTCATACTCAAAATGTCCTACTAAAGCCAGATGAGAGCGGCTGAACGGAGCCGAGAAATCTGATGGATGGAGCGGGCAGAGATTTGATAGTTTATTTCCCGCTCCCACTTTTGAGCACTTCCTTTTCTTTTCACTATTCGGGAAATCAAGTAAACCGCTTTTGGAACTTGATTGAACGTCTAGGCATTTCCATACTTTTATATTCTTCGAGGTACACAACCCGGATCCCACACCGAGTACCGAGGGAATGTTTTTTTTTGCCCAGCGAGGAGTTTGGTACAACAACCCGGATCCCACACCGAGTACCAAATATCCGAATGGCGGTGAGTAAAGCGTAACCGGAAGAATGCGCGGCCAAAAGACGCCATGGCTTGAGAGTCAGTGTGAGGCCTCAAACATACCCAAAAGTCACTGATTGAGCTCAAGTCCGATATAAGAGATAATATGAAATAGAGGGCCGGATGATTATAATCAGATACTTGAGGCAATAGAGGGCTGGATGATTATAATCAGATACTTGAGGCAATAGAGGGCCGGATGATCATGATCAGATACTTGAGGCAATAGAGGGCTGGATGATCATGATCAGATACTTGAGGCAATAGAGGGCTGGATGATCATGATCAGATACTTAAGGCAATAGAGGGCCGGATGATTATGATCAGATACTGGAGGCCATAGAGTACCAGATAAGACATGATATGAGTAAAGATGAAATATGATTATGAATAGATATTAAGGTCACAGATGACCAGTAAAAGAGGTAAAGCCGAAGGCCGACGAGCCGACGGAAAATCATAGAGGGCATAGAGCGCCAGCGATTGAGGATTAAGTAAATAAATTTTTTTTTGGAGACATAGGAAAAACAATTAATGGAATGAATGAAAGTATGAGTATGATGATTATTGATATTATGATATAGATAATTGATACGACTATATAGATAACTGATAAGACTATATAGATAATTGATACGAGATTAATAGATAATTATTACGAGGAATAGATAATTAAAAATGGACTTAAAATGAGGGGGGTGAGTCAGATAAAGAAGACCACCACGATAAATGCGAACAGGGGATGATAACATATATAGTATGGTAAACGGAGGAGAAATTAGTATAGAGTATAGAATATTGGAGTGTTATTTATTTTTAGGAAACGATAGGCAAACAAAGCAATCCAAGTCAAGTGCAAAGCAAAGCAAAGAGAAAATATTTCAGAGCAAACGACAAAGCAAAGTGATAACAAAGAAATTTGAATAAACGAGCAGAAAAGATTTTGAGTAGTTACAAACAGATAAGCAACCAGAAGTTTCAAAGCAACCAGAGCAAGAGAAGAGAAACCAGTCAAGCAGACGAATAACCGTAAACATTGATAGCATCAGCAACCGCACGAGAAGCAAAAGCCAAGAGAATAGAGAAGAAAGTTTATTAAAAGCGGAAGAAAAGAGAAAAGTTCGCAACAGTAGAAGTGTTAATACTAAAATATCAACTGCAACCGGAACCGGCACAGATAGCGGATTGACCGATTTTGAATTTAATAGCAGCGAAGAGAACGAATTACGTAATATCGAAAACCAGTTGACAACGATAGAATCAGTAAACGAAGAAGATCTGGACAACAATCCAAACATGACGACGTTAATAAACTCTTCAATTCCGGATGCAAATGCAATGTTGAATAACAATAATGTGATGATAGGAGAATTCAGAGAAAAGTTTAGAGGAGAACCGTTCGACGGTAGTCTCAACAAATTGGATACATTTATAAAAGAATTTGAAGTGTATAAAAATATCTGTCACTGGACAGATCAAAAAGTAAAAGAGCGACTACCCTTGTATTTGAAAGGGAGCGCACAAGATGTATTCGTAGAGGAAGCGAGAGACGATACAAAATTGACAACATGGACAGAGATTAAAGAGTTCTTAATAAAGATATTCGGGATAGAGAAAAAGGGGAATAGGAAGATATTAGACTTCCTACATCGAAAACAAAGACGAGATGAATCAAATGCAGTGTACGCATGTGAATTAAAGAAACTGTGTAAAGAAGCCTTCGGAGAACATGATTTGCCCGAAGATAAAATGGTAGACGTCTTCATAAGAGGAATCAAAAGGGAAGACATACGAGCCAACCTCGGATGCTTGGCACCAGAAACATTAGATAAAGCAGTAGCAATCGCAAACAGATGTGAAGCCCATCTAGGACTGGGATATCAAGTGGCAGTTTTGGCCACGGAACCAACAACATCAACAGTCAAGGCCAACAATCAAAACAACAATACCAATCCAGCTATGAATCAATTCATTCCAAGAGCACAGCAGATGTTCAAGCCACCAACAACGAGAAATCCAGAAGATAGAGGTAATAACCAAGTAAGTTATAATAATAATTTCAGGAACAATCCAAATACAAATGAAAAATGCTCCATATGCCAAAGAATAGGACATCGGTCAGAGAATTGTTTCCGAAATTACACTTGTCAAAAATGTGGTAGACGAGGGCATACTGAGAAAATATGTAGACAACCTAGTAACAAAGCATGTTACAATTGTGGACAACAAGGACATTTCGCAAGGCAATGTAACATAAGAAGAGAACCAAACCAGCCAAGATCAAACAACTCTATGGGAAATCCACAAATTAACGTGATGCAAGAGATAGACATGCTACGAGAAACATTACAACGAATGCCTATGGAATTAAAAGAAATGATGCAACAAATGCCCACCAATATACAACAACAACGAATCAACGTAATGAGAAGCAATGAGGAGATTCAAGAACTACGAACTAGAGAATATCAAGAGCAACAACAAGCCGAATGGCAAAGACTACAAACAGAGGAAGCCCAAGAAATCCAGCAAAGATGGGAAAATCGAAAACAAACCCCGAAAAGAATTAATATGATGAGAATGGAAATTCCAAATGAAATTCACACTGCGGAGCAGTGTGTTGAGAACGAAGGGGGAGGAAATATGATAACTGATAACGGGAAAACAGTTGAATTAAATACGATGGAGAAAATAGAGGCCATCAAAGAATTTACAGAGGAGGAAAAACAAAGACGTCGACAGTTAAAAGAAACGATAATGGAGAAACCGAATGAAACGGAAACCAAAGAGACTCAACGAGCAGAAATGATGATAACGGAGGAACAAAACAAGGAAACATTGGTGTACGAGATAGATGAACTCGAAAAAGAAATTATGATACAAAAGACAGAGAGTACACTTGAGAAAATAAAGCAAGAGGAAGCTTTAGAACAAGAGGGAGAGCAATTAAAAGAAAAAGAAGCAAGCCTAAAACAAGAGAAAGCGGAACTAAGAAAGAAGGCATTAATTTTAAAAATAGATGGAGCATTGAAACATCTAGAACAAGAGCAAGCACTAGATCAAAAAATAGAAGTGCTGGCAAAGAAAGTGCTATCGCAAGAAATGGAGGAGCCAAAACTAGAACTACAAAAAGATGAGCAAGAAGCATCAACGTCACAAGGAAAAGAAAAGATATCAGAACCAATAATAACAAAAAATCGAATCCAGAGGATACTGCTACAAAAAATAGAAACAAGAATCAGAAAAGAAAAGCCCCATGTGGAGTGAAGCTCAAATCGAGAATAGAATAAAAGAGATATGGTTCCAAATAAAAGGGCCAACAAAGATAATGAAAGAGGAGGAACAACCACATATTAATATGATGAGACAAATACCAGACGATCAAACAGACGAAGATGAAAGTGAAATAAGCAGTCTGGGCGGAGAAATATTTCAATCATGCGAAGAAAATAAACCATACAAGGATGAATCAAAATCCGAATTAGAGGAAATGGAAACGAACGTGCCAAGAGAAGATGAAATCGAGATATTAAAAGAAATTAACGAAATTGTAGAAGAGGTAGATCGAAATCAAATGTTCCTAAACCTCAGAGATACAACCGCATACAGCAGAATAATGAAACTGATTGCGAAAGGATATCAACAAGATAATGGTACATTTACGACATCATGGAAAGATATGATAAGAAAATACCAAGAGAATCTGAAAGAATATGATAGAGAAGAATATCAGGTAATTATTGATTTTCCAGAGATACCAAGACAAATAATAGCAACAAGAGGCGAAAGCACAAACGAGTTGTACGATTGGGTAGTGAAAAAGCTAGGACCCAGTTATAAAAATAAACCCTTATATTACCAAGGAAGAAAAATAAAGCGAGATATACACCTCGCGGATGCTCTAATATGGCCAAAGGGAATAAATGTGGTAACGCTAAACAAAAATGAAACCGAGGAAACGACAGCGGAAATATGGCAGAAAATTCAAATATTGTACAACAAAGAAATAAAACCTGGATTAGAAAAAGAGAGACAAAAGATAATGAGACAAAACCAGATTAAAATGACAGAACAAGCAATAGACCAGGCTAGAAAATATATTAATCGATTATCATTAACAAGACCGATCTCAATGAAAATATTTGTAGAAGCTGTACGAGATACAGATATTATGAGATTCGATAATGAGAGAACAGATGAGTTGATAGCCAAATATGGAGAGCACCAAAGAGATATGAGAGGAGATGAACCAATAAAGATAAAGATAAAATTACCAAATGATGAAATAAAAGAAATACTAGTGGATCCCGATTTTCAAATGCACGAATTATATCGACGAATAAACCGAGAAATTATCCAACCAATAATAGAAAGTAGCGATGATGGCATGGTAGAGGACGTGGCAACAATGTATCACAAACGACAAATAAGTCCACGAGAACGAACCCCGATATACGAATTAGGTATATGGGAAAACGGACAAACCATTAATATCATAGCCATGGATGAACCAGAGAGAAAGAATACAACAAAAAGGGAACAACAGATCCAAGAATTTCAAGAGGAAATGAAAAGAAAGATGGATCAAATACTAACCATCTACCAGTTATGGAGACAAGATGCGAAGTTGAGCACAAAATTACAACCGATAGACGACTCGAGATGCCGATCAACACCATGGAAAAAGGTGTATGATGAAAAGACAAAGGAGTGGAAATGGAAAATGGAGAGAACTGAACCAAAATGGAGAAAATATATACCAGGGGAAGCGCCAGAAGAGGCAGCCAACGAAATAACCTTAGAGTTATATGAAGACGAACCATATGAAAATTTACCAGAGGAAAATGATAAACGAAATGGAATGGCAACCAGAAGAAGACGAGGAAATAAACGATAGAGCTCGACTAGCCCCCATACACATGGAAAATAAGTGGATGGGCTGAAAAAGTAAAATCGGCGGAAGAAGAGAAAATCATCGGTATCACAAGCCATCAATTCTATACAGAGATCGGAGGATACCGGATGAAATTGAGAGTGTACCCAAACGGAGATGGGGTAGGAAAAGGAACACATCTATCAGTATATTTTCTATTAGCAAGAGGTAGATATGACGGAAAGCTAGAGTGGCCATTTAATCGAAAAGTCACGATTTCAATCGCTAAACCCGGAAAATGGGAAGAGCGACACAGCGAAAAACTGGGAATGGACCCAAGATCTATGATAAGTCAAAAGCCAAAATCCACTGAAAATGTTGCGGGAGGAGTACCACAATTTCTGTTGAAAAAATATGTAACACCTCAATTTGTAAAAGATGATACGATATACATCACGATTGAAGTAGAAACAGAACGAGAAATGAAATTGCGAATCCAACAAGAACAAGCGAGACCGCGAATCAGCGTACTCGAGAAACGAATACCAGGAACAAAATACTTGCCCACAGATATAGACGACCCTGTGGAGGAAGGATTAACAAGATTAACGGAAACGCAAAAATGTAGAGAATTAGCAGCGATACTAAGAACCGGAGCAAAGAATCAAAGACGAACTGTAACAGATTTAGCAAAATGGATAATCGATTCTTGTAGCAGAGTGGAGAATCTGCGAAATATCGTAAAGGAAATAGAAGAGTATCGGAGAATGTATGCGTGGTACCCAGAACAATTCCGAGAAATTATCCGAAAATGGAAACACACTGAATGGGCAGCCGAAACGATAGAGAAGTATACCTTAAAAATTATGATGCCAGATTTCGAACCAATTGAAAGAGAATTTTATATCACTGCCAAAGTGAGTGAAGTGAAAAAGAGAATACCGTATGAACCGCCATTTCATTTACAATACCAAGGACGATCATTAGACGACGATCTCGAAATCGGAGTTACGCAAATGCAATTGGGATTAATAAATGTATTAACAGTAGCAAAGATCGCGGGTAGAGAACTCAATAAAAGGGAAATCAGAACGAAAACGCCAATAGGGCGACAGGAAAGTCTAAATACGCCAGAAGTCCCACCGGCAACAGATGAAGTAATCGTCATCACAACAGGAGATGAAGAGATATTAAATGATCTAAATAATATTGTGGACGAGGAAACAACCCGGAGAATACCGGAATCAAGAGATTTGTTCATGACAGAAGATGAAAACGATCTGATAACAGATGAACCCGACGAGCTAATATGCGGTCAAAGACAGCCAGTCGAAATTATAGAACCAGATACCGAAGAGGAAAATAAAAAGAAAGAGAGAAGACGCAGAAACTCAACAGGAGATGAATGGGAAAATTGGATAAATGAACGAGGAGCTACAACATCCAAAGAAACAACAGACGAACAACCCAAACGAAAAGAAACAGGCACGGTAATGGAAAAGAAATCCAGAGGACGACCAAAAATTGATAAACCAGCTCCAGAAAAGAAAACGAAAGAACAAATGCAGATGGATCAACTGACAACGAAATTAAACAAGCTTAGCCAAGTAACGAAGCAGTTACAGGGAAAACTGAAAGGCCAAGAACAAGGAGCAAAGTGGATCAATAGATTGATAACTGATATGCTGGGATTAGCAAATCCAGAAGTAAAGAGAAATTTGAAACTTAATAATATCGGAGCAGAAGCGAAACAGCTTTGGACAGCAATAAAGCCAATAATAAATAAAATCATGGACAATAAAGTACGAACCACAACCAGAGATCCAGAGGAATTACTGTTGATAATAAATCACTTAACGAAACGATCTGACGATCCAAATAGATATTTGGTAGGAATGGCCTACCTGATGTATAATACGATAGTGATATACAGAAAGCGAACTCCAAGATATAATCCAAACGGATATGAATTTGCCATAACAGACATTATCAGGAAGGTAATCGAACCATTCATCCTGACTCAAGGTGGATGGCAAGCCTTTATAAATTTGGTAAGTAAAGATGATCAAACCGAGATGATGCAAGCGAAGTTGAAAGAGTTATTAACGGAATTCGAGACGACGATTAATGCAAGCGATCCAAAAACAGCTAGAAAAGGGATGAATACGATAATCACTACAATACTCATATGGATGATGTGCGTGAAAGGGGTAGAACCGTTTGTAGTATACGATTGTGACAACATAAAGATTGGTGATAAATACTCACTAAAAGAAACGGAAGAGTGCAAAGCAGCAAACCCCGGAAAAATTACAGACAACGGCAACAGCAGTATCGTACAATGTATATCAAGAAGTAGACTTCATTAAAACGGAAATCAAGGAATGTTCAGTGACAAGGAAAATTGTAGCATTTCATTGCGGACATCACTCACATTCAACAATTATAGAAGCTGGAACGGAAACAACAGTGGTCTCTGTAACGCGGAGCGAATGTGAAGAAGGATTCACGACAGGACGCATCTCAATAGCTGGAAGGGTGAATGTAGCAGCCGAGGAAGGAAAGATAAAAACTACCCGAGTATACGCTGCGGGAAGAATAACGGCTGGAGACGGGACGTGTCAAGGAGGAGAGTACACCCAATTGAATCAATTAGTCAAAGGAGTCGTAGTGATCGAAAGCTACCAAGTAAAGTTGGAGAAATATCAAGGATATTTCGATCCAGACACACAAGCAATGAAAAAGTACCCTCAATGTCTAGCAACAGATAGATCATGCAATACGGGAATGTCAACGATCGTATATCACGCCGATACCAGAACTTGTAGACTCACCTTATTGAAAAGTGCAATATTTGATGAAGTGCAAGGACAAGTGCACAGAGAAACAGAAACTAACACACAAAAGTGCATTAGATGAATTACGGAGAACCGGAAGAATCGGAAAACCAACGATCACCACAACTATCGGATCAGAAGTCACGCCAACGGTAGTAATATCAACTGACACCACAATCGGAATGAGATTTATAAAAGGACGGATGGTGAGCAAATGTGACGAAATGGTAGCCAGTACGAATTATAAAGGAATATTCTTATCGCGAACAGCAATACCAAACGCAAAAGCGCAAATAGACCCCAAAGATGTGAAACTATATCTCTATATAAACAACAAGATGGATTTCTTGTATCACAAAGGATTGGCATCAACAGAGAAAATATACTACGATTTGGTTAAAAATGATTGTATCTTGAACAGAGAAATATTAAAAACAAATTGGCAATGGCAATCACAAATCCGGATAATGCAATTCCATTATTACCACTCCAAGAGGGATATTTTGGAAGAATCGTCGGAGAAGTTATGTATACGTATAAATGCGAGAAGACAATTGCGAAACTGCCAGAGAACTCAACAATTCCGAGAGATAAATGCATAAACGAATTAGAGATAATGCATAAAGGAAAAATCAGATTCGCTCAACCAGTAACAAGGATGATAAACCCAGAAAAATTTGTACCCAACATGTTCAGTTGCAGTAATGTATATGGACCGTTATTCGAAATAAGAGATGGAAGTTGGTTACAGTTTCCAACGCGAGTAATTGTAGCACCACCAAAAATATTTGGATTAACCGAATTGGCCAGCGAAGCAGAATTCAAACCAGTTGATATATCACAGAGTGGAATATACCAAACGAAAGATCTGGAACGAGCCAGAGAACATTTATTATTTCCAGCACAAAGGCAAGCAATATTATCCAACATTGTAACTATAACGGGAGGTAACAACTATGGAGAGAAACCCAACTACGAATTGTTACTATCACCAGACCATTTTCAACACGCTACAGCAAATATGATGAAAGCCATGTGGGGAAGATTCTTAATCTTTGGACAGATGATGGCAGGAATTTTAGGAATAATTCTCATCATTCAAATCGTAAGAGTAATCATAACACAAATGTTAGCATGTTTCGATATCTACAAAAGAGAGAGGAAAATCAACTGGAAAATGGCAATTGGATTCTTACCGTTTTTAGCTAAAACAATGGTATTACATGGACACTCAAAAGATATTCACAAGATAAAAAGACTAGTAGGAATTCTAACGAAAATGAACGGTACCGATGAAGAAGTTGGACGGAAATTTAAAGCGATAATGAGATTAGAAGCCGAGAAAACCAGAATGAAGCAACAAAAAACGAATAACTGGAAACGATGGATAAATTTCAGAGATGATAGCAGTAATAACAGCGACAATGACGAAAACCAAGGAGGAACGCGGATGCTAACTCAAGAACAACTTAAACAATGGGAAAATCGAAAGACAAGACATAGTGGACATTATAATCATCCACCACCAGTATATGAATGTTTAAAGAGAGCAGCAACATCAGCAGAGAGAAACATGCCAGTAGAACGACAAGTACCAATACCAAGATCAACAACATTACGAAATATTTATCCAGTACCATACGAACCAAATTGGGCAGACTTAGTGCCAAGAACCAGCCAAAGATCAAGAAGTGTGGATCAGGATCCAGAAACTCGAACTATAGCTATGTTACAAACATTAGCTGGACCAACACTAACGGTACCCATAGAGATAAATGGAGTAGAAATCAAAGCAATGATTGATACAGGAGCAAACATTTCAGCTATAAAAATGGATAAAATACCCGGAAAATTGTGGCCATGTATAGAAGAAGCTAACATGGATGTAATAACCTGCAGCAAAGAATCGGTAGCAGTCATCGGAAAAATTTGGTCGATAATAGAATATAAAAATGTGAAAATCAATACGTATTTAGCAGTTATCAGGAAACTGAGCGCAGATTGTATAATTGGAACAGATCTCATGCCAGAATTACTAAAAGAGATAATAATAGATCTAGGATCAATGGAGCTGAGAGATAAAACCGGACGAATATGTACGTTGAAATCAGAGGTGAGATGCTCAGAGAAAATAATAGTGCCAGGACGCACACAAATGATTTGTTACGTAAAAGTGAACGAAGAAACTAGAGGTGAAATGATTTTCGAACCTAATCACAAATTCGAGAAAAAGAAGGAACTGCCATTAGCCAGAGAAATAGTGTATGTAAACGATAACAGTGAAATTCCGATCAATATTACAAATTTTGACGAGGAAGATAAAGTTATCTATGAAAACGAGAGACTGGGAAAACTAACACCAATGATGGACATTGAACTTCCAACAACAAAAACTGCAGGAACTGAGGAAGAATTATGGACTATTGACAGTCAGCTACTAAACGAAACCGAGAAAGAACAACTACAAAAACTGCTAATGGAATTTAAAGATATATTTGCAGCATCCGACTTAGATCTTGGTACAAGCGACGTAACGCAGCACACGATACCACTAACAGACGATACCCCAATAACACTACGGCCATATCGATTGGCAGAAGCTCAAAAATCAGAAGCAGAAAAAGAAGTGCAGAAGATGCTAGACGCAGGAGTAATCGAACCAAGTTGCTCGCCATGGCAATTTCAGTGGTCATGGTAAAGAAGAAAGACGGAACACAACGGTTTGCAATGAGATTATAACGTTATCAATGCGGTAACAAACGGGGATCCATACCCCACTACCAGAATATAATGAATATGTTGCAAACGTGCAACGACACTTATTTTACAGTCGCTAGATCTAAAAAAGTGTATTGGCAGATTAAAAGGCAAAGATGGGACAGAGAGAAAACTGCTTTACAATTGGAAAAGATTATACCAATTCAAGAAAATGCCTTTTGGACTAACCAACGCACCAGCTTCATTCCAGAGATGTATGAACTTTGTAACTCACGGCATTAAACAATGTATGGTATATATTGATGATTTATTAATTTATTCTAGCTCCTTCGAGCAACATTTAAAAGACATCCGTAATGTATTCGTTCGAGAATGAGACAGATGAAATTGAAATTGAAAACCATCAAATGCGATTGGGCAAAGGAAAAAGTCACCTTCTTAGGAACAGCATGTGTCGGCGAAAGGCAGAAACAGATCCAGAAACATCGAAAAAGATAAGAATTGCCCGCAACCAAAGACAGTCAACACAAGTCATAGAATTCTTAAGGCTTATGTGGGATATTACGGAAAGTTCATCAAGAATTAAATGCAACCATCGCGAACAATACAAGAGTTTAACCAAAAAGACACACCCGTTTATATGGGAAAAGGAACAACAACAGCCTTCGAAACACTCAGAGATAAACTGAATTCACACAATACTCGTACACCCAGAATCTTTAAGAAACCGTTTTTGTTAGCAACAGACGCAAGTGGATATGCATCTGGAGCATCTGGAAATGGATGAAACGAGAAAAGAGAACGAGTTATTGGATATTATAGTCGAACGTTCAAGAAACACGAAAAGAATTACTCTGTGCTGAAAGAGAAGCATAGCGATAATCCAAGCTATCAAACATTTCAGATATTTATTATGGGTCACGAGATATATATACTAACAGGATCATCAACCATTTGTATGGCTGGCCAACACAGAAGAAAGCCCTCGAGTAATTAATGAGATGGGCGAAATGCATGTTGCAAGAATACTCACCGTAATAAAGTTCAAATCAGGAAAAGCGAACGCAACGCAGATTGCAATGTCAAAGATTTGTATTGAGGAACTGATGGATCAACGATGTAAGACGATATGCATGAGTAATCGCAGAGGACATCGTACTTTACAAAGCTGAAAATGAACAGAAAGAAGAACAGGTAAAAACATAATCTGAATTCTGGAAACTAACGATATGGAAAGTCTCGACAACAACAAGTAAAAAAGAGCATATCGGAAAAACACAGACATCGATACACTATGGAGGAAAGGATTGGTTATACCTTAATGGATGGTGAGAACGACTTATGTGCCTTACCAGAAGAGTAGACGAAAAGCGGTCAATGCAATATCAGGGCGATGGAAAACTTGGAGGACACATGTCAGCAAAAAAGACGAAGCAAGGCTGCGGCAAAATATTATTGGCCAATATCGGAGGGACGTAAAAGGATGGTAAGAATTGTCTGATATGTGCAAACCAGAAAAAGCACAGGAAGTAAATTGAAAGCACCATTAAGCCATGCCATCCCACCAGAACCAATGACGATGATTGCAATGGATGTAGTAGGAACCATTAACCCGAAACCAACGATGGAAATATCTATATATTAAGTAGTGACAGATTATTTATCAAAATTCCCGGAAGCATTCGCAATACCAATCAAAAGCCAGAACAAGTAGCGAGAATCCTGTAGAAGGAAATATGCTGTAGATACGGAACACCCAAAAGATCCTATACTGATCAAGGAACCACTTTGGCGAAATAATAGAGGAAGTAACGAATTTACTTCAGAATTGCGAAGCTGAGAACCATCGCATACCAACCCGCAAACAATGGTCAAAACGAACGATTCAAATGGCAATACTAATAGAAATGAATGTCGAAATTATGTAGCAGACCACCAAAAAGATTGGATAGATATATATAACCTATGCCTTAGTATCAGAATCAATACACTCACAACAAAAATGAGTCCATTCAAACTAATTGTAACGGCAAGAGAATGTACATGCCAATAGACCCTAGAATTCAACCGCCAATATCACTGTAATGGAAATTGATGATTATGTAACGGATTCAAAGAGCAATGCAAGAAATCTGGAAAACGGCAGGTATGAATATAATTAATCAAGAAGCTCAGAATTGCCGATAAAAAGAGACGTACGTGAGCATTAGTTTTTCAAGTTGGAGACTGGGTAATAATGTGCGCCCAGATTATCCCAGGAGTAGCCAGAAAATTTACAAAGATGTGGTAAAGGACCTTATAGATAAATGTACGTAAACGAGAATAATGCGCGAGTCAATTGTCAATAACCCACTCACTAGACCTATCTACGTAAACGTGAGTAGATGTAAAGCGATACGAAAACAATAACAAGAGAACCAGAAAATCGAGGTATGCAAACCAGATCACAAACTCAACAACTGAGCATAAACGGACTAACGATGAGTCGAAAAATAGAAGCAACATCAAATAATACCGTAGAGGAACCTAAACCGGATGAACCCAAAATAACTCTAAACGCGACCCAGGATAATGTAGACAAGATGGATATAATAGTAAAAGCTATCAGAGAGATAATGCCAGAATGGGTCGAAGGAAAAGGATGGATGAGAATAGTAACAAGCAGCGGAAATCGCAATGGATTGCTAAAGGAGAATAGAAGTCCACAGAAAGGACCGTATTAAAGAGAGTATACCCATGATCTTCACTATGGCAGATGTAGAAGGAAACGTACCTTTACATATTGCAGTGCAACACAGAAACACCCAAAGGATAATGGATATAATCCAACTTATGCAGAAATGCGGACACGCCTCAAATATACCAAACGAAGAGGGACAAACACCATTAATGTTCGCAGTTGCAGCAGATGCTTCTACAACAGTCCTGAGAGAATTACTAAAAACAGGATCAACGTTCAAAGAAAAAGATAATGGAGAAAACAATGTACTACATTACGCATTGAAATCCAGGCAGGCAAGTGCAATAAAATTTATAACCAGTATGCGACAATTAGAGAGAGAGAATGATGGTAAAACAATCCAAACATTATGGGATAGCTATCGACGCAAACAACGACGAAGCACAGCCAACCTGATGAAATGGACCTACGAAAGTTCACCACTTAAAGTATTCGACTTAAATTATATGGTAAGAAACAGAAACGTCTATTAAAAGAACAATATATGCTTACTACCATTTCCAAAGACAATAAAAGCAAGTTGAAGTGGGAAGGACTGAAATTCAACCAACCACTCCGAAAGAAGCAGCACGAATGGAGATAGAAAGGAACAACATTAATATAATACACAGATGGCAAATCGAAAAGCAAAAAGATTTCAAGCGAGCAAACAAGAAATAAAAGAAATGGAGATATAAAAGCAAGAATAATAAAAGTATATATGAGGAAGTATATGAAATAATAAATGTCGAGGACGACTTTTAAAGGAAACCAGGATGGAGGTAATAAGGAGAAGGAGGAAGTGACAACAGCAAAAGCCAAGACGATCAAAAAATTAAAAACTAGAAAAAACAAAGATAAACCTGCACAACAAGAGAAAAAGGAATCACCCAACGAGGAAAGTCGAGAAACGAACAACAGCAACAACGAGGGAAAACGAAATAGAGGGATGATGTCACTACAACAAAGGAAAAATCAAAACCGACCGACCCTGCTACAAAAAATAATGATATTGATTACGTCCATCAAGTTAACGGAAGCTGACGAAAATACCACGAAAGAAATGAGATCGTTCAGAATACAAACAATAAACGATAAAGGAATTTCGAGCAAGGGAATATGCTTACAACTGACAATGAACACAAGCATAAGTTGGCCATTCGACTCCATAGGAAAACCAGGAAAGATGGAAATACGATCCGAAAACTCATCATCATGTTCAAGCCACAAAAGACGTATGTAGAGATGCTATAGAAGATAGAAACGTAAAAATCCAAGTAAAGCCAGGGATAGGCAAATTACGAATAATAAACAGAGGAATAGAAACAATTGAACAAGTATGTATACAAAACAAAATTATCGATTGTTGGAAAATGAATATGAAAGCAGGAAAGAAATGTGAATGGGATAGCCTAGAAGGCAATGCAGAATATATAATATGTGCCAACAATGATATAATAATAACGTGCACACTAGCCAAAACCCTGGGAGAAAAATTCACAACACCAAAAGAAGAACTTATCAACGTCGAGCACGAGAAAATAAAGAAATTATAAATGAATAACCAAAGAGTGGAGAAGAAGATAAAATCGAAAATACGGGTAAAGAACATCACAAAGTTTGCATATTGCGAACAAAAGAATGGGAACGATTAAATGAGAAATTAAATGCATCAAATGATGATATCAAAAACCAAAAATATCGTATTCCAACTAAAAGAACGTGGAAAGTACATAGTACACGTTCAGAAAGGAAGAGATGATTACTGGAAATCAATAACCGGAAAGTTACTAGAATCAATTACGACAAAACATCCGGAAAAGGAAACAAGAGAACAACCGTATCAACGACAGATCAGAGAAAGTAAAGCAGTAATGATAAATATGAGTCAAATGCAGCAAATGAGGAAGAAATAGTAATTGAGAACACAGGCGAAAAACCTATCACAAAAATCTGCGTATACGAACCTAAAAGAAACGAACCAGTAAATAAGAGAATTCAATGCGAAACAAGCCAAAATATAAAGAATCAAAAGTATCGAATCCCAACAAAAAGAAAACTGGGAAAATATGTAGTAAACATCCAAAAGGGAACTCATGAACATTGGAGAACGATAACAAGGAAACCACTCAAGTCAAATGCGACAGATCAACCTATTAATAACCACTGAAGGAAAACACATGGAAAAAGGAATGATATGGACTACAGCCTCTTTTTCAATTCAAACAAGAAGCATTACAACTACAGAAAGCACTCAAAAATGTACAACCAAAAGAAGGAATAATGGAGACAACCAATGCAAGAGAAAATACAACCATGCAGCCTAATGAAAAGAACTATATGATTAAAATGATCTGGATAACAACAGCAGTAATAAGCAGCGTAGTAATGCTGATAATAATTCAACTAGTAAGAACCACCAAATGCAGAAAGAAGTCAGCGAAGAAAAGATTATGGCCAGCGGTGAAAAAATTCAATTATGATATCGAATTAAGGACAATATGTGGAAAGACGAAGAATACGATCATAGACTCTAGACAAGGGACCTGGTTAAAGAGAAAAACGCCATTATCGAACACAACAATGGTCCAATGAATCTGATGTATACCAGATAATGAATGAGAAATACGGGGATATACGGACACTACGTATAGGGTCCCCGGAGACGATGGTGTAAAACGAAAAAGAGACATTGTAAATAGTGTAAAATATTATGTAGTATATTAGTAGTAATAATATGTATATCATGTAAATACCGCACAAAATACGTTAGAGAACATACGCAACAGAGAGAATGCCGATGAATTAATGATGTGTTATAATCAACAGATGAATCCGAATAACGTAAATCAAAAATCCAAGTTAGAATAGCCACCGTTCACAGAAGGAACACAACAACAGCAGCTGCAATGTACCGTATAGAGATTGTAGATTAAAATCAAGGAATATACCAAGATCAAGGAATCGAGGCAACGTGGAGACGACAATGCGAATTAATGACACTAATAACGAACAATGCACAGAACCAGTGGACAAATACTCATCTAGTATTAACAGAAAGTGTGAACAGAGGCCTACAACAAGCCATAAAGACTAAGAGGCAACAGAGAAACATACTAGCCATTACAGAGAATGAGAACAATTAGCAGATCAGTTTAGATGGCAAGCTGACGAAATCAGAAGACTACGTACAATCATCAGCACGTAACCAGCAAGTGGGTGGAATGGATAGCAATCAATGCTCAGAATTTACCCCAGAACGGATTCAACACTAGAGTAAAAAATAAAGCGCATCCGTGTTTAAATAGTATAAATAAAGCGAAGAGTAAAGCAGCGTCAAGTAATCAGAAAATTTTGTAGATATGCGACAATCATGCGAAAAATTAACGAGGAAGCGAGAATCCATGCCGAAAATACGAGACGAAATATGAAAATAAGATCAGAACGGTGAACGATATCAAAGGAAGAACTAAAGGTTGTAAATTAAAAATTACTGATTGGATGCGAGACAGACGAAATGTGGATGCAGATATGCCAGAGTGTACGATAGAAGTGATAGAAACACAAACATAAAGCCCCGGATGTGACGAAAACGGTGAAGAAGAGGAAGATCTTACCAACAATGGATAAAGCACAAATAAAGAGATCAATTTAATCTATTAGTTCAATGCGAGTAAAAGAATGTGAATGAAGGACTTATGAGGAAGCGAAAAGTCACGAAATGAGCAATATAGCGAGATAGTTAAATGTGCGGAAAATGTCAAACCATCATAACGAAAAAGAGCTATGAGAGACATCACAAAGTTATGCATCAAGAGAGAGAAAAGTCGAATTCTGTGGAATAATCGACGATGGATAAAAATAGAATGGAACACCGGAATCCAAAAGAGGAACACATATGCGATCTATATGAGGAGTATGCGCAAACAACTGCGACAGGAAGAGAAAGTCAAATTAAAAGAACATTGGAACGAATGTAGCGGCAAACAGTCATATGCCCGTTAGAATTATTCAATTGTCATAACGCAACTACACTTGCGAAATGCAAAAACACATGATGAAAATAGCATCGAGCATACGAAATTATGAGAAAACGATTAGGAATGTTGGGGCATGAATAGAACAACTACGAACAGAAAAATGATTGCACTAAAGGCATAATAAGAGAAATATTAGAGTCCAGAAAGAATTCGATTGAGAAGCCAAGGAGACACACTCAAGAAAAATGGCCGAAATGGAAAGAAATTCACACAGATGACGCACAGCATAAGGAACTAGAAACCAAATTCTATAACAAAAACATCTACAGCAACCATTTTAATGGGAAAAATAACCGAATTCGCAGAAAACTCAGAGAGCAAGAGAAGACAAATTCTAGACAGTCCACCAATATACAGTTGGGAAATGATTAAAATTGGGTATAGATTATATCGCAAATGGAGATGGGAATGCAACAGGCACCACATCAGTGTCTTTCATTAAAGTAGGAAGAGGAGATTACGACGAGCTATATACATGGCCCTTTTAAACAAAATATGATATTAACAGAAAGGAATGAGGATTTTCGTACCCCAATCAGAACAGAATGCACCACAGATGGGAAGCCACAAACTGACTGGAATACAGCAATTGGAACACACGATTTCTATCTGCACAACAACATTGAGAAGAAGGATTCTTGCGAGAAGATAATACTGTTATAAATTAGAAGTGGAGAAGCCAGACAAGAACGTTGTAAGAGAGAAAGAAAGTGTAAATAAAGTAAAGTAATAGAAAAACAAATAAAAATTCAAAAATTACATAACAGAAAAATCAAAAACAAAATTCAAAATAATGACATATTTAATGCAAGCGGAATCAACGAAGAGAAAACGATACAGATAAGAAGACGCATTCGATATGACGAAACTATGGAAAAAACCAGAAAGAGGAAGAGAAAAGTATACATCTTTGCAGAGCAATTATAAATACTATAAGACTATGAGAACAAGACGGCCAACGCAAACCATAAAAGCTATATACTCATCACAAATGAGAGTGAGGAACTGAGGACTGAAAAAGAGGAACGGATATTCTAACTTAAAGATAATAGTGTTTACCGACGGCAAAGTCAAGAAATGGCCGGCAAAGATTTTATTTACGGAACAGCCAGAATACAGAGCGAAGTAACATGCATCTATTGTAAAGGAAAACTCGCCAAAATGGAAAGGAGAGACGCCTAAACGAGAACACCTGAGCGAAATTTCCAACCTGCCCATTTTAGAATCAATATTGATGTAAAAACCAAGCGATGACAGATCAGAGGACTCAACATCAGAAAATAGACAGTGATAAAGGGAAAGGTGAGAAGATAGCGATAAATAAACGAGTTTCGAAATCCAGCAAATTAAATATGAGAAAAGAAACTATATAATAGAAACATTCGAAGAGAGAATTAAAACTTTCAAAGGAAATCCAAGAGCAGCAGAATTTGCGATCAAGGAATATGCCAATAGGCCAGAGGAAAGTGTCGAAGGTGTAAATCAACAACAATACAGATCAGAATGTCAAAAAGCTAAACATAAGGAAAATGTAATGTATACAAGAAAACAGAGTCAAAGAATATCGAAATAATATTACCAACCAGCAATAAGATAATCTTAGATCGAGCAAACCGACAACCATAATGCTATTATCAGGAGTAGATACTCAAAAAATGAGGAAAATAATCCAGGAAAGGTTAGCTAATAACTTAGAATGGTACGACTCGACACAAGCAATAATTGAAGCAATCAAGCGATACCAAGAGAA
The DNA here is from genome assembly GCA_022537955.1 of Schmidtea mediterranea. Taxonomy (NCBI): domain Eukaryota; kingdom Metazoa; phylum Platyhelminthes; order Tricladida; family Dugesiidae; genus Schmidtea; species Schmidtea mediterranea. The sequence continues at coordinate 207,595,726 of CM039680.1, forward strand.
ACCGAAGAGGATCGTGACAAATCAATAATAAAAGAAGCTATTTTGGAGCAGTATCACTGTGTGACATGTTGGCAAAAACATGTAGAAATAATTTATACGCCTTGTGGACATATGGTCACATGTGAAGCATGCGGGTTAAAAGTTAATATATGTCCAGTATGTAGAAAGCCGATCAACGGGCGGATCAAAGGATTCCGTTTCGCTGATCAGTAGATAGAAATCGTATTAACGAAAAGTGTAATGTAAATAATAAGTAAAAAACAAAAATAACAAAACTCAAAAACCAAAAAATATAGATGAGAAATTGATGATAAATTTGAGATGAATTGAAAAGAGAGAATAATCGATTATTAATATTTAGAAACAATTATGAATCCAAACCCAAAAGAATTGTTAAAAAGGCTGAAGAGTCAAAACCAGCAATCAAAGGATCAATCAGAATCAATAAAAGTAACAAGTGAAGAAGTAGAATTATGGAGACAAAGAACGTTACAACTAAAAGAAATGCTACTAATCGCAGAAGAGGAATTAGTGCAAGAGACTCAAAAAACGAAAATGATGAAAGAAATGCGAAAACTACTAGAACAAAAAATTACCGAAGGAAAGTGAAACGTACCAAGAGCGAGAAGAGGAAATGATAAGGAATTCATCAGACCAACTAGAATAAAAATCAACGGAACGAGATAACAAACTGGAGCAAGGAAGCAGGATCAACAGAGCGAAAGTCGAAAGATTGCCGGAAAGTGAAAAGACAAAGAAGCAGAGATCGAGAAGAAGGAGAGGAGACGACAAAATTAATACGCAAATGCAGGAGAAATTGGGGCAAATAGACCCAATACCCGAATAGAGAAACCAAGAGAACCATATGGAACAAGCCAAAGAATGGGCAAAACGGCAAGCACTACTGGACGAAGTGGTACGGAGAGAAGGCGTGCAGAAATGCTTGAAGCAGCGCTTAGACATTTAATCCAACAAATAACGAAGAGGAAGATAGAACCAGAGCATACAAGCTAATGGGAAGATGCGAAAAAGGAAGTCAACAAACTAAGAAATCAAGGGCCAAAAACCGATCAAAGAAATTAGAGAGCCAGAGACGATAGATCAAGAAGAATGCGACTCCAGATAACTGATAGCAAGAAATGGGCAATAGAACAAAATATGGGAAGACGCCAACGCAAAACAATTAACCATATAGTGAAGTTAGAGGAAATGCGTCATGACCAGAATAGAGGAGATTGCAAATCGAGGCAGGACACATCACCAAAAAGAGAAAAAAAACAACAATGGAAAACGGAGATCAAAGAAAAGCAATAAAAGAAAAGCAGGAAAATGGAAGGACCAGTATCAGGAAGCCAAAAAAGAGATAAGACGATTACCCCAAGAATTGTTTGAATACCGAAGATTGGGAGCTATGGGAGCAGATTGAAGAGCAGAAACATACACTCGACGATTACAGTAATCCAATTTACAAACATTAGATTCAACGAACGAATCAGAAAGAATACAATAGACAGGCTCAGAAAAACCGAAAAGGGCCCACAGAAAATGGATTGAATAATTAAATCAGAAGATACTGGAAACCTTAAATGAACAAACTGATGAAAGACGACAAATCCAACAATTAAACGAGAGGATAACAGAATCAGCAGGAGGTGAATGGACACCGAGGAGTTGCAGTATTTAAAGAAATTCAGTTGAGACATCAACATGAAGTCAATGAGCAGTTGAAAGAACAAGTCGAAGCAGAGATAAAAGCAATAAAGCAAGGATATGAGGAGAATGAACAGAACTTGAGGACAGAGATCGAAAAGGTTAAAAGCCTTAGAAAACACGCAGCGTTTGGAAACACAAGTGGAAGAGTTAACAGAAAATACAGAATATCTTGCCTATCTCTTAGACGAAGAGATACAAATATGACGCCTGCGTGAAGAGGTAAATACCTGCGGAGCCGACACCAATCCTGCTAGCCTTATACCCAACTGAAATCATAAACAAGTACACGCCGAACCGAGAAGGATTCGGGGAGACCGGACGACGATAGTGTAACCAGAGAAAATGTAAAAGGTAAAGGAATAAAATATATAAAAACGATAAAAACAAAAAATTGTAATCGATGTATATTTAGCATGAATTCAAACGAAGTAGAAATCCCGATGATTAAGAGACGGAGAATATGTACCAAGCCCAATTCAATTAGTAGAACCAATCGAGCAAGACCCACTGAGATATTACAGTAAAAGGTGGAGAGCCGAAAGAAAAGAATGGCATGGAACAAGATTCAGAATCGCCCGGATAAATAATACAACTAATACAATCTACAACTAGCCAATACTGATAACGAAGACTAAACATCTAGTATGGAAGACGAAATCAAAAGAGAAGAATGAACGTTTGAGATCGAATTCCAAGAGGATACTGCTACAAAAATAGAAACAAGAATCAGAAAAGAAAGCCATGTGGAGTGAAGCTCAAATCGAGAAATAGAATAGAATATGGTTTCCAAATAAAAGGGCCAACAAAGATAATGAAGAGGAGGAACAACCACATATAATATGATGAGACAACCAGACGATCAACAGACGAAGATGATAGTGAAATAAGGCAGTCTGGGCGGAAAAAGAAAAAGAAAAAATATTCAATCATGCGAAGAGAATAAACATACAAGATAATCCAAAATGCCGATTAGAGGAAATGGAACGAAGTGCCAAGAGAAGAATGAATCGAGATATTAAAGAAATTAACAGAATTGTAAGAAGAGGTAGATGAATCAAATATGTTCCCTAAACCGTCAGAGATACAACGCATACAGCAGAATAATGAAACTGATTGCGAAAGGATATCACAAGATACATGGTACAATTTACGACATCATGGTAAAGATATGAAAGAAATACCAAGAGAAATTGAAAGAATATGATAGAGAGAAACAGGTATATTGATTTCCAGATGATACAAGACAATATAGCAACAAGAGGCGAAAGTCACAAACGAGTTGTGAGATTGGGTAGTGAAAAAGCTAGGACGCACAGTTATAAAATGAAACCCTTATATTACAAGGAAGAAAAATAGCGAGATATTATCATCTCGCGGTTGCTCTAATATGGCCAAAGGGAATAAATGTGGTAACGCATAAACAAATGACGAGGAAACGACAGCGGAATATGGCAGAAAATTCAAATATTGTACAACAAGATAAAACCTGGATTAGAAAAAGAGAGACAAAAAGATAATGAGACAAACAGATTAAATGAAGAACAGCAATAGACCAGGCTAGAAAATATTATATCGATTATCATTAACGAAGAACGATCTCAATGAAAATATTTTAGAAGCTGTACGCGAATACAGATTATATGAGATTCGATAATGAGAGAAACAGATGATTGATAGCCAAATATGGAGAAGCACCAAAGGATATGAAGGAATGAACCAGATAAGATAAAGATAAAAATTACCAAATATGAAATAAAAGAAATACTAAGTGGATTCCGATTTTCAAATGCACGAATTATATCGACGAATAACCGAGAAATTTATCGACCATAATAGAAAGTAGCGATGATGGCATGGTAGAGGATGGCAACAATGTATACAAACGACAAATAAGTCCGAAACAACCCCGATAAACGAAATTGGTATATGGGAAAACGGACAAACATTAATATCATAGCATGGATACCAGGAGAAGAAATACAAAAAGGGAACAACAGATCCAAGAATTCAAGAGGAAATGAGAAAATGGATCAAATACTAACATCTACACAGTTATGGAGACAAGATGCGAAAGTTAGCAAAAATTACAACCGCTAGACGACTCGAAAGCCCGATCAACACCAATGGAAAGGTTATGATGAAAAGAAAAGGAAGTGGAAATGGAAAAATGGAGAACTGAACCAAATTGGAGAAATATATCCAGGGGAAGGCCAGAAGAGGCAGCCAACAAAATAACCTTAGAGTTTATATGAAGACGAACCATTGAAAATTTACCAAGGAATGATAAACGAATGGGAATGGCAACCGAAGAAAGACGAGGAATAAACGATAGAGCTCGACTAGCCCCATACACATGGAAAATAAGTGGATGGCTGAAAAAAGTAAAATCGGCGGAAGAAAGAAAATCATCGGTATCACAACAGCCATCAATTCTACAGAGATCGGAGGATACCGGGAGAAATTGAGAGTGACCCAACGGAGATGGGGTTAGGAAAAGGAAAACATCTATGCAGTATATTTTCTATTAGCAGAGGAGATATGACGGAAAGCCTAGAGTGGCCATGTTAATCGAAAAGTCACGATTTCCATCGCTAAATCCCGAAATGGGAAGAAGCGACACAGCGAAAAACTGGGATGGACCCAAGACTATGATAAGTCAAAAGCCAAAATCACTGAATTTGCGGGAGAGTACCCAATTCTGTTGAAAATATGTTAACACCTCAATTTGTAAAAGATGAATAACGATAAACTCACGATTGAGTAGAACAGAACAGATGAAATTGCGAATCCACAAGACAAGGAACGGGAATCAGCGTACTCGAGAACTAATACCAGGAAAAAATACTGCCCACAGATATAGAACGACCCTGTGAGGAAGATTAACAAGATTAACGGAAACGCAAAAATTGTAAGAATTAGCAGCCGATACTAGAACCGGAGCAAAAGAATCAAAGACGAACTGTAACAGATTTAGCAAAATGGATAATCGATTCTTGTAGCAGAGTGAGAATCTGCGAAATATCGTAAAGAAATAGAAGAGTATCGGAGAATGTTATGCGTGGTACCAGAACATTCCGAGAAAATTATCACGAAAATGAAACACACCTGAATGGGCAGCCGAAACGATATGAGAAGTTATAACCTTAAAAATATGATCAGATTCGAACCATTGAAAGAGAAATTTATATCACTGCAAAGGTAAGTCGAAGTGAAAAAGAGAAACCGTATGAACCGCCATTTCATTACAATACCAAGACGATCATTAACGACCGATCTCGAAATCGGAGTTACGCAAAATGCAATTGGGATTAATAAATGTATTAACAGTCAGCAAGACGCGGTAGAGAACTCAATAAAAGGGAAATCAGAACGAAAACGCCAATAGGGCGACAGGAAAGTCTAAATACGCCAGAAGTCCACCGCAAACAGAATGAAGTAATCGTCATCACAACAGGAGATGAAGAGAATATTAAATGAATCTAAATAATATTGTGGACGAGGAAACAACCAGATACGGATCAAGAGATTTTTCTGACAGAAATGAAACGATCTGATAACAGATTAACCCGACGAGCTATAATATGCGGTCAAAGACAGCGTCGAATTATAGAACCAATACGAAAGGGAAAATAAAAAGAAAGAGAGAAGACGCAGAACTCAATCAGGAGATGAAATGGGAAAATTGGATAATTGAACGAGGGCTACACATCCAAAGAAAACAGACGAATCAACCAAACGAAAAGAAACGGCAGGTAATGGAAAAGAATATCCAGAGACGACCAAAAATTGATAAACCAGTCAGAAAGAAAACGAAAGAACAAATGCAGAGGATCACTGAAACGAAATAAACAAGCTAGCCAAGTAACGAAAGCAGTTACAGGGAAAAACTGAAAGGCCAAGAAGGAGCAAAGTGGATGCAATAGATTGATAACTGATAGCTGGGATTAGCAAAATCCAGAAGTAAAGAGAAATTTGAAACTTAATATATCGAGCAGAAGCGAAAAGCTGGACGCAATAAAGCATAATAGATAAAATCATGGACAATAAAGTAGAACCACAACCAGAAGATCCAGAGGAATTACTGTTGATAGATAAATCCATTAACGCAACGCTGACGATCCAAATAGATATTTGGTAGGAATGCCTACCTGATGTATATACAAGTGGGATATACAGAAAGCGAACTCAGATATAATCAAACGGTATGAAATTTGGCCATAACAGACATTATCAGAGGTAATCGAACCATTCATGCCTGATCAGGTGGATGGCAGCCTTTATATAATTTGTAAGTAAGATGCAAACCGAGATGATGCAAGCGAAGTTGAAAAGAGTTTATTAACGGAATTCGAGCGACGATTAATCCAAGCGATCCAAAAACAGCTAAAAAGGGATAATACGAATAATACTACAATACTCATTGGATATGTGCGTTGAGGGGTAGAACCGTTTTGTAGTATACGATTGTGAACAAACATAAAATTGGTATATACTCACTAAGAAAGAAACGGAGAGTGCAAAGCAGCAAACCCTGACAATTACAGACACGGCAACCAGCAGTATCGTACAATGTATATCAAAGAATAGACTTATTAAAACGGAAATCAAGGAATGTTCAGTGACAAGGAAAATTGTACATTCATTGCGGACATCATCAATTCAACGAATATGAAGCACTGGAACGGAAACAACAGTGGTATCTGTTAACGCGGAGCGAATTGAAGGAAAGGATTCACAAGACGAGGAGATCTTCAATAGCTGGAAGGGTAATGTACAGCCGAGGAGTTGAAAGAATAAAATACCCGAGTATACGCTGCGGAAAGAATAACGGCTGGAGACGGACGTGTCAAGGAGGGAGAGTCAAACCATTGAATCATTAGTCCAAGGAGTCGTAGTGATCGAAAGCTACAAGTAATTGGAGAAATATCAAGGATATCGATCCAGACACACAAGCAATGAAAAAGTACCCTCAATGTCTAGCAACAGATAGATCATGCAATACGGGAAATGTCAACGCATCGTATATTCACGCCGTCCAGAACTTGTAGACCACTTATTGAAAAGTGCGATATTTATGAAGTGCAAGGACAAGTTGCCAGAGAAACAGAACACACACAAAAGTTTGCATTAGATGAATTAGAGACCGGAAGAATGGAAAACCACATCACCAACTACGGATCAGAAGTCACCGCCACGGTAATAATATCAACTGACACCACAATCGGAATGAGATTATAAAAGGCGGATGTGATGCAAATGTGACGAATGTAAGCCAGTACGAATTATAAAAAGGAAATATTCTTATCGCGAACAGCAATACAAACGCAAAGCGAAATAACCCAAGATGTGAAATTATCTCTATATATACAACAAATGATTCTTGTATCACAAGGATTGGCAATCAACGTAAGAAAATATCTACGATTTGGGTTAAAAATGATTGTATCTTGAACAGAGAAATATTAAAAAACAAAATGCAATGGCAATCACAAATCCGGATCAATGCAATCCATGATTACCACTCAGAGAAGGTATTTTGGAAGATCCGTCGGAGAAGTTATGTATAAGTATAAATGGAGAAGACAATTGCGAAACGCCAGAGAAATCAACAATCTCCGAGAGATAAATGCATAAACGAATTAGAGGATAAATGCATAAAGGAAAATCAGATTCGCTCACCAGTAACAAGGATGATAAACCAGAAGAGAGAGTGCAGTAACATGTATATGGACCGTTATCGAAATAAGAGATGGAAGTTGGTTACAGTTTCCCAACGCGAGTAATTGACACCACCAAAATATTTGGATTACCGAACTGGGCCAGCGAAGCAAATTCAACCAGTTGAATATCACAGAGTGGAATATACCAAACGAAAGATCTGGGAACGAGCAGAGAACATTTATATTTCCAGCACAAAGGCAAGCAAATTATCCACATTGTAACTATAACGGAGGTAAAACTATGGGAGAACCCAATACGAATTGGTTACTATCACCAGACCATTTCAACACGCTACAAGCAAATATGATGAAAGCCATGTGGGGAAGATTTTAATCTTTGGACAGATGATGGCAGAATTTTAGGAATAATTCTCATCCATTCAAATCGTAAGAGTAATCATAACACAAATGTTAGCATGTTTCGATATCTTACAAAAGAGAGAGGAAAATCAACTGGAAAATGGCATGGATTCTTCCGTTTTTAGCTAAATGGTATTAAATGGACACTCAAAAATATTACAAGATAAAAGACTAGTAGGAATTCTAACGAAAATGACGGTACCGATGAAGAAGTTGGACGGAAATTTAAAGCGATAATGAGATTAGAGAGCCCGAGAAAACAGAATGAAGCAACCAAAAAACGAATAACTGGAAACGATGATAAATTCAGAGATGATAGCAGTAATAATCAGCGACAATGACGAAAACCAAGGAGGAACGCGGATGCTAACTCAAGAACCAATCTTAAACATGGGAAATCGAAAGACAAGAACCATATGGACATTTAAATATTCCACCACCAAGTTATGAATGTTTAAAGAGAGTCAGCAACATCAGCAGAGAGAAACATGCCATAGAACGACAAGTACCAATACCAAAAAGATCAATCAACATTACAAATATTTATCCCAGTACATAACGAACCATTGGGCAAGACTAGTGCCAAGAACCACCAAGATCAAGAAGTGTGGATCAGGATCCAGAAACCGAACTATAGATGTCCAACATTAGCTGACCAACACTAACGGTACGCATAGAGATAAATGGAGTAGAAATCAAAGCAATGGATGATACAGGAGCAACATTTCAGCTTAAAAAATGATAAAATACCCGAAAATTGTGGCCATGTATAAAGAAGCTACATGGATGTAATAACGCAGCAAGAAATCGGTAGCATCACGAAAAATTGGTCGATAATAAGATATAAAATTGAAAATCAATACGTAATTTAGCAGTTATCGGAATGAGCGCAGATTGTATAATTGGAACAGATCTTGCCAGATTACTAAAAGAGATAATAATAGATCTAGGATCAATGGACCTGAGAAGATAAAAACCGACGAATATGTACGTTGAAATCAGAGGTGAGATGCTCAGAGAAATATGCAGAGCACATCAAAGATTGTTACGAAAAGTGATGAAGAAACTAGAGGTGAAATGATTTTCGAAACCTAATCAAAATTCGAGAAAAAGAAGGAACGCCATTAGCCAGAGAAAAGTGTATGGTAAAACGATAACTGAAAGTCCCGATCAATATTACAAATTTTGACGAGGAATGATAAAGTTCTATGAAACGAGAGACTGGGAAAACTAAACACAAATGGGACATTGAAACTTCCAACAACAAAAACTGCAGGAACTTAGGAAGAATTAAATGGCTATTTGACAGTCAGCACAACGAAACCGACGAAAGAACAACTACAAAACTGCTAATGAATTTTAAAGATTATTGCAAGCATCCGACTTAGATGCTTGGTACAAGCGACGTAACGCAGCACACATACCACTAACAGCGATACCCAATAACACTGACGGCCATATCGATTGGCAGAAGCCTCAAATCAGAAGCAAAGAAGTGCAGAAGATTGCTAGACGCAGGATATCGAAACCAAGTTGCTCGCCATGGCAATTTCAGTAGTCATGGTAAGAAGAAAGACGGAACACAACGGTTTGCAATGAGATTATAACGTTATCAATGCGGTAACAAACGGGGATCCATACCCCACTACCAGAATATAATGAATATGTTGCAAACGTGCAACGACACTTATTTTACAGTCGCTAGATCTAAAAAAGTGTATTGGCAGATTAAAAGGCAAAGATGGGACAGAGAGAAAACTGCTTTACAATTGGAAAAGATTATACCAATTCTAGAAAATCCTTTTGGACTAACCAACGCACCAACTTCATTCCAAGAGTAGAACTTTGTAACTCACGGCATTAAACAATGTATGGTATATATTGAATGATTTTTAATCTATTCTAGTCCTTCGGCAACATTTAAAAGACATCCGTAATGTATTCGTTCGAGAATGAGACAGATGAAATTGAAATTGAAAACCATCAAATGCGATTGGGCAAAGGAAAAAGTCACCTTCTTAGGAACAGCATGTGTCGGCGAAAGGCAGAAACAGATCCAGAAACATCGAAAAAGATAAGAATTGCCCGCAACCAAAGACAGTCAACACAAGTCATAGAATTCTTAAGGCTTATGTGGGATATTACGGAAAGTTCATCAAGAATTAAATGCAACCATCGCGAACAATACAAGAGTTTAACCAAAAAGACACACCCGTTTATATGGGAAAAGGAACAACAACAGCCTTCGAAACACTCAGAGATAAACTGAATTCACACAATACTCGTACACCCAGAATCTTTAAGAAACCTTTTTGTAGCAACAGATGCAAGTGGAATATGCATCTGGAGCATCTGGAAATGGATGAAACGAGAAGAGAGCGAGTCATTGGATATATAGTCGAACGTTCAAGAAACACGAAAAGAATTACTCTGTGCTGAAAGAGAAGCATAGCGATAATCCAAGCTATCAAACATTTCAGATATTTATTATGGGTCACGAGATATATATACTAACAGGATCATCAACCATTTGTATGGCTGGCCAACACAGAAGAAAGCCCTCGAGTAATTAATGAGATGGGCGAAATGCATGTTGCAAGAATACTCACCGTAATAAAGTTCAAATCAGGAAAAGCGAACGCAACGCAGATTGCAATGTCAAAGATTTGTATTGAGGAACTGATGGATCAACGATGTAAGACGATATGCATGAGTAATCGCAGAGGACATCGTACTTTACAAAGCTGAAAATGAACAGAAAGAAGAACAGGTAAAAACATAATCTGAATTCTGGAAACTAACGATATGGAAAGTCTCGACAACAACAAGTAAAAAAGAGCATATCGGAAAAACACAGACATCGATACACTATGGAGGAAAGGATTGGTTATACCTTAATGGATGGTGAGAACGACTTATGTGCCTTACCAGAAGAGTAGACGAAAAGCGGTCAATGCAATATCAGGGCGATGGAAAACTTGGAGGACACATGTCAGCAAAAAAGACGAAGCAAGGCTGCGGCAAAATATTATTGGCCAATATCGGAGGGACGTAAAAGGATGGTAAGAATTGTCTGATATGTGCAAACCAGAAAAAGCACAGGAAGTAAATTGAAAGCACCATTAAGCCATGCCATCCCACCAGAACCAATGACGATGATTGCAATGGATGTAGTAGGAACCATTAACCCGAAACCAACGATGGAAATATCTATATATTAAGTAGTGACAGATTATTTATCAAAATTCCCGGAAGCATTCGCAATACCAATCAAAAGCCAGAACAAGTAGCGAGAATCCTGTAGAAGGAAATATGCTGTAGATACGGAACACCCAAAAGATCCTATACTGATCAAGGAACCACTTTGGCGAAATAATAGAGGAAGTAACGAATTTACTTCAGAATTGCGAAGCTGAGAACCATCGCATACCAACCCGCAAACAATGGTCAAAACGAACGATTCAAATGGCAATACTAATAGAAATGAATGTCGAAATTATGTAGCAGACCACCAAAAAGATTGGATAGATATATATAACCTATGCCTTAGTATCAGAATCAATACACTCACAACAAAAATGAGTCCATTCAAACTAATTGTAACGGCAAGAGAATGTACATGCCAATAGACCCTAGAATTCAACCGCCAATATCACTGTAATGGAAATTGATGATTATGTAACGGATTCAAAGAGCAATGCAAGAAATCTGGAAAACGGCAGGTATGAATATAATTAATCAAGAAGCTCAGAATTGCCGATAAAAAGAGACGTACGTGAGCATTAGTTTTTCAAGTTGGAGACTGGGTAATAATGTGCGCCCAGATTATCCCAGGAGTAGCCAGAAAATTTACAAAGATGTGGTAAAGGACCTTATAGATAAATGTACGTAAACGAGAATAATGCGCGAGTCAATTGTCATAACCCACTCACTAGACCATCTACGTAAACGTGAGTAGATGTAAAGCGATACGAAAACATAACAAGAGAACCAGAAAATCGAGTATGCAAACCAGAATCAACAAACTTCAACAACTGAGCATAAACGGACTAACGATGAGTCGAAAAATAGAAGCAACACCAAAATTACGTAGAGGAACCTAAACCGGATGAACCCAAAATAACTCTAAACGCGATCCCGGATAATGTAGACAAATGGATATAATAGTAAAAGCTATCAGAGAGATAATGCCAGAATGGGTCGAAGGAAAAGGATGGATTAGAATAGTAACAAGCAGCGGAAATCGCAATGGATTGCTAAAGGAGAATAGAAGTCCACAGAAAGGACCGTATTAAAGAGAGTATACCATGATCTTCACTATGGCAGATTAGAAGGAAACGTACTTACATATTGCAGTGCAACACAGAAACACCCAAAGGATATGGATATAATCCAACTTATGCAGAAATGCGGACACGCCTCAAAACATAACCCACGAGAGGGAACACACCATTAATGTTCGCAGTTTGCCCGCAGATGCTTCTACAAAGTCCTAGAGAATTACTAAAAACGGATCCACGTTCAAAGAAAAAGATAATGGAGAAACAAATGTTCTACATACGCTTGAAATCCAGGCAGGCAAGTGCAATAAAATTTATAACCAGTATGCGACAATTAGAGAGAGAGAATGATGGTAAAACAATCCAAACATTATGGGATAGCTATCGACGCAAACAACGACGAAGCACAGCCAACCTGATGAAATGGACCTACGAAAGTTCACCATTAAAGTATTCACCTAATTATATGTAAGAAACAAAACGTCTATTAAAAGAACAATATATGCTTACTACCATTTCCAAAGACAATAAAAGCAAGTTGAAGTGGGAAGGACTGAAATTCAACCAACCACTCCGAAAGAAGCAGCACGAATGGAGATAGAAAGGAACAACATTAATATAATACACAGATGGCAAATCGAAAAGCAAAAAGATTTCAAGCGAGCAAACAAGAAATAAAAGAAATGGAGATATAAAAGCAAGAATAATAAAAGTATATATGAGGAAGTATATGAAATAATAAATGTCGAGGACGACTTTTAAAGGAAACCAGGATGGAGGTAATAAGGAGAAGGAGGAAGTGACAACAGCAAAAGCCAAGACGATCAAAAAATTAAAAACTAGAAAAAACAAAGATAAACCTGCACAACAAGAGAAAAGATCACCCAGAGAAAGTCGAGAACGAACAACAGCAACAACGAGGGAAAACGAAATAGAGGGATGATGTCACTACACAAAGGAAAAATCAAAACCGACCGCCCCTGCACAAAAATAATGATATTGATTAGTCCATACGTTAACGGAAGCTGACGAAAATACCACGAAGAAATGAGATCGTTCAAATACAAACAATAAACGATAAAGAATTTAGAGCAAGGGAATATGCTTACAACTGACAATGAACACAAGCATAAGTTCGCCATTCGATCCATAGGAAAACAGGAAAGATGGAAATAACGATCCCGAAAACTCATCATCATGTTCAAGCCACAAAAGACGTATGTAGAGATGCTATACAAAGAACGTAAAAGATCCAAGTAGAAGCCAGGGATAGCAATACGAATAATAAACAGAGAATAGAACAATTGACAAGTAATGTATACAAACAAAATTATCGATTGTTGAAATGAATATGAAAGCAGGAAAGATGTGAATGGGATAGCCTAGAAGAATGCGAATATATATATGTGCCAACATGATATAATAATAACGTGCACACTAGCAACCCTGGCGAGAAAATCAACAACACCAAAGAAGAACTTATCAACGCCGAGCACGAGAAAATAAAGAAATTATAAATGAATAACCAAAGAGTGGAGAAGAAGATAAAATCGAAAATACGGGTAAAGAACATCACAAAGTTTGCATATTGCGAACAAAAGAATGGGAACGATTAAATGAGAAATTAAATGCATCAAATGATGATATGCAAAACAAAAATAATCCGTATTCCACAAGAACGTGGAAAGTATAGTAACACGTTCAAGAGAAGAAGATGATTACTGGAAATCAATAACCGGAAAGTTACTAGATATCAATTACGACAAACTCCGAAAGGAAACTAGAGACAACCGTTCAACGACAGATCAGAGAAAGGTAAGCATAATGATAAATATGAGTCAAATGCAGCAATGAGGAAAGAAATAGTAATGAGAACAGGCGAAAACCTATCAAAAAATCTGCGTATACGAACACTAAAAACGAACCAGTATAAGAGAATTCAATGCGAAACAGCCAAAATATAAAGATCCAAAGTATCGAATCCCAACAAAAAGAAACTGGGAAATATGTGGTAACATCCAAACGGGAACTCTGAATCATTGGAGAAGATAACAAGAAACCACTTCAAGTCAAATGCGACAGATCACCTATTAATAACCACTGAAGGAAAACACATGGAAAAAGGAATGATATGGACTACAGCCTCTTTTTCAATTCAAACAAGAAGCATTACAACTACAGAAAGCACTCAATAATGTGCAACAAAAGAAGGATATGGAGACAACCAATGCAAGAGAAAATACAACAATGCAGCCAATGAAAAGACTATATGTTAAAATGAATCTGGATAACAAACAGCAGTAAATAAGCAGCGTAGTAATGCTGATAATAATTCAACTAGTAAGACCACCAATGCAGAAAGAAGTCAGCGAAGAAAGATTATGGCCAGCGGTGAAAAAATTCATTATGACATCGAATTAAGGACAATATGTGGAAAGACGAAGAATACGATCATAGACTCTAGACAAGGGACCTGGTTAAAGAGAAAAACGCCATTATCGAACACACAATGGTCATGAATCTGATGTATACCAGATAGAATGAGAATATCGGGGATATACGGACACTACGTATAGGGTCCCCGGAGGCGATGGTGTAAAACGAAAAAGAGACATTGTAATTAGTGTAAAATATTATGTATATATTGTAGAATAAATGTATATCAGTAAATACCGCACAAAATACGTTAGAGAACAGTAAGCGACAGAAGATGAATGCCGACGATTAATGATGTGTTATAATCAAAGATGAACCGAACAACGTAATCAAAAATGCAAGTGAGAATAGCCACCGTTCACAGAAGGAACACAACAACAGCAGCTGCAATGTACCGTATAGAGATTGTAGATTAAAATCAAAGGACTATACCAATCAAGGAACGAGGCAACGTGGAGACGACAATGCGAATTAATGACACTAATACGAAAATGAACAGAACCAGTGACAATACTCATACAGTAATTAACAGAAGTGTGAAAGAGGTCTACAACAAGCATAAAGACTAAGAGGCAACAGAGAAACATACTAGCCATTACAGAGAATGAGAACAATTAGCAGATCAGTTTAGATGGCAAGCTGACGAAATCAGAAGACTACGTACAATCATCAGCACGTAACCAGCAAGTGGGTGGAATGGATAGCAATCAATGCTCAGAATTTACCCCAGAACGGATTCAACACTAGAGTAAAAAATAAAGCGCATCCGTGTTTAAATAGTATAAATAAAGCGAAGAGTAAAGCAGCGTCAAGTAATCAGAAAATTTTGTAGATATGCGACAATCATGCGAAAAATTAACGAGGAAGCGAGAATCCATGCCGAAAATACGAGACGAAATATGAAAATAAGATCAGAACGGTGAACGATATCAAAGGAAGAACTAAAGGTTGTAAATTAAAAATTACTGATTGGATGCGAGACAGACGAAATGTGGATGCAGATATGCCAGAGTGTACGATAGAAGTGATAGAAACACAAACATAAAGCCCCGGATGTGACGAAAACGGTGAAGAAGAGGAAGATCTTACCAACAATGGATAAAGCACAAATAAAGAGATCAATTTAATCTATTAGTTCAATGCGAGTAAAAGAATGTGAATGAAGGACTTATGAGGAAGCGAAAAGTCACGAAATGAGCAATATAGCGAGATAGTTAAATGTGCGGAAAATGTCAAACCATCATAACGAAAAAGAGCTATGAGAGACATCACAAAGTTATGCATCAAGAGAGAGAAAAGTCGAATTCTGTGGAATAATCGACGATGGATAAAAATAGAATGGAACACCGGAATCCAAAAGAGGAACACATATGCGATCTATATGAGGAGTATGCGCAAACAACTGCGACAGGAAGAGAAAGTCAAATTAAAAGAACATTGGAACGAATGTAGCGGCAAACAGTCATATGCCCGTTAGAATTATTCAATTGTCATAACGCAACTACACTTGCGAAATGCAAAAACACATGATGAAAATAGCATCGAGCATACGAAATTATGAGAAAACGATTAGGAATGTTGGGGCATGAATAGAACAACTACGAACAGAAAAATGATTGCACTAAAGGCATAATAAGAGAAATATTAGAGTCCAGAAAGAATTCGATTGAGAAGCCAAGGAGACACACTCAAGAAAAATGGCCGAAATGGAAAGAAATTCACACAGATGACGCACAGCATAAGGAACTAGAAACCAAATTCTATAACAAAAACATCTACAGCAACCATTTTAATGGGAAAAATAACCGAATTCGCAGAAAACTCAGAGAGCAAGAGAAGACAAATTCTAGACAGTCCACCAATATACAGTTGGGAAATGATTAAAATTGGGTATAGATTATATCGCAAATGGAGATGGGAATGCAACAGGCACCACATCAGTGTCTTTCATTAAAGTAGGAAGAGGAGATTACGACGAGCTATATACATGGCCCTTTTAAACAAAATATGATATTAACAGAAAGGAATGAGGATTTTCGTACCCCAATCAGAACAGAATGCACCACAGATGGGAAGCCACAAACTGACTGGAATACAGCAATTGGAACACACGATTTCTATCTGCACAACAACATTGAGAAGAAGGATTCTTGCGAGAAGATAATACTGTTATAAATTAGAAGTGGAGAAGCCAGACAAGAACGTTGTAAGAGAGAAAGAAAGTGTAAATAAAGTAAAGTAATAGAAAAACAAATAAAAATTCAAAAATTACATAACAGAAAAATCAAAAACAAAATTCAAAATAATGACATATTTAATGCAAGCGGAATCAACGAAGAGAAAACGATACAGATAAGAAGACGCATTCGATATGACGAAACTATGGAAAAAACCAGAAAGAGGAAGAGAAAAGTATACATCTTTGCAGAGCAATTATAAATACTATAAGACTATGAGAACAAGACGGCCAACGCAAACCATAAAAGCTATATACTCATCACAAATGAGAGTGAGGAACTGAGGACTGAAAAAGAGGAACGGATATTCTAACTTAAAGATAATAGTGTTTACCGACGGCAAAGTCAAGAAATGGCCGGCAAAGATTTTATTTACGGAACAGCCAGAATACAGAGCGAAGTAACATGCATCTATTGTAAAGGAAAACTCGCCAAAATGGAAAGGAGAGACGCCTAAACGAGAACACCTGAGCGAAATTTCCAACCTGCCCATTTTAGAATCAATATTGATGTAAAAACCAAGCGATGACAGATCAGAGGACTCAACATCAGAAAATAGACAGTGATAAAGGGAAAGGTGAGAAGATAGCGATAAATAAACGAGTTTCGAAATCCAGCAAATTAAATATGAGAAAAGAAACTATATAATAGAAACATTCGAAGAGAGAATTAAAACTTTCAAAGGAAATCCAAGAGCAGCAGAATTTGCGATCAAGGAATATGCCAATAGGCCAGAGGAAAGTGTCGAAGGTGTAAATCAACAACAATACAGATCAGAATGTCAAAAAGCTAAACATAAGGAAAATGTAATGTATACAAGAAAACAGAGTCAAAGAATATCGAAATAATATTACCAACCAGCAATAAGATAATCTTAGATCGAGCAAACCGACAACCAATAATGCTATTAATCAGGAGAGATACTCAAAAATGAGGAAAATAATACAGGAAAGGTTAGCTAATAACTTAGAATGTACGATCGAACAAGCATAATTGAGGCAAATCAAGCGATACCAAGAGAAACCGAAGAGGATCGTGACAAATCAATAATAAAAGAAGCATTTTGGAGGCAGATCCTGTGAAAACATTTTGGCGATGATTAGTGATATTAATGATAAGAATTAGTACGACTATATAGAATAATGATTAGACATATAGATAATGATACCGAACTTAATATCATAATATTACGAGGAATAGCATAATTAAAAAATGGACTTTAAAATGAGGGGGTGAGTCAGTAAAGAAGACCACACCGATAAATGCAACAGGGGATTGATAACATATATAGTATTGTAAATGGAGGAAAATTAGTATGATATAGAATATTGGAGGTTATTTATTTTTACGAAACGAATAGGCAAACAAGCAATCCAAGTCAAGTCAAGCAAAGCACGGAGAAATATTTCAGAGCAAACGACAAAGCAAAGTGATAACAAGAAACTTGAATAAACGAGTAGAAAAGAATTTGGAATAAACGTCAAAGTAGTTACGAGCAGGATAAAGCAACCAGAAGTTTCAAGCAACCGAGCGTCAAGAGAAGCACAACATCAAGCAAGACAATTAACCGTAACATTGATAGCATCAGCACCGGACGAAAGCCAAAAGCAAAGAATTTAGAGAAGAAAGTGTTATTAAAAGCGGAAAAGAAAAGAGAAAAGTTCGCAACAGTAGAAGTGTTAATACTAAAAATATCAACGCACCGGAACCGCACAGATAGCGGATTGACCGATTTGAATTTATAGCAGCGAAAGAACGAATTACGTAATATCGAAACAGTGACAACGATAGAATCAGTAAAACGAGAAACTCTGGACAACAATCCAAAACATGACGACGTTAATTACAATCTCTTCAATTCCGGATGCAAATCAATTTGAATAACATAATGATGATAGGAGAACTTCAGAGAAAGTAGAGGGAAACCGTTCGACGAGTCTCAACAAATTTGGATACATTTATAAAAGGAATTATGAAGGTATAAAAATATCTGTCACTGGAAGATTCAAAAATAAAGACGATATACCCTCTGATTTTGAAATGAGCGCACAAGATATTCTAGAGGAAGCGAAGAGATACAAATTGACACATAAGAATTAAAGAGTTCTTATAAACATATTCGGATAGAGAAAAAGGGAATAGGAGATATTGACTCCTACATGAAAACAAAGACGAAGTATGAATCAAATGCAGTTACGCAATAATGTAATTAAAGAAACTGGTAAAGACAAGCCTTCGGGAGAACATGATTGCCCGAAGGTAAAATGTAAGTCTTCATAAGCAGAAATCAAGAAGACATACGAGCCACGGATGCTTGACCAGAAACATTAGATAACAGTAGCCAATCGGCAAACAGATTGAAGCCCATTAGGACTGGATATCAAGTGCAGTTTGGCCACGACCTAACAAACATCAACACAAGGCCAACAATCAAACACAATACAATCACTATAATTCAATTCATTCAAAGCACAAGATGTTCAACCAACCAACAACGAGAAATCCAAAAAAGTTATAACCAATAATTATAATAAATATTCAGAACAATCCATAAAACAAAAAAAATGCCATATGCAAAGAATAGGGACATCGGTTCAGAGAATGTTTCCGAAATTACACTTGTCAAAAATGGTAGAGGGCATATGAGAAAATATGTAGACACCTAGTAACAATGCATGTTCATGTGGACACAAGACATTTCGCAAGGCAATGTAACATAAGAAGAGAACCAAACCAGCCAAGATCAAACAACTCTATGCGGAAATCACAAATTAACTGGATGCAAGATGAAAACATGCTACAGAGAACACTACAACGAATGCCTATGGAATTAAAAGAAATGATGCAACAAATGCCCACCAATATACAACAACAACGAATCAACGTAATGAGAAGCAATGAGGAGATCAAATACGGAACTAAGAGATATCAAGAGCAACCAAACAACCGAATGGCAAAGACACAACAGAGAAGCGCCTAAGAAACCACAAGTGGGAAAATCTGAAAAACAAACCCCAAAAATTAATATGAGAGAATGTAAATTCAAAGAACTTCACACTCGTGCAGTGGGTTTAGAGAACGAAGGGGGGATATGATAACTAAACGCGGAAAACAGTTAATTAATGAGAGAAAATAGAGGCCATCAAAGATTTACAGAGAGGAAAAAAAGACGTCGACAGTTAAAAGAAACGAAATGGAGAAGAAGAACCGATGAAACGGAAACCAAAGAGACTCAAACGAGCAGAATGATGTAACGGAGGAACCAAAACAAGGAAAATGTGTACAGATCAGAATGAATCGAAAAGAAAATTATGACACAAAAGGATAGAGAAGTACACTTGAGAAAATAAAACAAGAGGAAGCTTTAGAACAAGAGGAGGATCAATTAAAAGAAAAAGAAGCAATCCTGAAACAAGAGAAAAGCGGAACTAAGAGAAGGCATTAACTTTTAAATAGAGATGGAGCATTGAAACTCTAGAACAAGAGCAAGCACTAGATCAAAAATAGAAGTGTGGAAGAAAAGTGCTATCAGAAATGAAGCCAAAACTGAACTACAAAAAGGAGCAGAAGCATCAACGTCACAAGAAAAGAAAAGATACAGAAAATAATAATCAAAAATCGAACCAGAGATACTGCTACAAAAATAAACGAAGATCAGGAAAAAAAGCCTATGTGGGTGAAGGTCGCAAACGAAATTAGATAAAAGAGATATGGTTCCAAACAAAAGGGCCAACAAAGATAATGAAAGAGGAGGAACAACCACATATACATTATGATAATCATAATTACCAGACGATCAAAACAGACGAAGATGAAAGTGATAAGCAGTCTGGGCGGAGAAAATTCAATCATGCGGAAGAAAATAAACCATACAGGACTGAATCAAATCCGATATTAGAGTAAATGAAACGAACGTGCCAGAGAGATGAAATCGAGATATTAAAAGAAAATTAACGAATTGTAGAAGAGGTAGATCGACAATCAAATGTTCCTAAACCCAGAGATACAACGCAACAAGCAGAATTAATGGAACTGATGACGAAAGGATATCAACAAGATAATGTACATTACGACATGGAAAGATATGATAAGAAAATACCAAGAGAATCTGAAAGAATATCGAAGAGAAGAATATCAGGTAATTTATTGATTTTCCAGATTAGATACCAAGACAAATAATTAGCAACAACGAGGCGAAAGCACAAACGAGTTGTACTATTGGGTAGTTGAAAAAAGCTAGACCCAGTTATAAAATAAAACCCTTATATTACGCAAGGAAGAAAAATAAGCGAGATATACACCTCGCGGGATGCTCTAATATCCAAAGGCGAATAAATTGGTAAGCTATAACAAAAATTAAACCGAGGACGACAGCGGAAAATATGCAAAATTCAATATGTACAAAAAAAATAAAACCTGGAATTAGAAAAAGAGTAGACAAAATAATGAGACAAAACCAGATTTAAAATACAGAACAAGCAATAGACCAGGCTAGAAAATATATTAACGTTATCTTAAAACCATTCAATGAAAATATTTGTAGAAGCTGTACAGAACATATTATGAGATTCGACAATGAGAGAACAGATGAGTTGATAGCCAAATATGGAGAGCACCAAAGAGATATTAGAGAAGCATGAACCAACTAAAGATAAGCAATCAAAGCTACCAACTGATGAAATAAAAGAAATATGTTAGTAGATCCGCGATTGTCAAATGCCGTGAACTATACGAACGGATAAATCGGAAATTATACAGCCGATAATTGATAGTAGGATGACGGTATTGGAATGAAGACGTTGCAATAATGTACACAACGCAAATAAGCCCGAGAGCGAACCCCGATATACGAATTAGGTATATGGGAAGACGGACAAACTATTAATATCATAGCCATGGATGAACCAGAGAGAAAAAATACAACGAAAAAGGAACAACAGATCCAAGAATTTCAAGAGGAAATGAAAAGAAAGATGGACCAAATACTAACCATCTACCAGTTATGGAGACAAGATGCGAGTTGAAGCACAAAATTAACCAATCCGATAGACGACTCGAGATTTGCCTATCAACACCATGGAAAAAGGTGTATGATGAAGCAAGACAAAGGAGTGAATGGAAAATGGAGGAGAATGAACCCAAATGGAAAATATACCAGGTAAGCGCCAGAGAGCAGCCAACGAAATAACTTGAGTTATATGAAACGACATATGAAAATTACAGAGAATGGATAAACGAATGGAATGGCAACAGAAGAAGACGAGGAAATAAACGATAGAGCTCGACTAGCCCCATACACATGGAAAATAGGTGGATGGGCTGAAAAAATCGGCTGAAGAAGAGAAAATCATCGGTATTCAAGCATCAATTCTATACAGAGATCGGAGGATACCGGATGAAATTGAGAGATGTACCCAAACGGAGATGGGGTAGGAAAAGGAACACATCTATCAGTATATTTTCTATTAGCAAAGGTAGATATGACGAAAGCTTAGATCGGCATTATCTGAAAAGTCCGACGATTCATCGCTAAACCGGAAAATGGGAAGAGCGAACACGCGAAACTGGAATGACCCAAGATCTTGATAAGTCAAAAGCCAAAATTCACTGAAAATGTTGCGGAGGAGTACCACAATTTCTGTTGAAAAAATATGTAACACCTCAATTTGTAAAAGATGATACGATATACATCACGATTGAAGTAGAAACAGAACGAGAAATGAAATTGCGAATCCAACAAGAACAAGCGAGACCGCGAATCAGCGTACTCGAGAAACGAATACCAGGAACAAATACTTGCCCACAGATTATAGACGACCTGTGGAGGAAGGATTAACAGATTAACGGAAACGCAAAAATGTTAGAGAATTAGCAGCATATAAAGAACCGGAGCAAAGAATCAAGACGAACTGTAACGATTTAGCCAAAATGGATAATCGATTCTTGTAGCAGAGTGGGAATCTGCGAAATATCGTAAAGAAATAGAAAGAGTTCGAGATGGGATGCGTGTACCAAACAATTCCGAGGAAGACTTATCGAAAATGGAAACACACTGAATGGGCAGCCGAACGATAAGAAGTATACTTAAAAATTAATGCCAGATTTCGAACCAATTGAAAGAGAATTTTATATCACTGCCAAAAGTGAGTGAAAAAGAGAATACCGTATGAACCGCCATTTCATTTACAATACCAAGGACGATCATTGACGACGATCTCGAAATCGGAGTTACGCAAATGCATTTGATTAATAAATGTATTAACAGTAGCCAAGATCGCGGGTTAGAGAACTCAAATAAAAGGAAATCAGAACGAAAACCCATAGGGCGACAGAAAGTCTAATAACGCCAGAAGTCCACCGGCAACAGTGAAGTACTCAATTCACCAGAGAATGAAGAGATATTAAATGCATCTAAATATATTGTGACGAGGGAAAAACCGGAGAATACCGCGGAATCAAAATTGTTCATGACGAAGATGACTGGAACGATCTGATAACAGATGAACCCGACGAGCTAATATGCGGTCAAAGAAGCAGTCGAAATTATGACCATACGAAGAGAAAATAAAAAGAAAGAGAGAAGACGCAGAAATCAACAGGAGTTGAATGGGAAAATTGGATAAATGAACGAGGAGCACAACATCCAAGAACAACAGACGAACAACCCAACTGAAAAGAAACAGGCACGGTAATGGAAAAGAAATCCAAGGACGACCAAAATTGATAAACCGCTCCAGAAAAGAAAACAAAGAAGAACAAATGCAGATGACAATACATGCAACGAAATAAACAAGCTTAGCCAAGAACGAACAGTTACAGGGAAACTGAAAAGGCCAAGAACAAGGAGCAAAGTGGATCAATAGATTTGATAAACTGATATGCTGATTAGCAAATCCAGAAAGTAAAGAGAACTTTTGAAACTAATAATAGCGAGGCAGAGCGAAACAGCTTTGACAGCAATAAGCCAATAATAAATAATCATGACAATAAAGTACGAACCCAACCAGAGATCCAGAGGATTTACTGTTGATAATAATCACTTAACGGAAACGATCTGACGATCAAATGATTTTGGTAGGATGCCTTAGCCTGATGTATAATACGATAGTGATATAAGGAAAGCGACGCAAGATATAATCCACGAATATGAATTGCCATAACAGACATTATCGGAAGTAATCGAACCATTCATCCTGCTCAAGTGGATGGCAAGCCTTTTAAATTTGTAAGTAAAAGATGATCAAACCAGATGACTGCAGCGAAGTTGAAAAGTTATTACGGAATTCGAGACGACCGAATTAATGCAATGCGATCCCAAAAACAGCAGAAAAGGATGAATACGAAATCACTACAATACCATATGGATGATGTGCTGAAAGGGTAGTAGAACCGTTTTGTCAGTATACGATTGTGCACACCTAAGATTGTGATAAATACTCACAAAAGAAACGGAAGAGGCAACGAGCAGCAAAACCCGTTTAAAATTTACAGACAACGGCAACAGCAGTAATTCGTTACAAGTATCAAGAAGTAGACTCATTAAACGTAAATCAAGGAATGTTTCAGTTGACAAGGAAAAATTGTAGCATTTCATTCGGACATCACTCACATTCAAACAATATAGAACTTTGGACGGAACAACACAGTGGTCTCTGTAACGCGGAGCGAATGTAAGAAGGATTCACGACAGGACGCCATCTCAAATGGGAAGGGTGATTGTAGCAGCCGAGGAAGAAAGATAAAAACTACCATATAGCTGCGGGAAGAATAACGGCTGGAGACGGGACGTGTCAGGAGGAGAGTACAACCCAATTGGAATCAAATAGTCAAAGAGTCGTAGTGAGCGAAAGATCAGTAAAGTTGCAGAATATCAGGATATTCGATTCCAGACACACAAGCAATGAAAAGACCCTCAATGTCTAGAGATAGTTCATGCAATACAGGAAGAATGTCAACGTCGTATATTCACGCCGATACCAGAACTTGTGGACTCACTTTTGAAAAGCAATATTTGATGAAGCTGCAAGGACAGTGCACAGAGAACAGAAAACAACACACAAAAAGTTGCATTAGATGAAATACGGAGAACCGGAAGAATCGGAAAACCAACGATAACCACAACTATCGGATCAGAGGTCACACCAACAGTAGTAATATCAACTGATACTACAATCGGAATGAGGTTTATAAAAGGACGGATGGTGAGCAAATGTGACGAAAGGTAAGCCAGTAGAATTATAAAATATTCTTATCGCGAAACAGCATACAAACGCAAAGCGCCAATAGACCCCAAAGATGTGAAACTTATATCTTCTATAACAAAAGATGGATTTTTGTATCACAAAGGATTGGCATCAACAGACGAAAAAATACTACATTTGTAAATGAATTGTATCTTTGAACAGAGAATATTAAAAAACAAAATTCGGCAGATGCAATCACAAATCCAGGATAATGCAATCCCATTATTACCACTCCAAGAGGGATATTTTGGAAGAATCGTCGGAGAAGTTATGTATACGTATAAATGCGAGAAGACAATTGCGAAACTGCCAGAGAATTCAACAATTCCGAGATAAATGCATAAACCGAGATTTAGATGATAATATAAAGGAAAAATCAGATATCGCTCAACCAGTTACAAGGATGATAAACCCAGAAAAATTTTGTACCCAACATGTTCATTGCATATGTATATGGCCGTATTCGAAATTAAGAGATGGAAGTTGGTTACAGTTCCAACGGAAGTATTGTAGCACCACCAAAAAGATTTGATTAAACCGATTGGCTCAGCGAAGCAGGAATCAAAACCAGTTGATATATCACAGAGTGGAAATACCCAAAAACGGAAAAAGATTTTTGAACGGCAGAGAAACATTATATTTCCACACCAAAGGCAAGCAATTATATCCAACATTGTAACTATAAGGGAGGTAACAACTATGGAGAGAAACCCAACTACGAATTTTTACTATCACCAGACATTTTCAACACGCTACAGCAAATATGATGAAAGCCATGTGGGGAAGATTCTTAATCTTTGGACAGATGATGGCAGGAATTTAGGAATATTCTCATCATTCAAATCGTAAGATTATCATAACACAAATGTTAGCATGTTTCGATATCTACAAAAGAGAGAGAAAAATCAACTGGAAATGGCAATTGGTTCTTACGTTTTAGCTAAAACAATGGTATTACAATGGCATCAAAATATTCGACCAAGATTAAAAAAGGAACTAGTAGGAATTCTAACGAAATGAACGTACCGATGAAGAGTTGACGTAAATTTAAAGCATAATGGATTAGACCGAGAAAACCAGAATGAGCAACAAAAAACATAACTGGAAACGATGGATAAATTTCAGAGATGATAGCAGTAATAACAGCGACAATGACGAAAACCAAGGAGGAACGCGGATGCTAACTCAAGAACAACTTAAACAATGGGAAAATCGAAAGACAAGACATAGTGGACATTATAATCATCCACCACCAGTATATGAATGTTAAAGAGAGCAGAACTCAGCAGAGAGAAACATGCCAGACTAGAACGACAAGTAACCAATACCGCTATCAACAACATTACAAATATTTATCCAGTACCATACGAACCAAATTGGGCAGACTTAGTGCCAAGAACTAGCCAAAGATCAAGAAGTGTAGATCAGGATCCAGAAACTCGAACTATAGCTATGTTACAAACATTAGCTGGACCAACATTAACGGTACCCATAGAGATAAGGAGTAAAATCAAAGCATGAATTGATACAGAGCAAAATTTCAGCTATAGAAAAATGATAAATACCCGAAATTGTGGCCATGTATAGAGAGCTAACTGGATGTAAAACCTGCAGCAAAGAAATCGGTAGCAGTTCATCGAAAAAATTTGTCGGATAATAGAATATAAAAATGTAAATCAATGAGTATTAGCATTATTCAGAAAACTGAGCGCAGATGTATAATTGAACAGATCTATGCAGATACAAAGAAGAAATAAATAGATCAGATCAATGAGCTAAGATAAAACCGGACGAATATGTACGTTGAAATCAGAGAGTGAGATGCTCAGAGAAAATAATAGTGCCAGGACGCACACAAATGATTTGTCGAACAGTGACGAAAGAAACTAGAGGTGAAATGATTTTCGAACCTAATCACAAATTCGAGAAAAAAGAGGACTGCATGCCCAGAGAAATAGTGTATGTAAACGATAACAGTGAAATTCCGATCAATATTACAAATTTTGACGAGGAAGATAAAGTTATCTATGAAAACGAAAGACTGGGAAAACTAACACCAATGATGACATTAACTTCACACAAAAATGCAGGATGAGGAAGGAATTATGGACTATTGACAAGTCGCTACTTAAACGAACCGAGGACAAGAACAACTTACAAAAACTGCTAATGGATTTAAAGATATATTTGAGCATTCCGACTTAGATCTTGTACAGCGACGTAACGCAGCACCACGATACCACTAACAGACGATACCCCATAACACTACGCCTACGATGGCAGAAAGCGCTCAAAAATCAGAAGCAGAAAAAGAAGTGCAGAAGATGCTAGACGCAGGAGTAATCGAACCAAGTTGCTCGCCATGCCATTTCCAGTGGTCATGGTAAAGAAGAAAGACGGAACACAACGGTTCTGCATAGATTATAGACGACTCAATGCGGGTAAAAAACGGATACATATACCCACTACAGTAAATGAAATGTTGCAAAACGTTGCACGACAGCTTATTTTACATCGCTCTAGATCTAAAAAAGTGGATTGGCAGATAAAGTAAAGAGAGAGACAAGAAGAAAACTGCCTACAATTGGAAAAAAGATTTATACCAATTCAAGAAATGCCTTTGGACTAACCAACGCACCTAGGCTTCATTCCGAGATGTGTAACTTTGTAACTACGGCATTTAAACAATGTATGTATATATTGAATGATTTTAATCTTTATTCTAGTACCTTCGAGCAACTATTTAAGAAAGACATTTCGTAATGTATTCGTTTTCGATGAGACATGAATTGAAATTGAAACCATCAAATGCGAGTTGGCAAGAAAAAGTACCTTCTCTAGAACATTGTGTCGCGAAAGCAAAGAACCAGATCCAAGAAACATCGAAGATAAAGGAATGCCCAGCACAAAGACATCACACAAGCTGCAAGAATTCTTAGGCTTATTGGATGATTATCAAAGTTCATCAAGAATTATCACCATCGGAAACCCAATACAAGATAAACAAAAAAGACCACCGTTTTATGGGAAAAAGGAAACAAACACAAACAGCCTCGAAACCACTCAGAGATAAAAACTGATATCAACAGCACCAATACTCGATACACCCAATTGTAAGAAACCGTTTTTGTTAGCAACAGAGCAAGGTGATATGCATCTGGAGCAGTCCTAGGACAATGGGATACGAGAAAAGAGAGCGATCATTATACTATATCGAACGTTCAAGAGAACACGAAAAGATTACTGCTGTGACTGAAGATAAGCATAGCGATAATCCAACTATCAAACATTCAAATGATTTATTATGGCAACGAGATATATATCATACAGATCATCAAACATTGGTATGGCTAGGCCACACAAAGAAGCCTCGATAGATTAATGAGATGGGCGATGCCAGTTGCAAGAATACTCACCGTATATAAGTCAAATCAGGAAAGCGAACGCCAACGCAAGATGCATGTCAAGATTGTTAGAACTGATGGATCACGATGTAAGTCGAATATGCATGATAATCGCAAGGACATCGATTTACAAGCTGAAAATGACAGAAGAGAAGACGAAGAGCTTAAAAACAATAATCTAATTCATGGAAACTAACGATTAATGAAAGTCTTCGACAAAAACAGTTAAAATTTAAAGAGCATATGGAAACACAGACTCATACACTATGGAAAGGATGGTTAGACTAATGGTATGGTGAAGAACGACTTATGTGCTTACAGAGAGTAGACCGAAAAAGACTAATGCAAATCCGATGAAAAACTTGGAGAACATGTCAGCAAAAAAGACAGAGCAAGGCTGCGGCAAAAAATATTAATTGGCCAATATCGGATAGACGTTAAAAGGAGGATAAAGATGTCTGATATGTGCAACCCAAAAAGCACAGGAAGTAAATTGACACAAGACCATTAAGCCAATCCATCCACCAGAACCGAATGACATTGAGCAATGGATTGTAGTAGGACCATACCCGAAACCAACGAGGAACAATATCTATATGATTAGTAGTTGAACAGATTAGTATCAAATTCCCGGAAGCATTCCAATACCGATCAAAAAGCCAGAACAATACGAAGAATCTGTAGAGAAATAGCTGTAAGATACGGAAACACCCAAAACAGATCCTAACTGATCAAGGAACAACTTTATAGCGAAATAATAGGAAGTAACGAAATTACTTCAGATTGCAAGCTGGAACATCGCCATACACCCGCAAACAATGGTTCAAACCGAACGATTCAATGGCATACTAATTAGAATGAGTCGAATTATGTAGCAGACCCAAAAAGATTGGGATAGATATAAAAACCTTGCCTTATGGCTTAAGAATGTCAAAACAGCTCACAACAAAAAAAATGAGGTTCCATTTCAAACTTAATGTACGGCAGAGAATGTAACATGCCCAATAGACTAGGAATATCAACCGCAATTATTCACAGTACATGGAAATTATGATTATGTCAACGATTCAAAGAGCGATCAAGAATCTGGGAAAAACGGGCAGTAATGAATATTAGATTAAATCAAGAAAGCTACAAGATTGCACGATAAAAAGGAGAGACGTTACGTGAGCATAGTTTCCAATTGGGAGACTGGGTAATAATTGCGACGCCAGAAATCATTTTTCCCAGAGTAGCCAGAAAATACAAAGATCGTGGTAAAGGACCTTATGAGATAATGTACGTTAACAGATAATGCGCGAGTCAAATTGGGACCAACCCCAATTCCCACGTAGACCCACTCTACGTAAAGTCGTGAGTAGATTGTTCTAAAGCGGGGATCCGAAAACAATAACAAGAGAACCATCGGAAATTCGAGGTATGCAAACAGATCACAATACTCAACACTGGCATAAACGACTAACGATAGTCGAAAAATGAAGCAACACCAAAAATACCGTTAGAGGAACCAACGGATAACCAAAACTAACCTTAACGCGACCCAAGGTAATGTAGACAGATGGATATCAATAGTAAAAATCTACTCAGAGGATAATGCCAGATGGCGAAGGAAAGATGGATGTAGAATAGTAAACAAAGCCAAGGGAAAATCGCAATGATTATCTAAAGGGAGCTGAAGTCACAGAAATGGACCGTATTTAAAGAGAGTATCCCCCATGTGTCTTCACTATGCCAGATGTGAAGGAAAGTACCTACATGATTGCAGTGCAACCACAGAAACACCCAAAGAGTAATGGAAATATCACTGTATGCAGAAATGCGACACGCCTCAAAATTACCCCAACGAAGAGAAAACACCATTAATGTTCGCAGTATGCCGCTGATGCTTCTACAAACAGTCCTGAGACGAATTACTAAAACGGGACACGTTCAAAGAAAAAATAATGGAAAACAATGTACTACATTAACGCGTTGAATCCAGGCAGGCAAAGGCAATAAATTTATAACAGTTAATGCGACATTAGAGAGAGAAAATGATGGGTAAACAATCCAAACATTATGGGAAGCTATCGACGCTAAACAAGACGAAAGCTAGCAGCCAACCTGATGAAATGGACCTACGAAAGTCATCCACTTAAAGTATTCAACGTAAAATATATGGTAAGAAACAGAAACTTTCTATTAAAAAACAAATATTATGTCACTACCATTCCAAAGGACCATAAAAGCAGATGTTTGAGAGTGGGAAGGACTAATCACCAACCACCAAAAGAAGCAGACGAATCGGACGATAGAAACAGGACAACTATTAATGATAATACACAGATGCATCGGAAGCAAATAAGATTTCAAGCGAGCCAAAACAAGAATAAGAAAATGGACGATATTAAAAGCAAGAAATAAAAAGTATATGAAATAATAAGTGAATAATAATGTCGGACACATTTTAAAGGAACCGGATGGACAGAATAATCGGAGAAGGAGGAAGCTGACACACAGCAAAGCCAAGCACGATCAAAATACTAGAGACAAGATAAACCTGACAACGAAGAGAAAAAGGAAATCACCCAACGAGAACGTCGAGACAGACGAACACAGCCAACAACGAGGAAAAACGAAATAGAGGATGATGTCACTACAACAAAGAAAAAATTCAAAACCGACCGACCCCTGCCTATCCAAAAATATGATATTTATTACGTCCATTCAGTTAGGAGCTGACGAAAAACACGAAAGCAAATGAGACTCTTCAAGAATACAAACAATAATACGATAAAGGAATCAGAAGGAAATATGCTACAACTGACAATGAACACAAGCTAAGGTGCCAATCTCGATTCCATAGGAACAGGAAAGATGGAAAACGTCGAAAACTGCGATCATCATTGTCCAAACCACCAAGTATGTAAGATGCTACAAGAGATAGAACGTAAAGTCCAAAGTAAGAGCAGGGATAGGAGGCAATTACGAATATAAACGAGGAATGAAACAATTGGAACAAGTGTTAACAAAACAAAATTATCGATGTTGGAAATGAATATAAATCAGGAAAGAAATGTGAATAGGGATAGCCTAGAAGGAAATCGGAATCATATAATATGTGCCAACAATGAATAATAATAACGTGCACAACTAGCCAAAACGCCTGGGAAAAAATTCACACCAAAGAAAACCTTATCAACGCCGACACGAGAAATAAAGAATAAAATAAAAGTGAATCAAACCCAAGAGGTTGGAGAAGAGATAATAACGAAAAATACGGTAAATAGAACCTATCACAAAAGTTTGCATATTCGAAACTAAAAAGAACGGAACGATAAAAATGAGAGAAATATTAAATGCCAATCAAAATGATGATATTCAAAACCCAAAAATATCGTATCCATTACAAAAAGAAGCGGGAAGGTAGTAATAGTAACACGTTCAGAGAGGAAGAGATGATTACTGGAAATCAATAACCGGAAAGTTAATAGAATCAATTACGACAAAACATCCGGAAAAGGAAACAAGAGAACAACCGTATCAACGACAGATCAGAGAAAGTAAAGCAGTAATGATAAATATAGAGTCAAATGCAGCAAATGAGGAAGAAATAGTAATTGAGAACACAGGCGAAAAACCTATCACAAAAATCTGCGTATACGAACCTAAAAGAAACGAACCAGTAAATAAGAGAATTCAATGCGAAACAAGCCAAAATATAAAGAATCAAAAGTATCGAATCCCAACAAAAAGAAAACTGGGAAAATATGTGGTAAACATCCAAAAGGGAACTCATGAACATTGGAGAACGATAACAAGGAAACCACTCAAGTCAAATGCGACAGATCAACCTATAATAAAACCACTTGAAGGAAAAAACGAAACATGGAAAAAAGGAATGATCATGGACGACAGCCATCTTTCAATTCACGAAGCATTACAACTACAGAAAGCACTCAAAAATGTGCAACCAAAAGAAGGAATAATGGAGACAACCAATGCAAGAGAAAATACAACCATGCAGCCTAATGAAAAGAACTATATGATTAAAATGATCTGGATAACAACAGCAGTAATAAGCAGCGTAGTAATGCTGATAATAATTCAACTAGTAAGAACCACCAAATGCAGAAAGAAGTCAGCGAAGAAAAGATTATGGCCAGCGGTGAAAAAATTCAATTATGACATCGAATTAGGACAATATGATGTAGAAAGAACTGAAGAATACGAAATCATAGGAAACTCTAGCACAAGCGGACTCTGGTTAAAAGAACCGCCCATTATCGAAGCACAACAATGGTCCAATGAATCTGATGTATACCAGATAA
Source organism: Schmidtea mediterranea (assembly GCA_022537955.1). Classification (NCBI taxonomy): domain Eukaryota; kingdom Metazoa; phylum Platyhelminthes; order Tricladida; family Dugesiidae; genus Schmidtea; species Schmidtea mediterranea. The sequence continues at coordinate 207,628,429 of CM039680.1, forward strand.
TGAATGAGAAATACGGGGATATACGGACACTACGTATAGGGTCCCCGGAGACGATGGTGTAAAACGAAAAAGAGACATTGTATATAGTGTAAAATATTATGTAGTATATTAGTAGTAATAATATGTATATCTATATGTAAATACCGCACAAAATACGTTAGAGACAGTAAGCAAACAGAGATGAATGCCGACGAATTAATGATGTGTTATAATCAACAGATGAATCCGAACAACGTAAATCAACCAAATCAAGTGAGAATACCACCGTTCACAGAAGGAACACAACAACCAGCAGCTGCCAATGTACCTATAGAGATTGTAGAATTAAATCAAGGAATATACCAAGATCAAGGAATCGAGGCAACGTGGAGACGACAATGCGAATTAATGACACTAATAACGAATAATGCACAGACTCAGTGGACAAATACTCATCTAGTATTAACAGAAAGTGTGAACAGAGGTCTACAACAAGCCATAAGACTAGAAGAGCAACAGAGAACAATACTACAATTACAGAGAATGAATGAACAATTAGCAGATCAAGTTAGATGGCAAGCTGACGAAATCAGAAGACTACGTAACAATCATCAGCACGTAGACCCAGCAAGTTGGGTGGAATGGATAGCATCAATGCCAGAATTTACCCCAGAACCGGATTCAACAATAGAGTAAAAATAAAGCGCACCGTGTAAATATGTATAAATAAAGCGATAGAAGTAAAGCAGCGTCAAGTAATCAGAAAATTTTGTAGATATGCAGACAATCATCGAGAAAATTAGAGGAAGCGAGAATCCATCCGAAACTACGAGACGAATAATGAAAAATAAGATCAGAACGGTGAACGATATCAAGGAAAGACTAAAGTGTTGTAAATGTAAAGAATTACTGATTGGAGCGAGACAGACGAAATGTGGATGCAGAATATGCACAGAGTGTACGATAGAAGTGATAGAAACACAAACAATAAAATGCCCCGGATGTGACGAAACGGTTGAAGAAGAGGAAGATCTTACAACAATGGATAAAGCCACCAATAAAGAGATCAATAATCTATTAGTTCAATGCCGAGTAAAAGAATGTGAATGGAAGGGACTTATGAAGGAAGCGGAAAGTCACGCAAATGAATGCGAATATAGCGAGATAGTATGCGGAAAATGTCAAACCATCATAACGAAAAAGACTATGAGAGACCATCACAAAGTATGCATCAAGAGAGAGGAAAAGTGCGAATTCTGTGGAATAATCGACGAATGGATAAAAATAGAAATGGAACACCGGAATCCAAAAGAGGAACAAATATGCGATCTATATGAAGGAGTATGCGCAAACAACTGCGACAGGAAAGAGAAAGTCAAATTAAAGGAACATTGGAACGAATGTAGCGGCAAACCAGTCAAATGCCCGTTAGAATTATTCAATTGTCAAACGCAACTACCACTTGCGGAAATGCAAAAACACATGATAGAAAATAGCATCGAGCATACCGAAATTATGATGAAAACGATAGGAATGTTGGCATGGGAAGTAAAAAGCCTACGAACAGAAAATGATGCACAAAAGGCACTAATAAGAGAAATATTAGAGTCCAGAAAGAATTTCGAGAGAAGCCAAGGAGACACACTCAAGAAAATGGCCGAAATGGAAAAGAAAATGCAACAGATGACCAACAGCATAAAGGAACTAGAAACCAACAATTCTATAACCAGAAAACATCCTACAGCACCATTTATATGGAAAATAACCGAATTCGCAGAAAAACTCCAGAGAGCAAAAGATGGAACACAAAGAATTCTAGACAGTCCACCAATATACAGTTGGGAAAATGGATACAAATTGGGTATTAGATTATATCCAAATGGAGATGGGAATGCAACAGGCACCCACATCAGTGTCTTCATCAGAGTAGGAAGAGGAGATTACGACGAGCTATTAACATGGCCTTTTAAACAAAAATATGATATTAACAATGAAAGGATATGAGGATTTTCGTAACCCAATCAGAACAGGAAATGAACCACAGATGGGAAGGCCAACAACTGACTGGAATACAGCAATTGGAACACCACGTTTCTATCCACAACAACGATTGAGAGGAGAAGGATTCTTGCGAGAAGATAATCTGTATATAAAATTAGAAGTGGAGAAGCCAGACAAGACGTTGTAAAGAGAGAAAGAAAGTGTAAATAAATGTAAATAAAATAGAAAAAACCAAATAAAAATCAAAAAATTACAAATAACCAGAAAAATCAGAAAAACAAAAATTCAAAAAATAATGACAATATTTAGATGGCAAGCGGAATCAACGAAGAGATAACGATACAGATGAGAGAAGGACCAGATTCGATATGGACGAAACTATGGAAAAAACCAGAAGAGGAAGAGAAAGTTAATACACTTGCAGCAGCAATTATATACTATAAAGACTATGACGGAACAAGACGGCCAACGCAAACCATAAAAGCTATATACTCACAAATGAGAGTGAGGAACGAGGAGCTGAGAAAAGAGGAACAGAGATATCTAACTTTTAAAGATAATAAAGTGTTTACCGAACGGCAAAGTCAAGAAATGGCCGCACAAGGATTTTATTTTACGGGAACACCAGAACTACCAGACGAAGTAACATGCATCTATTGTAAAGGAAAACTCGCAAAATGGGGAAAAGGAGAGACAGCTAAACGAGAACACCTGAGGAAATTTCCAACCTGCCCATTTAGAATCAATATTGATGTAAGAAACCAAGCGATGAACAGATCAGAAGGACTCAGACAATCAGAAATAGACAGTGATGAAAAGGGAGGTGAGAAAAAGATAGCGATAATAAAGAGTTTCGAAGATCCAGCAGAATTAATATGAGAAAAAGAAACTATAAATAGAACATTCGAAGAGAGAATTAAAACTTTCAAAGGAAATCCAAGAGCAGCAGAATTTGCGAGTCAAGGATATTGCCAAATAGCCAGAGGAATAATGTGCGAAGGATGTAAAAATCAACAACCAATACCAGATCAGAATGTCAAAAAGCTAAAACATAAAGGAAAATGTATGTATAAACAAGAAAAAGAGTCAAAGAATATCGAAATAATAATTACCAACCAGCAAATAGAAGATATCTTAGATCGACCAAAAACGAGAACCATAATGCTATTATCAGGAGTAGATACTCAAAAAATGAGGAAAATAATCCAGGAAAGGTTAGCTAATAACTTAGAATGGTACGACTCGACACAAGCAATAATTCGAGCAATCAAGCGATACCAAGAGAAACCGAAAGAGAATCGTGACAAATCAATAATAAAAGAAGCTATTTTGGAGCAGTATCAATGTGTAACATGTTGGCAAAAACACGTAGAAATAATTTATATGCCTTGTGGACATATGGTCACATGTGAAGCATGCGGGATAAAGGTCAATATATGTCCAGTATGTAGAAAGCCGATCAACGGGCGGATCAAAGGATTCCGTTTCGCTGATCAGTAATTAAAACGAAAACAATGTGTAAAAAGTGTAAATAAAGATAAACGTAAAAACAAAAAATAACAAAAACTCAAAAACCACAAAAATATGAGATGATGTAAATTATGATAAAATTTTGAGATGATTGAAAAGAGAGAATAATCGATTATTCATATTTAGAAACAATTATGAATCCAAACGAGACAAAAGAAGTTGTAAAAGAGGCTGAAGAGTCAAAACCAGCCATCAAAGATCAATCAGAATCAATAAAAGTAACAAGTGAAGAAGTAGAATTATGGAGACAAAGAACGTTACAACTAAAAGAAATGCTATTAGTCGCAGAAGAGGAATTAGTGCAAGCGACTCAAAAAACGAAAATGATGAAAGAAAAGTGCGAAAAACTACTAGAACAAAAAATAAATTACCCGGAAGGAAAAGTGAAAACGTACCAAGAGCGAGAAGAGGAAATGATGAAGGAATTCATGCAGAACCAAACTAGAATCAAAAATCAACGGAAAGAGATACAAACCCTGGAGCAAGAGAAGCAGGATCAACAGAGCGAAATCGAAAGATTGCGGGAAGTGATAAAAGACAAAGAAGCAGAGATACGAGAAGAAGGAGAGGAGACGACAAAAATTATACAGCAAATGCAGGAGGAAATTGGGCAAATTAGCACCCAATACCGAATAGAGAAGACCAAGAGAACCCATATGGAACAAGCCAAAGAATGGGCAAAACGGCAAGCACTTCACTGGAAAACGAAGTGGTACGGAGAGAAGGAGCGTGCAAGGAATGACTGGGAAGCACGCGCTAGACATTATATCCAACAAATAACCGAAGAGGAAGATAGAACCAGAGCATACAAAGCTAAATGGGAAGATGCGAAAAAGGAAGTCAACAAACTAAGAAATCAAGGGCCAAAACCATCAAAGAAAATTAGAGAGCCCAGAGACGATAGACAAGAAAGAATGCTGACTCAGATAACTGATCAAGCAAGAAAATGGCGCATAGAATGCAAAATATGGGAAGACGCCAACGCAAAACAATTTAACCATATAGTGAAGTTAGAGCAGGAAATTGCGTATAAACAGACCAGAATAGAGGAGATGCAAATCGAGCAGGACGAAGCTCACCAAAAAAGAGAAAAAACAACAATGGAAAACGGAGATCAAAGAAAAAGCAATAAAAAGAGAAGCGAAAAAATGGAAAGAACATTTTCCAAGAAGCCAAAAAAGAGATAAGATTGTTACCCAAAAGGATACTAAATATGGAAGATTGGGAACTTTGGGAACAAGTCGAAGTGCAGAAAGAAACAATCGAAGAACTAAACGAGCAGGTCCAAAACTTAGAATTTCGGGAAAAAATCAGACAAGGCACAATAAGAAGGCTCAGGAGACACGAAAAGGAATACGAACAACAATTCAACGAAATGTACAAGAGATCAGCAGAAACGAGAGATCAACTTACAGACGAAAAGAGACAAAACCAACAATTAAACGAAAGGATAACAGAACTCCAGCAGGAGGTGAATGGACACCGAGGAGTTGCAGTATTTAAAGAAATTCAGTTGAGACATCAACATGAAGTCAATGAGCAGTTGAAAGAACAAGTCGAAGCAGAGATAAAAGCAATAAAGCAAGGATATGAGGAGAATGAACAGAACTTGAGGACAGAGATCGAAAAGTTAAAAGCCTTAGAAAACACGCAGCGTTTGGAAACACAAGTGGAAGAGTTAACAGAAAATACAGAATATCTTGCTTATCTCTTAGACGAAGAGATACAAATATCGAACGCCTTGCGTGAAGAGGTAAATACCTTGCGGAGCCGACCACCAATCCTGCTTATGCCATTATACCCAACTGAAATCATAAACCAAGTACCCGCCGAACCCGATGAAGGATTCGGGGAGACGGACGAAACGATAGTGTAAACCCAAAAGAGAAAAATTGTAAAAAGTGTAAAAAGAGAATAAAAATAATAAAAACGATAAAAACAAAAAATTGTAATCGATGTATATTTAGCATGAATTCAAACGAAGTAGAAATCCGAATGAATCTAGAAGACGGAGAATATGTACCAAGCCCAATTCAATTAGTAGAACCAATCGAGCAAGACCCACTGAGATATTACAGTAAAAGGTGGAGAGCCGAAAGAAAAGAATGGCAAGAGTTAGTGGAGGAACAAGATTCAGAAATCGCCCGGATAAATCAACAACTAATACAATCTAAACAACTAGCCAATATGATAAAACGAAGACTAACATCTAGTATGGGAGAGAACAGAAATCAAAAGAGAGAAAATGAACGTTTGAGACAAGAATTAGCCGGAATAAAAACCCGTGTAATCCTGGAAGATTATTGGAAAACCGAGGCAGAACGAATGAGAGACAGCAGAAAAAGCGAACAGAGATATGTAATCCAACTAGAAGACAGTTGTAAAGAAGCCAGAGAGATAAAAGAGAGCCATCAACAAGCTCAAGACGAAATTAAAACATTAACAGAACAGCTCCAGGAAGCGAGACGAAAGCTGGAAAAGCAAACAGCTAAACGAATAAATAGTAAACGTCAACTTAAAAGAAAGCAAGCGAAGGAAATAAAGCTTCAGATGAAAATAAATAACCAACAAAGAATAATCAAAGAAAACCAAGAGCGACTAAAAGAACTCCCAAAACTAACCGAGCGATTAATAAAAGCCCAAGTTCTGATAATGAGATTCTCAGAAAATAAAATTAAAGAGGAGTGCGAGATACACTCAACCCCAGAAAAAGAGAAAGAATAAAAAGGGCTAAACTCCACTGTATATAGTTGAATAAAATTGTAAATAGACGTGAAAATTAATTGATATATATTAGAAATGAAAACCATGAACCCAATGCTATGGATCACAATGATAATGATGATAATAATGAGAAAATACAACGCTGAAAACCCGTTAGAAAAATGCGAGAAATCCCAACCCTTCAGAAGAGAGGACAGCACCTGTGCCGATTTCAAAGAAATTTGTAGTAACCCCAATAATGAGGAATGTCAACAGATAAACCTCCAATGTATACAATGCCCCACAAAAGAAAACAAAGACGAGTTGAAACAAAATATCGAGAAAACCCAAATAATGGTACAAACCCTACTGAAAAATAACGAAGAGATAGCCAATATAAAAAATGAGAACCGAGAGATAAAGAAAACCCTAGAAACCCTCATCAGACAAATTCAAAGAAAAGCCAAAGCGAATCCCAATAACAAACCAATTCAAGAAATTCAAAAGACCGTCCTATCAATCAAAAGGCAACAAGGAAAACAACTCAAACAGAAAAATGAACCCCATGCAATGACAAGTCTATCAATCGAACTTATACTACCGATTAGTATAACATCTAACATAATACTCCTAATATGTTGTCTCATCCTCGGCCTAACCAACAACAAGCAAAGGCAAAATACCCAAATCCAAAAAGTCAGAAGAATGTTCACCCAAATTCGAAAAACTACCAAACCCAACGAAATGACAAGACTCTCGCAGATTTCCATCAATCACCCTTCAAGATCAGCCCAGCTTAAAAGCGAAACCCAAGCCGTCAGTGATTCATTCGAAAACAAATACAACTGAGTTACAATAACTGATATTGATTCGAACTGATTTACTAACTCGTACTGATCTACAATGATTTGAACTAATATTGATCTACATTGATATTGAACTATACAATTGATATTTGATTATGTATTGTAGCCGGACCTTAGGTCCATCTTTCTCTTGATAATTAACCTTACCGTAGAAACTTTTTATGAATGTGAATATTGAAAACGAAATTGTATGTATTATCAATTGAAATTGCGGGTCGCAATTTTACGGACCCCCGAGTGTTTTATGTTGGGCCAGAACGTAAACGGCCTTGGAAAATGTTTAAATGGATCAGAAACACACACGCAGATACAACACGCAATTTAAAATAAACCTGAAAAACACCAAGTAAACCCGATAAAATCTGAGAAATAAAAGAATTAAATATAAAATTAAGAAACATAAAAATAAAATAAAATATTAACAAAATGCATCAAGATCCGCACGATACCTATACAAATACAACAAGAGAACACGACAAATTCGACGAAATTAGAAAAATCAATTAAAGTTCATTAAAGTGGAATTTAAATGGAAAAATTGAATTAGCAATAATTCAATAAAAAGTTCAAATAAAAAATTATAAAAATAAATCAAGAAATATAAAAACTAAAAAATAGAATTTGCTAGAAAAGAACAAGGTCGAATTTTGTTTTACTGCATCAAATTTCACACGTCACACAAGTAGGTATAAATACTGATCCATTTTCACATTAAAAACACACCTTACAAAAACCATTTTTGTGAAAACCTTATTTTGCAAATTCTTCGAATCTATTTTAAATTTTTAGGTGAGAATCATTTATATTGGAACCCTCTTTCCACATCACGACCTTGCATCTCAATGGAGCTCTGCTCGGCGTCGATGTGGGAGGAGAGGTATTTATGCTGTTATGCTATTTTATGCCTATTTTATGTTTGATGATTTTGGAATGGTTAATGGGTAACTTTATTTGTTTCATGATTAATAAAATTTATTAATATGTATTTATATGTTTTTATAAATTATAAAATTTAACTATCGAAATTTTTCCGGCCCACAGCCGACACATCACGCAAGTTAGTAAAATCAACATAGTGCAGAGGCATGTAAGTGCGTGGAAGATCGCCAATGATATGCACCCGTGAAGACTCAGCGTGCGCAACGCAGCGGTCGGATCGTAAATATTTATCCCTATAGCTGAAGCGAGGAATAAGGAAGGAGTCTCTGGCTGCTTCCTCGTTTCTCAATTCTGAAAAATCGACCTAAAATTTGTCTAACAAACGGCTTAAAATCTCCACACCGAGTAGTCCAGTGGGCACTCAATAACTATAATATAAACATACTATGCCTTAAGATCAATTAAAGGAAAAGGGTACGGGGACAACGTAAATTGAAATGGCTGATATAACCACTTCCGTGTCAATGCTATAAAATGAATTAATAGAGTTAGGATTAATATGAAACAAAATAAAGTTAGGATTAATAGGAAATGAAAGAAATTTAATAAAGTTATAAAACGAATTAAATAAAGCTATAAAGTTACGATTAGTACGAAATAAAATGAAATTATGGAAAATGAATTTAATAAAATTATGATTAATAGGAAGAAAAATGAATTTATTAAAGTAATGATCAATTGGAGATTAAATGAATTCAATAAAATTATGATTAATAGGAAACAAAATGAATTTAAATGAAATGAATCTAATAAAATTAGGATTAGTAACAAACAAAATCTCAATTGTACAGTGATATACGAGATATAAAAGAAATCTTAATTGAAACAAAAGAAAATTGGTAAAGTTAATAAAGAATAAAATCCTGTTTGTAAGGAAAAATTTAATGAAATTTTCGGTTAATGAAAACAAATTCTTGTTGATAAAGTAGGTGAAGTTTATAATTGAAACGAAAATAAAATTTTATTCTTTAACTCTGCTACAATTGACAATCATAGAGAATAAAAATCGTACCTACTAGGATATAGAATTAACCACAAACTGAGATCATATCGGTGAGGTAAGCAAAAAAAATTGCGATCCATAATGAATTAAATAGTACAGTGGAATAAATGAAAACCAATCAATTCGAGAATTGTAGGATTAACAATATAATTTGGAACATTTTAGAGATCATTCGGCAAGTTAGGATTATGTGTAGTTGTGCAAAGATGAGAAATTGACCAACAGATCAGAATCATGTTTTAGCCAAATTAATTGCGAAATTAGACAGGGGTTTTCCATAAAATCCAAATTAATCCGACGTAGCACGACTTGTGAATTGAACCGTCAGGAGATCAAAATCTGAAAATAGCAAAAATCCATGTTCACCACGAAAAGTCGCCTCGATGAGATGTATTATTAACAACACCAATGCTCCCCAAAATTCTATGATATTGGAAAAGGTCCATTCGAGGAATGTTAACAAAATCCAAGATAGGGGTAGCCCAATGTTGCGACGAGAACGATTGACAATTATGTGCATAATTACACTAATTTTCGAAATGCGATGATTTAAAATTCCGAGACGGTCGGAATAAATTAACTCGATGCGCTTGTCGAAATAATTAGCATAGAACCGCGATAAATTCCAATCGAACAAGTACTCGCCGGTCAATAATATAAACAACACATTTTTCTCGACGTGACTAAGGTAAACATCGATCAAATTAGAATTAAGTCGACCTTACAAATTTAATTAAGAAATTTAACTCGAATTAACTCCAAAAATTTAAACTGTTAAAAGCTTTAATTATAGATAAATCATAATTGAAAATGGGATGCCTCATGAATTCCGCAGAACGTTTGACTCGCCTTCCCCTTAAACTATTTCATAGGTGCACGTACGTATGGCAGACGGATCTAGCCTAGAAAAACCCCAATGACAGTCACTAGTTGTACCGAATCTTGGGCCTACCTAAACTCTCTTTAATTGATATAGTCAAGACCCTGTTCCCCACCCTATTAATTTTCATGATCTAAATTTAAATCATTTGCAGAGCATGTCCAACAATCAGATTACCACTCAGGAGAAGCGCTCGGAAAGGAGATTACGAACCACCAACGCTATAGAAAGACCCCGGTCACAGTGGCCTTATTTTATCCCTCAGAAAGCACGGGATCCGAGTAGTAACCCCCTCGAACCAGTGAGACAAGAATACCCAGCCGCTGAAACCTTTGCAAATGCGCAGGACCTCCTCACCCAGTGGGAGCGGGTGCAGGAGCAGGTGGACTTGCAAGTAGTCAAGGCAAGGATGTACCTTGCAAATGTGCTGGATGACATCCTTGCTGGGCGGATCGCCGTCGCCCATCCACCTCGTCCAGTTCGAGATACTAGGCGTCCTTATACGGTAGAAGCTCTCAAAAGGAGTCTCAAACGATTCTGCCCGGATGAATGAACTGACAAAACGTTATAGTGATTAAAAACAATAATTATAATTAGCATCGCGTGTATTTTTTTTTCTTATATAACTGAGAATGAGTGTTGAGTTGTTTAAAAGGGTTGAAATATTTAGGCTGACTATAAATTGACGAGTAAAAATCCATTTAATTTCAGCGATGGCTTCTCTACGGATCCTGCAGACGGAGTTAGATCGCGCGAGGCAGGCGAATGCCGAGTTACTTAGTCAAGTCCTGCAACTAACCCGTGAAATGCAGCAGATCAAAGCGACGTGCTTAGATCCTAAACGAACCAAAGTCCTATACCAACGACTTACCGCAGCTCAAAAGGGCTGGGCCGAGGAACGCCAGCTCAATCGGAGTTTGCGAACGCAGGTACGGGGGCTAGAAGTCGCACTAGCTGTATGCCGAGAGGGTGAAGCGGTCACCTACCCGCTCATCTTCGCCCCGACTCAAATGCCACAGACAGCAATCAAGACAACAGAGCAACCCATCGTCATCAACAATCGCCGACCGGGACGTAAGGAGCGTGCCCGACGTCGAGCAACCCAACTTCAAGATACCAAACCATAGATATGCATCATGCGATTTGATTTAATAGAGTAGTTTAGCCTTAGTTGAGTCGTTTTCTCTTGAAATTGCATACCCGAACGGTCATAAGTAACCCTATTACGTCTCAGTTTTCCACAGGCAAATAAGCACTAATCATGAACAATTATTTATGAGGGACAGAGCAAAGCGAGCATAGGTCTTCTATCGACAGCTCGTGAACCCGAGGTTTGTCCGAGCAATTACAGTACTAGCCAATGGTATTCAATTTTTGCGGACAATCCACCACTTGAACACATTTCCAACGTTGCTTAGCAACGGGTGCCAAGTGGAGTAGTATCCTTTTGTATGGCGTTGCTAGGGTCGCCAGGAAGACAAGCAAGATCTGAAACCCTGTAACCCACCAATTATATAACAACGAAAAACTCCTTACTAAATTTTATCGAAGTTTCAGAGTAGAATTTAAATGTTTTCAGTAAAGCATAAGATTAGATTTAATGAAATTCATCACTGTATTTATAGTATTTTCGTGCATGTGTGCGACCAATATGCTGTTTTCGCCATTTTTGGGGCTTTTTAATTGTTTTATTATTTTAAATTTATTTTTATTATTTTTCGTATATTTTTCTTAATTTTTTTCTTAATTTTTTGATATATAATTTATTTTATGTTTGGATTTTACTTTTATTATTGTTTTCTGATGATATTATTTTTAGCCCTTTATTTTGTTTTTCTGGTCGCCACTTCTGCTTGTGTTTTTTCTAAACCTTATTTTGCAAGGTTTTGGCAGTTTATTTATTTCTTTATGTTTTCTTTTTGCGTCTATAGGCATTTTCGAATTTTAATTAATTATTTGTTTTATTTAATTTTTGTTATGTTTTTATTTTGTTTTAATTATTGTGTTATTTATTGATTTTTAATATCTTGGTGCGGTGCATGTTTATGTACAGTGATTCCTTCCATTACTTCTGCTCTTTAACTTTAATTTTTAATTTTTATTTTGTTTAAATTGTGGCTCTGCGCCCAACACCTGAAACGATATTGGGAATAAACCATTAAGTACGTAAAGTTTGAAATGAACTTTATCCAAACCGGCTGCACGGTTTGATGTTCGTTAATTATTCGTGGAAGTGTCATGGTGAAATAATTATTAATGGGTCGGTGAAAGAAGAACATCTATCGGAATTCGTAATGGTTGTGGGCCGTTCCGAAATTGTTAACACTCGCGAATTGAACTCTTTATCAGTGACCATAGAAATCTTTCTTATGACAATCAATATGCTGTACTCTACGGGTATTTCAGGCTAACTTTTGGTTCATAGACTCGACAACACCTCTCATAATTAGGATATCGAATTTATTTTGTACCTAATTAACCGGTGATCGGTACAGTGTTTGAGGGACGAAATATGTCGGGGTATCTAGAGATTATTCAATGTAAAAGCGTTCAAACCATCATTATAGTCTATGCAAGTAGCATCCAGAAACGCGAAGGGAATAACCTATTTCTCGAATTTTCAAATGTTCACGAGTGTTCTTATTTAGAGAGGGCGGAATGAATTGGTAATTTGGCGTAATTCTTTTGGAAGTTACTATCTGATTTGGGTACTATACTAATATGGGTGATTATAGTTAACTAAATGATTAATTCTTGTTTAGAACTAGGTTATGAGAGATTATTATTTATTACTGTTTTGTAGTTTTAAACTTGAAATAATTTTTTTACGTAAAAGGGATATTGTAAATTCATAATTCGATCGATGATGGTCTATCGCGACAGCGGCGCGTTTCCGTTGGATAAATTTGCGCGTTCAGAAGTCGTCGTCAATGATTGACCGGATTTCCGGTTGAATGGAATTTTAATTGATTGTCGGTTAGGTTTAACTTTATGTTTGGTATTAATTGATGATTCTAACTTAGTCAGGATGCTATTTCACTAGTCGGTATTATTCGAGAGTATTTTAGTGGATTGGCATGATCTCGTTGTGAAATTTTCGACATGATTCGATATCCGGCATATTACGCCGACTGGTCAATTCGATGCATCTCTATGTCATGGAATTTTTATTCATTTTGAACGGGTTGGAATCTTGGTTCTATTGCCCGCTTTATTTCGAAAATTTGGAACGGTTTACCACTTCTCTTTGTTGGATTTTAACTTTCTCGAAATGTTTGCAGTACTTCTATTATCGCTATTGGATTTCTTCTAATGATTAACGCTATCATTTGAAATACCTTCATTTTATGGATGATAAACTAGTTCAGATTAGCAAGCCGATTTCCGTATGATTTTTATTTGGTTCCTATAATACATTTTTGTCGTTCATTTTAATTTTACAGGGAGATAGGCATGGGAATTCTCGGTTCTCAAACTGGTTTGGGGTTCTTACAAATACTATCCTCAAGTTAATTTTAATTTTATTTTGTCTCACAACGACTTAAACTACTTGCTTCCCTGACTCCTATCAATGTCGATTTGATTTCCTCCTTTAACGGTGATGTAAATTTTAACTTCTATAACAGTAATCTTGTGCTAATAAACAGTGATTTATTTTTAATTTATGGATTTATTTATTTCTATCTTTAAATTTTTAATTAATAAATTACCCCTTTTTATTATCAACAATTACTGTATTTCTAATCAATGACTTAAATCAAACATTACCTTAACAGATTATTCAAAATTTTTTAATCCATGATTTATTTAATTTTAATTAATGATTGCACTAATTCTAAGCGATGAGTTATTTCATTTTCAACCAACTAGTTACTTTGGTTAGAAGCAATGAATTAATTTACTTTTAACCTATTTTAATTACTCTATTTTTGCTCCATGAATCCATATTAATTTACCGAAAAGTTTGTTTCCCAAATCAATACATTTCATTACCTTTTTAATTTATAGTTACTTTAATTTAATTCAACGATTTGTATTAATTACCATCACTCGAATTACTTGTTTATTTCTTAGATCGATAAATTACTTTAAGCAATCGTCTACTTCATTTTTATAAATTATTTCAATATTTTTAATCAAAGCTCTACTTTACCTTTACTCGAAGATTTATTGGTTTATTTTTATTCAAATTACTTTAATTTTGATCAATGAATTAACTTAGTTTAACCAATGTGATGCTTATTTTTACTCCGTAATCGCTAATTTTAATCAATAATTTAATTGAATCAATAATTACTTGTTAAGTGATTTTACTATTTTATTCATTGTAGTATACCGATACTTAATTTACTTCTAATTTAGTTATATCAACGATTTCAATTTAATTTATTCCCGTACCTTTTCCCTTTAATAGACCTTAGGTGCATCTTGTGTTTACATTATATTTACTGAGTGCCCACTGGACTACTCAGTGTGGTGATTTTGAGCCGTGTGTAATATAAATTTAGGTCGATTTTACAGAAATGAGAAACGAGGAAGCAGCCAGAGACTTCTTCCTTATTTCTCGTTTCATCTATAGGGATAATATTGACGTTACGACTCCTGCATTCCGCACGCTGAGTCTTCACGGGTACATATCATTGGCGATTCTCCACGCACTTACACAAATCTGTACTATGTATATTTTACTATCTTGCAATGTGTTGGCTGTGGGCCGGAAAAATTTCGACAGAATTATTTATTTATTAAACATATAAAAACAGTTTATCAATATTAATAATATTATTAAGTATATAACAAATAAACATAAATTACCCTCCATTTCAATCCATAAAATAAAAATTTCATAATATTGCATAAAATAAAATAAAAATACCTCTCCCCCCACGCCGACATCCAAGCAGAGCTCTGCCGAGGTTGCAAGGACGTGACGTGGAGAGAGGGCTCCAAAATAAACACTTCTCACCTAAACTAAGATTTCAAAGGTAATTTGAAAAATGGTTTTAAAATGGTTTTATGGTTTTGTTTCGAAAAACGGTTAAATTTAATGTGAAAATGGATCAGTATTTATACCTATTTTCTGTCCCTAACCTCGCATGTTAAATTTGATGCAGTAAAACAAAATTCGACGTTGTTATTTTCTAGTGTATTCTATTCTTTAATTTTATTATTTTTCAATTTATTTTAATAATTTTTCATTTAGAATTTTTATCGAATTATTACTAATTCAAATCTTTTGATTTAAGTTTCATTTTCATGAACTTTTATTAATTTTTCAATTTTGTCGAATTTGTTATGTTTTCTTGTTATGTTTGTGTTTGTATCGTGCGGATCTTGGTGCGTTTTGTTATTATTTTAATTTATTTTTATGTTTATTAATTTATGTTTAATTCTCTTTTTTCTCATATTTGATAGGGTTTAATTGATGTTTCAATAGGTTTATTTAAATTGCATGTTATATTTGCGTGTGTGTTACCGATCCGTTAAAACATTTCTCAAGGCCGTTTGTGTTCTAGCCCAACATAAAACACTCGGGGGTCCGTAAAATTGCGACCCGCAATTTAAATTGTCTTTTCAAATTGATATATACATTATTCTATTCAAAATTCACATTCATAAAAATATCTACGGTAAGGTTAATCATCAAGGTAAAGATGGACTTAAGGTCCGGCTACGATACATAATCAAATAAATTCGGATAATTCAGTTTTAGTATCACTGTGAATCAGTATGAGTTAGTAAAATCCGTTCAAATCAATGTAAATCAGTTATATTTGGTTTCGAATGAATCACTGACGGCTTGGGTTTCACTTTCGACCTGGATTTCTCTTTGGGTCGATCTTGAAGGGTGATTGATGGAAATATGCGAGAGTTTTGAAGTTTCGTTGGTTTTGTTGATTTTTCGGATTTGGGTGATCATTCTTCTGAATTTCTGAATTGGGGTATTTTGCCTTTGTTTGTTTTTCGTTATGTTGAGGATGAGACAGCATATTAAGAGTATCATGTTGGATGTTATACTAATTGGTAGTATAAGTTCTATTGATAGGGTTGTCGTACCAGGTTCATTTTTCTGTTCAATTTGTTTTCCTCGTTGCTTGGTGATGGATAGGACGATTTTTTGAATTTCTTGGATTGGTTTTTTATTGGGATTTGCTTTTGCTTTCTTTTGAATTTGTCTGGTAATGATTTCTAGGGTTTTCTTTATCTGGCCCAACATGTGGAACATTTTCTTTGGATTAATTTTTTAGAAGTATGGTAAGGTTGATAAATTCTTGTATCATTTATTAAATATTCTAGATTTATGTGTTTATTCTTCTTATTATGTAAACAAAATAAAACTAAAATAAAAACGAAATCTCTTTAAATTTCTAGATTAATAGATTTCCATTTAACTAAGATTTACAAATTTTATTTTTAAAATCAAATTCGATTCGACAATTTCTTTTCCTTTTGGGAAATAGGGATTACTATTTCACTCTGTCCTCTCTTGTTTGTTCAGTTGTTGTCGTAAACTCGGCCGAACATAAAAATAATAAAACCAAATCAAATGATAATTACGATTAATGATGAGGAAACATAATTCTAAATTCTAAATATATATTGGTAATATTTAAAATAGCAGCAAATTATTCATAGATAAAATTAACTAAACACAAATTTAATTTTAACATATTTTACACGGTAACCTTTCGCATAACTTAAAAATGAGATTCTCTTGGTTCCGATATCTACAAACAATTGATAATGATCATAATGAGGCTGAGCCTAAACATAAAAATTCTCAATGTTGGGCAAAAACTGATTCAGGATTGCAGATAATACCAGTTAATATCGTAAGGGTAGGCGGGGACATTTATATTAGCGTTACTATATCCAACGCAAAACGGTTAAGCAACATTTCCCGCGAGACGTGATTATTAGTTCAAATTAATTTCACTATTACTGCCTCTGATCTTCGATGTCAAAAAGTTGTTAATACTACTATTATTATTCTGAAAGTAGATTTACCTATTACGGCTAGCAGTTATCCCAGTATAGCTACTGTTGTCTATCATCACCCTGATATTCAGACTAAAGAGAGGTGACTACTATTGAAAATACCTTAAGAGTTAGCCAATAAAGTGTTATTAGTAGATTAATTCAACCTCATTCCCCATTTATGATTTCCGGGATCGACAAATAAGAGTTATAATATCATTATTATTATTACCTAGGAGCTAATTTATAAAATTCAAATTTTTGTCTAGACTAACCCCGTTATTACGATTTATCATTGTTCTACTGGACAAGAAAAATATTTATATTATTATCATGGGTGCAATATACTTTAATTTATAGATATTATTATTATTATTACATAAGAGATAATTTATAAGATTCTAATTTTTATCTAGACTAATCCCGTTATTATGATCTATCGTTGTTTTACTGGACAAGAAAAATATTAATATGATTACCATAGATGCAATATACTTTCATATATAGTTATTATTGGTGGATTTCTGGGTTTTGATATATGATACTATATGGTTGTTACCCAGACAACCCCATACAAATATTTCCTTTGCTTACCACTCGGCACCCGTTGCTAAGCAACGTTGGAACTGTGTTCGAGTGGGTAGATCGTCCGCAAAAAGTGAGCGCTATTGCTAATGCTATAATTGACCGAACGATCCATGGGTCCAACGAGCCGTCGTTAGAAGACTTGTGCTCGCTTTAAGTTGTTTGGTCCCTTTATGTCGAAGTTCCTATCGTTTATTTAGCTATTTTGACAACATTACTTTGGAAACAAAATGGGTGGTACTTCTTATTTAAACCCTTTTACAATGTCGTTTCAAACCACTAGGATGATATAAATATAACAAGGTATATATAGAAGCTACAATCTCCATCCCGCTTTATTCGTCGATTAAATATATGGTCTATGATAGTTGTTGGTCGTAGGAGAGTGTTGAATACCAGACCCTTGAGTCACCTTAATCTCGTGCTGTCACTGTCCACCACTAGGGGTAACTCCTCCGTACGCCACACAATTTTAATCACTATTGTGCACCCGTGACCGGAATCACGTTGGAATTGTGCACAACAGCCGAATGCCATTCGAGCAGGTGAGCGCCATCACTGGCACTACTCCCCGAAGGACCTTCGTCTTTCCCGGATTATAGCTGCCGATAGAAGGCCTTACGCTCCCATCTCTAAAACCCTTTTTAATTCGCGTAACCCAGTTCGGGAACCATGAAAAGACATTATTCCTGTATCTACGCGCGCCTATAATTCCTCACACCTCCAATACTCCAATTTTCGAGCGATAGGTCAAAGAAATATTTAGCAATATTGACTAAAAAACCAAATCAAAACAAGTTTTAGTGAAAGCTAAATATCAAGAGACAACAGAAAATAAAATAAACTATTTGAATGTTAGCAAATGTTGGATCAACCAATATGATGAGAATAATGGGAATTAGTCAGTGTCTTAATTTTCCTCTGCATCCATGTCGGTTGGGAGGCATCTCCTCTTGGGTGGTCGGTATGGCGGAGGGTCGCATCGAAAATCTTCGTCCCTTCGTGAAGATGGCCCGGCAATTTCGCCTCGGGGGCCGATATTGGGGACCTCCCCCGTGAGGATGGCGATTTCCTCCAAATTTAGTTCGAGGCCACTTAGAGACCGAATCAGTTGAGGCGGTTCGTTCTCCTCATCCACTAAGTTGATGTGGATGGATGCTGGGGGAGAGGAGAACAAAATCCGCGGAGCGTAGCATATGTCCGTGTCAAATTCTGAGATCTCGAACTCTTGGTAGGGGGGTGGCAAGTCGTCTAATTGGCACACCCCTTCCATTGGCCGAGTTTCCCGGAGACGGGCTTCTTCTTGTCGGCATCGATCCCGACGCCGCTTGTTTCGATTTGGCCGGTGACGGGCCGTAGGGGCAGAAGAGTTAGCCCGGGTTTCCACTGTCACGGAAGGTGGTAAGTGCGTGAGATTCGCGCTCGACGTGGGAACGTTTGTTATCGGGTTAGGTCGATCGTCAACATTGGGGAGGTGGTGAGCCGGGACGATATCGAGTTGCTCTGCACGAATATTCCCGGGGACCCGGATTCGGAGTTCGGTGTCCGAGAAGGCTTGCTCGCGAATCAGCAGACGCTGGGCGCGTGACTCGACTCAAGTAAAAATTAAAGTCAAAGACCGGAAATAATGGAAGGAATCACTGCACATAAACATGCACCGCACAAAGATACTAAAAATCAATAAATAACATAATAATTAAAACAAAATAAAAACATAACAAAAATTAAATAAAACAAATAATTAATTAAAATTCGAAAATGCCTACAGACGCAAAAAGTAAACATAAAGAAATAAAATAAACTGCCAAAACCTTGCAAAATAAGGTTTAGAAAAAATATAGGCAGAAGTGGCGGCCAGAAAATAAATAAAAGGGCTAAAAATAACATTACAAGAAAATAATGATAAAAATAAAATTCAAATATAATATAAATTATATATCAAAAAATAAAGAAAAATATACAAAAAATAATAAAAATAATTTTAAAATAACAAAATAATTAAAAAGCCCTAAAAATTGCGGAAAATCGCCTATTGGTCGCACACATGCACGAAAATACTATAAATACAGTGATGAATTTCATTAAATCTTATGCTTTATTGAAAATCAATTTTTATACTGAAACCTTGTATTCAACGAATTAAGTAAGGAACTTTTTCATTGTCATTTAGTATAATTCGTTTTTTATTTTTATGGCACATTTCATTTAAATTAAATTTTTCGACGTTCACGTCTCATTTCATTGCTCTATATTCATCTATTTATACGTTCGGACCCTATAAAATCATATATCATTAATGTATAGCAATAGATGGTTCATGGGACCGACCGTGTGCCGGCTAGTGGGTGAAAACCCTTAGTTGAGCTCGTGGGTCATGCCTCGTGAACCCCTTGGCAGTTCGCAGTCGGTTCCGGCTTTGTGCACGGGACCGCTACGCAGGGCGCCATTGTATACTCGAGGCGGCTGCTGAAAATGTGGCCGGAGCGAGTTGTTTAAAATCACGGGAAGGGCGGACGACTCTAGTTAGGAGGAAGCTAAGGCGGATCATGCTTTGATCAACAAAATTTTCGAGTATTCCGAACAAAAATGTGGAAATAAAAACCGGGCAGCAGGGATAGGATAAGTTGAAAATGACGAAATATTTTTATGAAAACCTCTATTAAATAAGTAAATCAAACGATAGTGGGATAATGTATTGTAAATAACAAAAATGATAATTACTTTTCCGATAAATGCTCCACAGGAGAGCAGCACGATTGACCATTCCGACTAATGGAACCGGAATAAAGAAACCAGCGAGCGAAGTGTCGTTTTCAAAATCCACCATCATCTTATAGCCAAGACATCCACCATGAGCATAGATAGGAGATACGGTAGACGATATAGGAAATCCGCATATCCAGTAGGGTGAGTAGACGCGAATCATAATGCAAAAATTCAGAATAGCTGTACTTTCCATAAAACGCGCAAATCCATAGAATTCTATTCACGTCTGCTAAACCTTCACCACACGAAGAATTTTCAATAAATGCACTGATCCGTGCAAAATTTTTGTGGGCCTTGCGAATTGTTTTCATAAAATCGATAGATAGCTAACGTTAGTATAAGTTACTTGATCTAAAGAATTTTTGAGTCGTTTGGATTTAATCGTTTTCAGTATCGGGACCCATCGCGAAAAGACGTAAGCTTACATGTTATTAGTACCTCATTTTATATAAGTTAACATTAAATGTAAATCTTTATGTTGAAGTCCGTAAATTAATATTCAATGTCAATTTTAACCTGGAAAATTATAAATTATCATTAATTTTAATCTAGAAAACTGTAAATTAATATTCAATGTCAATTTTAACCTTGAAAATTATAAATTATCATGAATTTTAATCTGGAAAACTGCAAACTAATATTCAATGTCAATTTTAACCTTGAAACTTATAAATTATCATTACTTTTAAGCTGGAAAACTGCAGATTACTACTCCACGTCAATATTAGTCGTGAAAATTGTAAATTATCAGTAATAAAAATCTTGAAGACTATAAATTATTATTAAGTAATAATAGTAATCTTGGAACTACAATGTATTATTAATTGATAGCATTAATCTTGAAAAATGTAAATTGCCATTAAATGTTAATACCATTCCCGAAGACTATAAGTTATCATTAAAGGTTAATATCCATCCTGAAGACCCAAACCCTTACTAAAAATTAGGAACTGGCTCCACGCGATGCACCCGAGCGAAAGCTACCGTTGGACATTCGAAAAATTCAGTTTGTAGACAGGTACGGACGTGAGCTTCATTTAGTGATTGAAAACCAACTCAACCTCGAAAAATCTAATCTCTATCACTTAGCATAGAAAATTTTCAGGTTAATACAACTGTCAATAAGGATATTTCTCTTTTGACGAAATCGATAATTGTGGTGATAGTTAGGTTACGGATAGGAAAGTTAATGACAGTAATAAGGTTTTTGACGATAATTGGAGTAAGGATCGTAATAATAAGAGCCGACTATGAGTCCGAATGACTACCATGATTACAATATCAATACCAGAGAATGTAATGCCTCTACCATTGGTTCAAATACGTTTAACGTTCGCGTAGGTTATTTTCCTCGTAACATAACCAATTTTATTATCTCTCTATAATTATAGTCGGGGACATTAACCGATTAGGTCAGAGTATTCCGCCAAAAACAAAGTAAGGGATTCCAGGGTTTTGTTTACACCAATTTAGGGACGACCCCGACGGTAATACGAGGGAGACCCACCCAAACCGCCGCCGACATACTCCACTTATCGACAGAACTTAAATTCTATAAAATATTTGCCTTATCTATGATTCTTGTTCAAATAGTTTTTTTCTTTTTCTACTAGTATGAAGAATAACGATGATTCCACCAGTTCCACGAGAATTCCTCGCCTGCCTCCTTCAATCGTGGCAATCCGCCACAAGTACGAAGATCTAAAAATCCAACACAGAGACCTCCAGACGAAACATGAAAGGGTAAAAGGGACCTGGGCTCCACCAGAAGTCGTCAGGGAGCTCAGGCAGAAAATCTCCCGACTTACCAAGGCGCGTGACGAACTAATCGTCGAGTCACGTGCCCAGCGTCTACTGATTCGCGAGCAATCGGTGGCGCTTCGACAAGCCTTTTCGGACACCGAACTCCAAGTTCGGGTCCCCGGGAATATCCGAGCGGGGCAACTCGATATCATTCCGACCCATCACCTCCCCAATGTTGAAGATCTCTCTAATTCAATAACTAGTGTTCCTACACCGAGCACAAATCCGACGCACTCACCACCTTCAGTGCCAGTGGAAGTCCGGGCGAACTCTGCCGCCCCTACGGCCCGCCATCGGCAGAATCGAAACAAGCGGCGTCGGGATCGACACCGACAAGAAGAAGCACGTCTCCGAGAAGCTCGGCCAGCGGATGGGGTGTACCAAATAGACGATTTGCCACCCCCGTACCAAGAGTTTGAGATCCCAAGACTCGACCCGGACATCTGCTATGCCCCGCGGAGTATGTTCTCCTCCCCCCCGGAGTCGATCCACATCAACTTAGTGGACGAGGAGAACGAACCGCCTCAACTGATTCGGTCTCTAAATAATCTCGAATTGAACTTGGAGGAAATCGCCATCCTCACGGGGGAGGTTCCCAATATCGGCCCCCGAGGCGAAATTGCAGGGCCATCTTCACGAAGAGACGAAGATTTTCGAGGAGATCCCCCGCCATATCGTCCACCAAAGAGGAGATGCCTCCCAACCGATATGGACGCAGAGGAAAATTAAGGCATCCATTCGATTATCCTAGCCTTTCACATTATTTTTATCATACTGGGTGATTCAACATTTGTTAAAATTAATATAGTGTTACTTTTATGTCTCTTGGTATTTTCGTTTTATTCAAATTGTTTTGATTCTGTTTTTAGTTAATATTCTTAAAGATTTCTTTCTTTGCTTCATCGCTCGAAAAATGGAGTATTGGGGCGAGGGAGACTGCATCGCACTTGCTGATACGGGGATAATGGTTCTTCATGGTTTCCTCACTGGAATTAAGCGGAATTGCGGAATTTAAAATGGGTTTATGAATGGGAGCGTAAGTCCTTCTAACGGCAGCTATAATTCGGGAAAGACGAAGGTCCTTCGGGGAGTAGTGCTAGTGATGGCGCTCACCTGCTCGAATGGCATTCGGCTACTGTACACAATTCCAACGTGGCTCCGGTCACGGGTGTACAATAGTGATTAAAATTATGTGGCGTATGGAGGAGTTACCCTTAGTGGTGGAAAGTGAAAGTACAGGATTCGGGTGACTAAATGGCCTTGTTTTCAAACCTCCCCTACGTCCAACAATACCTATAACACCAAAGATCAGTGAGATTAACAAAAAAAATTGATTATTATACTTAACATTGGAGTGAAAGGGTTTTATCATATTGGAATTTGTTTTTGCGGGAGACCACGATTTACTAGTATGTACAGAATTATTCAGGTCATCGATTTTAATCCAGAGGGTTTACCTACTGACTCTCCTGGGTTCTCATATGGCGGGGGAAAGCTATACAGTTTTGATTCTGAATTTTTTCTAATGCTCGGTATAATTAGAATCTCGTTAATAAAAATAATCAAAAATTTACTCGTTGGAGGGGCTTCTGCGGCATCCAGAGAATTGGGTTTTAGATTTTCTCCTGGGTCGTTTGGTTAATTCATTACTTTCAGCTAGGCTAAAATGATGTACTTCTTCTGACGTCGGGTAATATATTGGTGAGTGTGCGTGGTGTGTGCCGGATGATCGGGGTAGGTAGACATGAATGAAATGTCAATTACAGCGCGACAACAGCGAGGTGGATGTTTATATTGGTTGATCGGCGGAGATGTCGGCGAGTTTTATTAAGGTAAAATTGTTTATTTCATGGATTGTAAATTTATGAAATTCAGTTTAGGCTAATTGTACTTTAGAGTTTTGAGTTTTGTGAGTTATTTGGTAAGTTTTATTAGCTAGCCTCCACTATAATGAGTTTCTTATTTGAAGGAATTTAGCGTGTAATGCGTGTGAATTAGGGGCATCAGTTCACCCTGCCATTTCGCGGGAGTTCCATATTTCCTTTGTGTTGGCTGTAACTGCGTTTTGGATTGTCCCTATCTCTTGTTACTGATCGCACAGTTGGTTTATCAGAAAAATTTGTTGATCTCTTAACTCTCTGGTCGTCTGGTAATTTATAGTATAAATGCAATTAATTAATCTCGGTATGAATTTTAGGGAATTATCCTCGTTAAAAGTTTTCACAGCGGCAAATGCAGTCAGAAGTTGTTTGTCGGATCTATCTGTCTCCTTTTGGATATCGCAGGCTGTTGTCGTGATTTACTCAGTGAAGTCTCTATTCAGATTTTACTTTGCAATTTGGTATTATTATTCGTTATCAATCACGACAATGGAAAATTGGTTCTGGGTATGATGGAACTCTAGTCTAGCCGAACCTTCAACAAAATCGGGTCGCTACGCTCGTCATCTGGGCTTTGTCGTATAGTCCTAACTCTATCACATCGGTGTGAATTTAATGGAATCTTGACGATATCTTATGACTATTCATGGTGAAGCTGATTTTGGTAAGTGGGTGTTTTTAATTTTTAATAAAATAAAGTTTAAACGCCTTCGATTTTATCTTTAAAATTTTTAATAGTAAGGTAAACTTTCATAATGTTTATAACAGTTACAGTGAAAAAAAAATTTTTTATCGACTCTTAAAAGTTTACGATGATTACTTCAGGGATTTTTCTATATAAGACCAATTATTAGGGTGGTATGCTCGCAATGATCGCTTAATAGTTAGAATTATTCCTATAAACCGTATCTGGGGATTATGGTAATAGTATGAGAATATAGTCGATTTAATTTAAATGATTTCATTCATTACACGGGCATTCAAAAAAGGCGCGTCTATGCTCTGACTTAGAACCTGATTAAATTTTCTGCTTTACTAGAAGTTTGAGGTGATTTGTTTAATGACAATTAAAAATCTTTAGTTTAAATTTAAGTTAATTCGTTAGTTATTTCATTTTCATAGCAGTGATTTCATATTGATTTATTCCCCGTAACCTTTCCCTTTATAAAGCCTTAAATGTATTTTATGTTCATATTATATTTAATGAGTGCCCACTGGACTACTCGGTGTGATGATTTTGAGCCGTGTGTAAATTAATTTAGGTCGAATTTACAGAAAACGAGAAACGAGGAAGTAGTCAAAAGGCCCCTTCCTTATTTCTCCTTTCTTCTATACGGAATAGTATTGACGTTCCAATCCCTGCGTTCCGCACGCCGGGTCTTCACGAACACAGATCATTGGCGATATTCCACGCACTTACTCGAATCTGGATAGTATATTGATTTTTCTGACTTGCGATGTGTCTTGGCTGTGGGCCGGAAAAATTTCGACAATAAAACAATTAATTATGAAAAGTAAGTTAATTTTAAGTATCATAAATATTTATTAATATATAAAAACAATGTACAAATTACTTAACCAAAATTCTCCAAAAATTAATATAAAAATACATCTCCACCCACGCCGACATCCAAGCAGAGCTCTACCGAGGTTGCGAGGACGGGACGTGGAGAGAGAGTTTCCAAATAAAACTCTGCTCACCTAAAAAATAAACTTGAATAGATTTTCAAAAAATAAATTCAAAATTTGGTTTTGATTCAAAAATGGTTAAATTTTATGTGAAAATGCATCGGTATATATACCTATTTTCTGTCCCTAACCTCGTGTGTTTTTTTGATTTGGTAAAACAAAATTCGACCTTGTTATTTTCTAGTGTATTCTAATCTTTATTTTTATTATTTTTTCAATTTATTTTGATAATTTTTATTTGAAATTTTTATTGAATTATTTCTAATTCAAATTCTTTGATTTAAATTTCATTTTCATGAAATTTTATTGATTTATCAAATTTCGGTCGAATTTGTTGGGTTTTCATGTTATGTTTGTGTTTGTATCGTGCGGATCTTGTTGCATTTTGTTATTATTTTAATTTATTTTTATGTTTATTATTTTATATGTAATTATCTTTTTCCTCATATTTGGTAGGGTTTAATTGATGTTTTAATAGGTTTGAGTTTTAAATTTGCATGTTATGTTTGCATGTGTGTTACCGATCCATTTAAACATTTTTCAAGGCCGTTCGTGTTCTGGCCCAACATTATTATTATTATTACATAAAAGATAATTTTTGAAATTCTAAATATTATTATTATTGTTACATAAGAGATAATTTGTACCATTCTAAATATTATTATTATTATTATTACATATGAGATAAGTTATAACATTCTAAATACTATTATTATTACATAAGAGATCATTTATAAGATTCTAAATATTATTATTATTATTATTACATAGGAGATAAGTTATAACATTCTAAATATTATTATTATTATTATTATTACATAAGAGATCATTTATAAGATTCTAAATATTATTATTATTATTATTACATAGGAGATAAGTTATAACATTCTAAATACTATTATTATTATTATTTAGCAATGACTTCATACTTTCTTGGTTTCAGGGTTGGGATAATTTTTGTTTTTATCACGGTTGTACACAAAAAACATCATTTCCCTGTAGTGGATTGAATTACTTTAACCTATTAGATTATCATGGCTTCGAGTGTTGGCTGCAAAAGAACCATGAGTGCAGGTGACTTGGCTTATTTGAGCAACTGATGGCGCATTGGATTCGAATCTCCTTATATTTGTCTACGTGAATCAAGTTATCTCAGAAGTTTGACCTAACATTCAATTATTCCGGTTAGAAAATACGGTAAGCGTGAAACACGATATATTTCCCCCCAAAAAATATCTCATTGATTTCATTGTGACCCAGCCAGCGTCGTCAGCAGATTTTGAACGGATCGTATATTGGGGTTGTGTAACTAAGGCTCGGAACCAATAATTAATAATTAAACTAAATTTTGAATTACCTTCCTGATGTTCCATTATCCCTACTCTCTTTCTCCTTGGTTCCTCAGTGTGTACGTCGATATGTTGTGAATGTCTAGCCATTAAATTCTGGAAAAATGATCACTTCTAAAACGTGCGTCTGTATATATATATATATATCTGTGAGTGCATACTGTGACGGTAAGCAGAATCGTCGATTTTCGCCCACCTATTGACTGCTAGTGCGCCTCACGTGCTGGTGTGTATTCGTCTCTTGGTGAATGGCATGCAGATTAATATTTTACTTCTTAACGATTGACCTTTTGCAAATGTCAAATCGTATCCATATATGCCGTTGTCTTTGTCGGATTTATTTTTGATTTGAAATTTATCAGAGTTAGTTGGAATTATGTTTATTCAAGGATCACTGTCTATTGCAATGTTTATCTATGTCTTGGAGTAAGTTATTTGTTTTATTTATGTCATTTATTGAGGAACCTCTAGATACTGTATTCCCTATACTGATTATGCTGTCATTCAGAAACCTTGGCTAGTTCTCAATCAGATCCGAGTTGACTTCTTGAAATATAATTTCAATTGTTATTTATTTTGAACTGGATGTGAATAAAATTTTTGGATGCTGTCGATTATTATTTAAATCATAGTATTATGGCTAATGGGGTTGGTTTAAGCAACTATATAGATTATTTAATCACTGACCCAATCCTTTCTAAATGCTTAGGATGATTTTCTCGAGTATAATTAATTTGGACAATTTCTCTTGAAACATTCGTAATATTAGAAGCTATCATGAATTTTTAGTACGGATGGTTTCTTCCCTTTTAATTTAGATGTGTGAATATGGGCCTTCGAGGGTGAAATTTTGATACTCACTTAATAGATTTTTATCACTGAGGGTTATAGGATCTAGTTTATTTAATAATTTGAGAATTAATAACTAAATTAAGATTTAAGAATAATATTTTATATATTATCTCTGAAATTTGTGCGTTGTAACTTTAAGATCACAATTCATCGATTTGATGGTAATAAATTCAACGTACGTTTCCTATAAAGATGAAAACAGTCGAGATTCTAATCGGGTTTACAGATCTAAGCGAAAACTAAAATCTTTAAATCTCTATATTAGTTTTAAGTGACACGTAATCGGATTGTTTCAGCAACAGAGCCCTTGTAGTTAAGCTTTATTGAACTGCATTTATAATCTTTTATATTAATTTCGAATAGCGATTGAGGTAAAACAATTAAAGAAAATTCTGTTGTAGTTTATTGTCATAATAGAATCATTGAATTTTTTAGAGGCCACAGCAACGATTTTATTTATTTTTAATTTCCCGTCGCCTTCCTCTTTAATTGATCCTAGGCGCATTTATGTTTATATTACAGATTAATGAGTGCCCACTGGACTACTCAGTGTTTTGATTTTTAGCCGTTACAGAAATTTTAGGTCGAAGTTATGGGAAATGAATGATGATGAAATAGCCAAAAGACTATTACCCCTTCAACTCATTTCCCCTATATGGAATAATTAATTTACGCAGTAGCCTTCACGGGCACGAATTATTGGTGGACTTACACCGCACTTACACAATTCAAAATTCGACAAGAGTTCATTTATTAAAACTTTTATTGAGTAAAATATACATCATTTGAAATCATATTTGGCATTTATTGTTTCATATCTCACATTCCAACCTTTCCCCACGCCGACACCTCAAACTGAGCTCATATGAGGTTGTTTGGGTACGGCGTGAAGAAAGTTTTCAAAACATTTCTTCACTCACATTGAAAATTGTCGTTTTTTTCACTGATTAAGACTGAGAACTTCTTCGAGTTTTAAAACTGATTCAAGTTTTTCAAGACTGATTAAAATTATGTGAAAATGAATCGGTATATATACGTATTGTACGACCCTAACCTTGCGTGTTAAATTTGATTTAGTAAAACAAAATTTGACCTTGTGATTTTCTAGTATATTCTAATCTTAATTTTATTATTTTTGTAATTTAATTTGTCAATTTTATTTTTAATTTTTTAATTGAATTGTTTCCAATTCAAATTATTTAATTTTTGTTCCATTTTTTATGGATTTTTCTATTTTTTGGTAAATTGTCAAATTTCTGTCAAATTTTCATGTTCTCATGTTATTTTTATGTCTATTTCGTGCGGATCTTGATGAACTTTGTTATTATTTTAATTTAGTTTTGCGTTTCTTGATTTTATATTTAATTGTTTTCTTTCTCATATTTTAGCATGGTTAGTTGGTGTTTTATGGGTCCGATTTTAAATCTGCATGTTGAATTTGCGTGTATTACCGATTCATTTAAACAAAATCGTGTCTTGGCCCAACACTATTATTTAGTAAAGAAAAAATAAACTACAAGATTATTACTACAAAGGATTGTTGGGCCAGAACACAAACGGCCTTGTAAATGTTTAAATGAATCGGTAACACACATGCAAATATAACATGCACATTTAAAATTGAACCTATTAAAACATCAATTAACCCTATCAAAATGCGAGGAAGAAAACAGTTAAACATAAAATTATAAACACAAAAATAAATTAAAATAATAACAAAATGCAACAAGATCCGCACGAATTAAATATAAACATAACACGAAAACCTAACGATTTTGACCGAAATTTGACAATTTATTAAAAAATATAAAATTTCATGAAAATGAAATAAAAATGAAATAATTTAAATTAGAAATAATTCAATTAAAAATCTAAAAGAAAAATTGTCAAATAAAATTTCAAAATAAAAAAATTAAAGATTAGAATATACCAGAAAATTCCAAGGTCAAAAGTTGTTTTACTAAATCAAAAAGAGCACGCAAGGTTAGGGTCGTACAATAGGTATATATACCGATTCATTTTTACACAATTTTAATCAGTTTTTCAAAACTTTGAATCGTTTTAAATCGTTTTAGAACCGTTTATGAAAATCTATTTTACGATGTAAGTGAGAGTTTTATTTGAAAACTCTCTCCACGTCGCATCCTCGCAACCTCGACAGAGCTCGGCTGGGGTGTCGGCGTGGGGAAAACAATGTATTTATGATTTTTGAATTTTTGTTGATTGGATTATGTATCGGGTAATTTATATTTAATAAATTATTTATAATGCATAAAATATTTTTTTAATTGTCGAAATTTTTCCGGCCCACAGCCAAAGACACATTACAAGTTACTAAAATCAAACATACTATTCGAATTCGTGTAAGTGCGTGGAATATCGCCAATGATTCGTGCCAGTGAAGACTCCGGCGTGCGGAACGCAGGGGTCGGAACGTCAATATTATTCCGTATAGGGGAAGAGAGTGATAAGGAAGTGGTCTTTTGGCTATTTCCTCGTCTCTCAATTTCCATAAACTCGACCTAAACTATATTTACACACGGCTCAAGGGCACTCATTAACTATAATATGAACACAATGCGCCTAAGATCAACCGAGGGAAGGGCAACGGAGAATAAAAAATTGAAATCGTTGTTATAAACTTAAATGCATATTTTAAACTAAACGAGATACAGGGATAAGACCTTTGAGAAGTTGTTTCATACTAAGGATAATAAAGTAACTAGGAACCTAATAGGTATATTTTAGCTAAATTTAAATGAAATATAAATATAGATTTTGAGAGTTTTCGTTGCCCAAAATTTAGCGAAGTAGCTGTTTTAGATGTACAAAACTTAAAACTTAAGCATGTAGGAATAAGCAATTAATAATGCAACGTTCGAATTTCCAATAAACAGTAACAAATGTAAATATAAGAAGCTACTAATACGTTGCTTGAAGTCTAGAAAGTAGATAGATGTGAACCTTTGTTATCTATAGGATTCTAATGCTGCATGGGCAACCCAAATCATTGAGTTAACCTAAGATTTCTATAACATTTATAAATTTCCTAACGTCATATCGGGAGACAATATTACTACTTGGATGAGCGCAAGTAAAAACAATTAATTTAAAGCGTTTGATACCCTAGTAACGTTCAATATGATTACTCGAGGATAGAATAGATTAACGCAACCTCCAAAGCAAATAGATTAACGTAATAAAAATCCAAGTTAGGGAAATTTAGAGTAGGAAAAATTAAAACTTGCCCAAATTAATTTTGATTTAACTGTTTTCGAAAATACACAAAAATCAACTTACAAAATTCCCGATTTCCCAGTATGAACTCCGAATAACATTAACGACCTGATGTACTAGGAAATGCGACGCATGGATATTCTGCTTTCAAGGAAAATTTGTCCCAATAGTTTAAATAATCATAAAATAAGAAAAGAGAAGACATTCCAATCGATTTATCATAATCACAACCAACGAGTACTACCTAGAGAAGTCATCACAAGAAATACACTAAAACCTTCCCATTGGTATGATCAAAGATCCATAAACTAGATGGGTGAAAGCCATTAATAATTCCAGTCAGGAGGCAACAGCATCGTCCGGTTGAATCTGAGGATCGAGCTAACAGGGGAAGCTTTATGCCTCTTATAGACAAATAATTGAACTTTCTAATCATTCCCCGGAAAAGCTTGACCATAAACACCGACTTACTGAAAGTTAAAAAATAATTAATTAAAACCGAACAAAACCTCACTATCTGGATGTGGAATCCATGAAAAACCTGAAAGGCAACTATACAGAATAATCAATATTAATTCCTCAACGCACAGGGCGGAAACCCAACGAGCCGATTGCAATTAGCATGCCGATTTTCACGCACCTAAATACAGCACAACTATGACATTTTGAAAGAAAATCGATAAGTCGTTCCACGCATACGACCCCAGTACTGTATCGGATAAGAGCAATGAGTGTGAATGGTACAACACACACACGCGCAGGCCACGCCCACCGACAGCTAGATTCCATAAAATAACGTCGATCGATAATAAGATTTTAGAAAATTTTCAAAGAATGAATCCACAACAATGCTGCAATAATGAGGACGCCTCGACCCGGACATCTATTGAGGGAATGACGCGGAATCTCCATCCACAGATCGAGGGTAAAATTTATTTACGATTTTTAACTCTTAATTCCCGAATAATAATTTCAAATAATCTTGTACAGGATTAAAAATTTAACGATTGATTTCTATAATTTCGATTTTGCTAGAGTTACAATTTTGGACAATTGATTTTGATGAACTTCGCTCGTCCACACTTATTAGGATAACTATTTTAAAGGAATTTTTTGTTAATTTAAATTCTTAGAAGTTGATTTTTAAAGAAGTAGAAGGCATCTCGATTTACGACGGAAAATACTTCAACTTGCTCTAGTTAAGTTCAGACAACACAGGATTGTATAAAAGTCATCTTTGAGTAACTAGAGTGCCACGACCCACAAAAATTAAGCGGCGTAAAAATGGATCGGGAAATCATATATGATAGTCGCAAAATATAAGAATGTTGATTTGAAATTAAAAGGCATTGTGAAATATTTAGCTATTTCTTAAATCTTATAGTGATATTTATAATTGACTTTTGTAACCATATCGTATATTAAATCATTTGAAATTAAAACGATAATTTACTTACGACATCTCCTTTTTTAAATTTAGTTTTTTTCTCCTTCATTCCATAATTAATGAACGTTACGTTGAAGATTTGACCGTCGCCATTTAAGGTTACTAAGCAACAAATTATGCATAAAATTTAGTATAGTATAATAAAATTGGTATTTTTCTTTATAAACCTTTCTTAAAACGTTGAAAGTGCAACGTTAATTTTATTGTAAGTACGTTTGTTCATTCTTGTTTAATAACGTCGAGTAGAAAATTTTGGCTAGATAATTACTGGCCAATATAGTGAAATAAATGTAATGGATGGGGTATGTTTTGTCACACGTGGATAATCTACAGGATAACATTAAGAAGTTCCAATTGCGTTTCCATATAGAGAATGTGGTTAATAGAATGTTAGACCTATGTTGGAAGTTAAGTTGTTTTTGTGAAGGACGACAATGATGTTTCGATATCATCTTAAGACAATAATAAGAATTTTAATCTTCCTTGACAATTAGTGAAATTTTGATGACAAAACCATTTGATCATGATCTCTTTTTCCAGGAAGATCAGGACCTTTTGTTCGTGTTCCCACGCACGTTGCCGACCAGTGGAGGCAAGCGTGGCAACGAATCTGGAGAGAAAGGTACAGTGACGTGCCGGAGCCCCGAAGGACCAACTGGCAATCGTCGAGACCGTTGTTGTAATGGACGAAATAACGGTCAGAGTCCGGACCAAGAAATTCGGGATCACGCCCGCTCTCTCCTCACACGCCTCGAGGACCACCAGCGGCAGGTCGACTTCCACGTGGTCAGGGTCAGACAATACTTGGCGAATGTGGAAGATGACATCGCGGCCGGTAGGATCGCGGATTCCTACAATTACATGCCGTCGCCCTGCTCCAGATCTATCCGAAACACAAAGCGACCAGTCTTTGTGTATTATGGATACCCGTTCACCCAGACGGCCACGGACAAAAATGTTGAGGGACAACATCAAAACCCCGAATTCCGTTAGCAAATCAAACTTGGAAAGTTTATAGTGACCCTAATGAGACTAAACTTCATTTTTAATAAATAATTAGTTGTTTTTTTGTTGTTTGTTTTTGAATTGTTGTTGTATAATTTAATGTCGTAACGATTTGTATGAATATTTAAATAATTTGCGATTTGCGGATCAAAGTTAATGTCATTGTTTTGCAGAGATGGGATCACTGAAAACTCTGCAGAGGGAACTAGAACATTCTCGTAACCTCAACAAGGATTTCTACACCCAACTGATCCAAATGTCAAAGGAGATCCAAGAGACTAAAGCCTCGTGGATGGAACCGAAGAAAGCAAAGCTACTGTATCAAAGGCTTACCGAGGCCCAAAAGGGGTGGGCGGACGAAAAGCAGTTAAATCGGAGTCTCAGAACGCAGATAAAGGAACTGGAGGTCGCCTTATCGGCCTGTCAGGAAGGGACAGCAGTAATATACCCCCTTGTCTTTGCCCCCGCCCAGCTGGCCTACCGGGAGACGGTAACGACCGCGAAAACTACTCCAGCAACAGACAGTTACCGACCTGGACGAAAGGAGCGGGCTAAACGTCGAGCCGCTCGATTATTGAATAGTGCATGATTACCTGGTGTTGTTTACTTTGTAAAATATATATTTATTGTCATTTAAATGATATTTAAAGGATACGATAAAGGTCGACTCACAGAGGTAGTATGAGGACATTACGCCGCCTAAATGAGAAGTTTGCGCGAGAATTATGAATACAAATGATGACATTCACGACATAAGGTTACTAAAAATCAAAAGCGAGCACAGGTCTTCCATCGACAGCTCGTTGAACCCAGAGATCGTTCGGGCAATTACAGCATTAGTAATAGCGCTCACTTTTTGCGGACGATCTACCCACTCGAACACAGTTCCAACGTTGTTTAGCAACGGGTGCCGAGTGTTAAGCAAAGAAATATTTATATGGCGTTACCGGGGAAACCTCGTCATAATCTAAACAAACGTCAACCCCAGTAACCCACCAGGATTAAAACTCATAACAATTTATTTAATAAAAAATATAAGAATGAAGAAAAATCACTACTTTTACAATTTTACGAATTTACAATTTCCAATTTAAAAAATACAAATATAAAGAAAAATTTCCATTTACTGTAATGTTGTGTAGAAGCTGAACCTAGAAAATCTATAAATTAAAATCAACAAAACTAGTAATAAACTAACAAACCTACCTTGTAGTAAGTACTGATGCCGGAGGGTACCATTCATGAAGACTTGATTCTCCAGGAGAATCTAAAATACTGAAAGATATTAGTTAAAAGTATCAAAAAATCGATACTTTTATTATAGAAATTGGAAATTGGCAATAAGTGGCAAGCAAAATGGATTTAATTTAGGTAATATGATATATATTTAAATACCTTCCAAACCATTGATTTTTAAGGGTTAGAATGAGTACAGGTAATATACAATAGAAAGTTTATACTTACGATAGGTTTAATTACATATAAGTTAAAATTTTATAAATTACTATAAAGTAAATTAAATTAAATAATTTTATTTTTTAACGTTAATAAATTAAAATTTTAAGGTTTAAAGAATAATTCTTATTAGGAAAATTGGGTATAAATTTTTAACATTTTAGAAATCAAAATTATTAATATTATGTTAATGCACCGATAATTATTATAAAAATAGTTATTATTGTGAGGTTAGTGGTAGTTATTGTGACCTTGACCCCAATCATATAACGCTATTCGACTGCCACTGGTTACCCGTCGATAGGCAACGTTGGTACTGTTACCAATGGTTCTGTGACTGTCAAAGGTGAGCTTTGTTTCCAAAACTGCCAGACCCGGTCTACAGCGGGTTCAGCGAGCTACCTCTGGAAGATCTGTGCTCGTCTTATATTTTCTTTTAGGTCCCTCACTCACTCTACTTCAGTTTATGTTATTTCCGATCCTCGGAGAGATTCGCATCGTCGGTACATTCATCTTTGGAAAATAAACAAATGACAAAAGAAATGTTTTTATTCATTAAACACATTACACGATAGAGATAATTTCAGTTTGAGTGGAGTTTCTGCTGTTTCTGACGTCTCCTTTTGGTCCTTCCTAGCCTTGCGTATTTTTATAGGCCACTTGTCTGGTTGCGAACACCAGGGGATAGGTGACTGCCCTCCCTTCTTGGTTTACCGCTACGGCCACTTCTTACCCGCGCATTTGAGTCTTCTGGGCTTGATTCGGGGTTCTCTTTTCCTGCCACCCCCTTTGGGAGGAGTAGATATTTTGGTAGAGCCGCTTTACCTTGGACGGCTCAGCCCAGGTAGCCTTAACCCGCTGTAGTTCGCGACTTAATTGTAGACACTGTTGATGGAGGCTGGCGTTTTCCTGGCGGAGCTTCTTTAGTTCCTTTCTAATTATTTGCAGTGCATTCATATCTAATTTTCCTAAGTGAGAGAAACGTTTGATAATTACCATCTTACATCGTTAATAAATCAAATTCGTCCTAAGCTTTAAATATGATCATTGTTTTCGCGAACGCTGTCAGTAGGGATTTTGGAGTTTGGGTCAAGCATAATATCTCGAAAAACGATGCAAAAACGAAAAGAAAATCATAATTTAAACGAATACATTTATTAAAATGAATCAAAAAGTTTATTCTCCTATTTTTCTTTTATCCACCAAGCGCTTTCAAGCATAGGCGTACTTTTCAGCTCCTCGGTCCTCCAAGATATCCCGAATTTCTGGCTGTAACAGACTCTTCAGGACCCCCAGATGAACAGGTGCGTCGCTTTCCAGGAGGGCCGGATCCCGAGGATTATAGGCCGCTCCGTAGTTGGGCAGATGCCCGTCTGAGCTTGGGATACGCCCGTTGGCGATATCCCTGTTTATCCAAGCCAGATGCTCTCTCTGTCGATTTGCCAGGTATCTATAACGCCATTCTAGCTGTTCGAGGCGATGGAGTTCTCCCTCCGCTTTCTGCCTTATCTCTCGAGCGGGATTTAAATAAATTTTATTTCAAATAAAAACGGCTCCGAAGAGACAGAGTGTCCTTGTTACGGGACTAGTCCGACCTCTTGTTGGTCAGACTACTTCAGGTTTCCTTTTCTTTCTAATTATCTTCTGATACCAGAGTCCACGATCATCGTTTGTCTGTTTTCGGACAAGCGCTCCTTCATCTCTCTCTTTACAACCTCAGGTCAGCGCTCTAATTTCTCCTCAGGATTCTCTCCATTTCGGTTTATCTGGTCAGCGCTCTAGTTTTTTTCACAGGATTCATTCCATTTTTTGTTTCCGCTCAATTTCTTTTTTAATAATTTATATCTTTTATTCATCCAGTCAGCGCTCTAGTTTCTCCTCAGGGTTCTTTTCAGATTTTCTTTTCCCCTCTTTTTCCTTTGGTTCTGTGTCTGTTTCAGCTCGTCTTCATTTTCATTTTCTCATCACTTTTCTTCTCTGTTTTTCCTCTTTCTCCCTTCTTTCTCTCCTCCATAATTATACTATGGCCCTTAGTAAAAGCCATGGTGTTCCATTCCAAAAAATACGACAACAAGAAAGAAAATAATAAAAAGTAAAATTTCCATTCAATTATTAGCACCCCATTATGGTAGGTGTATTACACTCATCAGGATATAAAGTAGTAAAGAAAATACAAAAAAAAACAAAAAATAACAGCAAACAACATAACAAAAACAATAAAGAAAAATAGAAGAAAATTCTATCATACTGTTGGGCCAGAACACAAACGGCCTTGAAAATGTTTAAATGAATCGGTAACACACATGCAAACATAACATGCGATTTAAACTTAAACCTATTAAAACACCAATTAACCCTATCAAATGCGAGGAAGAAAACAATTAAATATAAAATTACAAACACAAAAATAAATTAAAATAATAACAAAGCGCAACAAGATCCGCACGAATTAAACATAAACATAACACGAAAACCCAACAATTTGACCGAAATTTGACAATTTAATAAAAAAATGCGAAATTTCATGAAAATGAAATAAAAATCAAGTAATTTGAATTAGAAATAATTCAATTAAAAATCTAAAAGAAAAATTGTCAAATAAAATTTCAAAATAATAAAAATTAAGAATAGAATATACCAGCAAATCCCAAGGTCAAATTTTGTTTTACTAAATCAAAAAGAACACGCAAGGTTAGGGTCGTACAATAGGTATATATACCGATTCATTTTTACACAATTTTAATCGGTTTTTAGCCAGTTTTAACCAGTAATCGGTTTTTAACCTGAGCAATTCAGAATCAATTTTCGTCAAGCCAACATACTATGATGTGAGTGAGAGAATGTTCGAAACTCTCTCCACGTCGCATTCTCGCAACCTCCATTGAGCTCTGCTTGGATGTCGGCCTGGGGAGAGGTTGTAATTAATGTAATTACGTGCAATGATTTTTCTGATGTATTATGCTCGAAAATGTGTGTAATCTACTCTATATGATAAAATATATCTTCATGAACTAAATTTTTCCATCCATGCTCTACATTTTCAAGCCTACTGCCGAAACATACCACAAGCTAATAAAATCCAACACATGATCGTAATCGTGTAAGTGCGTGTATTATCGCCAACGATTCGTGCCCGTGAAGGCTCCGGCGTGAGAACGCGGGAGCTGAAACGTCAATATCAATCCATATAGGGGAAAAGGGTGAGGGGGAAATAGTCTTTTGGCTGTTTCTCCGTTCCTCATTTCCCATAAACTCGACCTAAAATTATTTTTCACACACGGCTAAAATTTGAACATCGAGTAGTCCAGTGGGCACTCAATAACTATAATATGAACACAATGCGCCTAGGATCAAAATAAGGGACGGTGACGGGAATTTGAATTAAACAAAATCGTTGCTATGCTCAATTATAACGAAGTTAATAAAACTATTAAAACTTGTTAATGAAATTAACCAACGTAATATAATTATTAAGAATTTTAGTAAAAGTAAACTAGTGAAAACTTCGTCAAAGAGAAAAATTATTACTGAAACGAAAGTGACGTACTCCACGATATAAAGGAGGCTCCCTCTTTGTAAATAAAGCCAATCACGGTATATAAGTGTACAACCAGACTAAAATCCCAACTTATAATAACCGAAAGATGAGATCTTAAAAAATTTAGCAGCTAAATAAACTAAACTTTGAGATACTCCGATAGAAGGATGGAACCAGACTTTTAATAAATTTACTAAAACAGTTAAACGAATGCCGTGATTGAACTGACACATCGAAATATAGGAGTGGCATCAGTTAACATTTTAAGATTAATACTACTCGTAAGGGAGATTTACATAGTCTATGCGAAATTAATAAACGGGTCAACTGGATCGACAAAATAGTTCCCCAAAACAAAGGTGATCAAGCGAAGACGCAAAAAATCATGCAGACTAATTCATAAAATAAATAGTTAAAAGACCCATATTGAATTAAATCGATTTTAAGATAATAAGACAACAAAATAAAAACGCAAAGTATATTTCTATCGATTGCGCTAACTAAATCATGGCAAATTGGCAAAAAATAAATGAAAAATCCCATTAAAATAAGTTAAGCATAGAATAAATAGTCGGATCTCGCATTGGATCGAATTCATTTGGAAATGAATAGCCAAAGGTCTCATTGGAATAAGCGACTCATAGAGAGAATATTCAAATTCCTACCTTAAAATAAATCAATCTAAAAACAATTAATAAAAATCTTACATGAGAATGAATAAATCTGACAATGATAAATCAAAAACTTAGACAAAATTAATCTGAAAGTAGTTAATCGAAACCTTGTATTAGAATAAATCCGTCTGAAAATAAGTAATTAAAAAGTTATCAAATCTATCAATGGTTAATCAAAATTTAGAATAAATCAACCTGAAAACAATTACCCCAAAAAAATCTCCCTGTAGAATAAATAACAAATCTGAAACAATTGATAAAATTTTGCAAATCGATCATAAAGTAAATAGTCGAGCATCTCGTCTTAGGATAAAATCCATTTGAAACCTATGCTGTAGTAAATACAATGTATAAATTATGTAGGAAATAAAAAATTAGTCGTAATAGGCTGGATCGGAGACAGAGCATGTGAGGCATTTGTAGATATTAGTAACAAGAAGCCCACAATCGCATTCATTAGACGCAAACCAATTTTTACAACCATTCCGAATTTAATAGAGAGATAGTTAATCCACCGCCGGAAGGTCAGGTTCCAATATCACCGAATAAGAATAGATGTAACCTAAATATAAAACGTAATAAAGAACTTACCACATAAACAGAATAAGTTGGGACTATTGAGCTGAGGAAATTCTCGACAATCGATTTTCGTCAATAGCCATTTGTCGAATTAATAAAAACTCCGAATTCATATATACACGACCACAGGAGTAGATGAAATGTGACCTTTAGTGAAATATCACGATAAACAAATTTACGCGATCAATAAGAGGTGTGCCTAACGGTCAACGACAGGGTGAGAAAAGGACCAATAATTTTCGAGAGAGTGTGCTCTGGACACAGAGTTCGACAATTGTCCGCACACATTCTGAATAAAAGAAGTGGTTCGACCGAGAACTGGTATTTACATTCAATAGATAGGAAAATGTCTCGAAAAATAGAACACCTCTCGCGAAAACGTCAGAACTTCGAGGAATCCGACATCGCCGGCACCAGTGGACCCTCACGATTGGGTAAATTTTAACCTTATCTAACTCATCGTTTGATTTTTTCCGAGTCCTAGCATGAACATAAACCAACCCTTAAACCATTCCCGGATGACGACGTGGATGAACTCGACCAGATAGTAGTGACAGTTTAACGTTATGTCAGATACATAAGTTGATCATATTCAATATAAACATTCCCGTTTTAGTACTCATTCATTTTTATGCTTGGAATAATCACAATTATTGGAAGGGAAATGCATGATAGCCTAACCAAATCGGTCAATTATTAAGCTCCAGTGAAAATCACGATCTACGTAAATAAATATCCTAGACATGAGCTCACAAGTCGTTGATGGGGGTCAAGAGTTTTCTGAGCGGACCCCGATGAGGTTAATAAATGAGCGGTTAAATCTGAAAACTCGATGTTTCGCTATTTTCTATTTTGTTCTTATGCCCCATGCTGGGAAGGGACTATCAGAGTAATTTATTATTAGATGTTAAATGCCTAAATCGGCGGTATAAGTGATAAAAACTTAATAGCTATCAATAGTTGCAATACGTTATCTGGGTAAATTAATGAGTCTTCAGCCTAACCCTTTATGGGATCGAAGCAATTTGATCTTAACATTTATATAATCATAGGAATTGAATCTTAGCCTTTATTTAATCGTAAGAATTTAATCTTAGCCTTTATTTAATCATATGAAATTAATCTTAGCATTTATATAATCGTATGAATTTAACCTTAGTATTTATATAATCATAGGAATTGAATCTTAGCATTTATTTTATCGTAAGAATTTAATCTTAGCCTTTATTTAATCATATGAAATTAATCTTAGCATTTATATAATCGTACGAGTTAATTCTAAAGGTCCACTCTCTACCATCTAGGGACATGTATGAAACCTACCGACCTCAATGAATAAACAAAACAAAGTCTCAACGCATATGTGGAAATAGCGATAACATCTTGTTAATATACCGAATAAACATAGTTTTGATAAATTATAATCTCAAATAAAGATCCTACCTGGTAATATGAGCATCGGTTGGACTCGAATGATTAGGGGTTTAATGAGGAGTACTAGTAACCTGAACTCCGGCAATTGAGGTTTTTACTCAAAGTATCGATATAAGACTCTAAATATCACCTCAAATAATTTCGTAATCAATACAACTAAACTGAAAGTTAATAAATGAATAATTTAGTAATCATTAGAAACAAACCGAGATTTGGTAGATAATAGATTTCGTAACCATGGTAAATCAACTTAAATTCGAGAAATAAATAATTTAGTAATCATTAGATACAAACTGAAAATTTAATAAATAAATAATTTGGTAGTTATTGGAAATAAACTAAAATTTGATAAATAAATAATTTAGTAACTATTGAAAATGAACTGAGGTTTGATAGATAAATAATCCAATAATTATTAGAAATAAACTGAACCATGATAAACAAATCAAAGGATCATTAAATTAGTCAAAGCTAGGAATAAAACAACCCCTACGAGTAAATGACTGTAATTATTAGTAATCTGGTCAACGTATGGATGCAGTTTCCATATTTTATAGTCATTAATAGTATGAGAAAAATCAGCATCGACGACTAAGCAACCATGTGTAGAATGTACAACATTATTTTCACTTTAAATGTTTCTGAAAATTTAGAATAGATATGAGTAAACTGTGTTTAGCGAAATAAGCGATGGCGATTATAACCACCTAAACGTGATTAAAAACTTGTTAGAACACAGCGAGCAGTGGTTTAGCTGTGAATGCCGAATTGCCAACCGACGCTTCACCCTAAATTCCACAAAGATTAAATATTCGTTAAATTGAAATAGACCCCACGATATCGTATGTTGTGAGCATTCGACGAGCTCTGGGCCACTGCCAACGAGTTGTGAGAACCTCGAAACCTGCTAAGTGAACGAACCCATAGACTTAGACCCCGACGCAGTGCGCCGTATAAATCGCATCAACTGCCCAGATCCGAAGTACTTCAACCCGAAATAATAATTCGCCGCTATAATTTCGAAAATGATAACTTTATAACTTCTAGAGGACTCGTGGATTGACGCATCCAGAGTCATAGCTCGGTTCCCCGCCCTCAGGCTTCTCTATCTCCCCAGTTCGTGAAACCCGAGATGGCGCGCAAGGCGACTCCGATGAAGTGGACCTCCCATATGTTGCCATCAAAAGGGAGCCCGGAAGGAATCCGGGAAGAGAAATACAATGGCAGGCGGAGCACTTACTGGCTAACCTCGAGCGTCACCAAGCCGAAACGAATTGCCAGGTGGAACGAGCAAAGCAATATCTCCAGTGGGTGAACGAGGATATTGCGGCGGGCAGGATACCCAGTACTGACGGGTATGCCCCGCAATATAATGTCTCGTATGAGCTAGACGATTCTCGACTCCAGAGACGAATGCCCGAGATGCGAGTGGCCGTCCCTCGACACATATTGCCGAAAGGGATGAGAAACGAGGACGAGGTTATCGAAACCCATCGCGAACACTCATACGTGAGAGAACAGTATCTCAAGAAGAGAAGATAATACACTGAAAACATTTTTAAAAGTGCATGAGATTTTGTGATGTATTTTCAAATAAATGTGTTCGTTTTATGCTTTAGTTACTTACTAGAATTAACTGTTTCATTTCATTATGACTCTAACCACTCGATTAACTAAAAACATGACTTATAAGTAATGGCCCAAAGTCCCTTCTCGACAAACCACTACTTGTTTTATCTTATTTCAGAGATGAATTCCCAACAATTCCTCATTCTACAAATGGAGTTAGATAAAGCCCAGGCAGCCAACCGGGATTTACACTAACAGCTGATCCAATTTACTCGAGAGATCCAACAGATTAAGGGCACCTGGATCGAGCCTAAACGAGCAAAGGTGGTTTATCAAAGGATGGAAGCGGCGCAAAAAGGATGGGCTGGCGAGCGACAAATGACGCAGAACCTGAAGACCCAAATCAAAGGGTTAGAAACTGCCCTGTCGGCGAGCGGTAACGTACCCGCTAGTCTTCGCCTCTGCAAAATT
This sequence comes from Schmidtea mediterranea, assembly GCA_022537955.1. NCBI lineage: Eukaryota > Metazoa > Platyhelminthes > Tricladida > Dugesiidae > Schmidtea > Schmidtea mediterranea. The sequence goes on from CM039680.1 coordinate 207,671,641, forward strand.
GGCTTACCGTGACCCGATAAATTCAACTATACCCAAGGACAAGCCCAGCCGGCACCGGCCAGGAAGAGCTGAACTCGCAAAGCGTCGACGACTCAAGGAAGCGAGTGAATTATAATCGATGAACGCGAAATTTTTCTCTGGTTCATTTTAATAAATAATATCATTGATAGTTCGTATTATTAATTTTCGAAATACAAATCTGGAAAATTGGAATCACCAAGACGTTTGAGAATTGATTAGGGACCCAAATAAAGTGGAAATCGAGAACAGGCCTTCTATCGGTAGCTCTTTGGACCCATAGATCGTTCGGTCAATTACAGCATTAGCAATAACGCTCACTTTTTGCGAACGGTCTACCCACTCTAACACAGTTCCAACGTTGCTTAGCAACGGGTGCCGAGTGGTAAGCGAAATATATTTGTATGGGGTTGTCTGGGTAACAACCATATAATTTCAAATGTCAAGACCCACCAATTCACCAATACTGTGTGGTAGATATGTGATATTTAAAAAGAAAAAAAAGAAAGTACAATAAAACAGTTATTCACACCACATCCCGGCAGGTGCAACAGTGTCAAATTGACGCATATTAAAAATACCGTACAGAGGTCTGCAAACCAATCCCAATCACAATAAACAATTCCCAAACAATGGCAACAATAAAAATGAAAAAAAACAATAACACCCAATTATGGCAGGTACGCGATACACATTATATACAATGTGAATAATATAATATAGCACAGAATATGTCAGTAGACATCTGCGAAACAACAACAGAGCTTCAGCTCCTTTATGTAATAGGAATTGGTAGTATAATATAGTATATATAATAAAGTAATATAATATAGTAATTGGTCTTATTTTCTAATAGTTCTTAATTGGTGTTTGTGATGTGGTTCATATTAATTATTTGTTATTAGTTACATGATTCATAAAGATCATGTCGTCATAAGGCACCTTGATATCTACTAATGAAAGTTTTGTTTTGTTTTTAAGTGTTGTTTTAATTATGAGATCTGATCTTAATGTTGTAATTACATTTGGTGGTGCTTTTTCGATATCAATGTCATATTTTTTACTTGCAAAAAAGTTGAATACTATTTCAAATACATGATTGTGTTTATTTCTACGTGCATTTTGTGATAGAGTGCAGTGGTTCAGAATATGTGCTTGTGTTTCCCATTGTATGCCACATAGCCTACAGTTAACATTCTTTTTGTCCTTATGGTTTGGTGGATTTGAGTTTAGGTTTAAGCTATTGTTTCTTGCTTTTGTTAGATGACGAAGGAAAACTATTAGACACCTTCGTGCTATCAAAGTATTACAGGACTGGACCTAACAAATATATAATCAATATTTATGCAGAAAAACGATCCTAAACAAATCCCAAATCAGAACCAAAGCCGAATGAGGAACAGCAGGCAATCAACATCATAGACAATATTCCAATTCATCCCATTTTTGATCACTGACAATTATCTATTCTATTGTTACCTGTTTATTACTTAGACATTTGTAAATAGTTATCCGTTTATTTATTGACAATTATTTAGATCTGTTTATATATGTAGACAATTGTAAAGGGTGTAGTTTATTTTATTTATTAAATTCATTTTATCTATTTATTCGTTTTATGTAACTCAATAAAATTTTATAAAAAACAAAAGGGTAAAATCACTATTGCTAAAATCATCTTATCATTATTATTATTAGTATTATTATTACTAGTATTTGTTGAGCCAGAACACAAACGGCCTTGTAAGTGTTTAAAAGAATCGGTAACACACATGCAAATATAACATGCAGATTTAAATTCAAACCTATTAAAACACCAATTAACCCTATCAAAATGCGAGGAAGAAAACAATTAAATATAAAATTACAAACACAAAAATAAATTAAGATAATAACAAAGAGCAACAAGATCTTCACGAAATAAATATAAACATAACACGAAAACCCAACGATTTTGACCGAAATTTGACAATTTATAAAAAATGCGAGATTTCATGAAAATGAAATAAAAATCAAGTAATTTGAATTAGAAATAATTCAATTAAAAATCTAAAGAAAAAATTGTCAAATAAAATCTCAAAATAATAAAATTAAAGATTAGAATATACCAGAAAATCCCAAGGTCACATTTTGTTTTACTAAATAAAAAAGAACATGCAAGGTTAGGGTCGTACAATAGGTATATATACCGATTCATTTTTACATAATTTTAATCAGTTTTTAAAAAACTTGAAATCGCTTTTACTCGTAAAACAGTTATTTTCACGATGTAAGTGAGAGTTTTTATTTGAAAACTTTCTCCACGTCGCATCCTCGTAACCTCAATGGAGCTCTGCTTGGGTCTCGGCCTGGGGAGAGCAGTGTATTTATGATTTTATTTTTATGATAAAATGTATCGGGTAAATTATATTTTTATTTTAATAAATATTTAAATAGCGTCAAACTTTGTTTTATATTGTCGAAATTTTTCCGGCCCACAGCCGAAACACACTACAAGTCATTAAAATCCAACATACTATTCGAATTCGAGTAAGTGCATGGAATACCGCCAATGATTCGTGCCCATGAAGGCCCCGGCGTGCGGAACGCAGGAGCTGGAACGTCAATATCATTCCGTATAATGGAAGAAGGGGGAAAGGGAAACAGCCTTTTGACTGTTTCCCCGTCTCCCAGTTTCCATAAACTCGACCTAAACTTTATTCACATACGGCTCAAAATCACTACACGAGTAGTCCAGTGGGCACTCATTAACTATAATATGAACACAATGCGCCTAAGGTCAACCAAAGGAAAGGTAACGGGGAAATAGAAAAATTAAATAGTTGTTATGAACTTAATATGCATATTTTTAGTAAAAATTACGGATAATTAAAAATTCGAAATGTTATTTCACCCCAGAGCTAATAAAGTCGTGGTCATAAACTCTCATCGTTATAAACTCCTAACATCAAAATGAGAATCAATAAAATTACTTAAGTAAACGTAACCCTATTGCGATTGTTGTAAGGTCCTAACATTATATTGAGAGTCAATAAAAGTTTCTTGAGCAAGCGTAAATTTAATGCGGTCGTCGTAAACACTCGTTGATTTCTAGGTTAAGGTCGGAAATGGAAAGATACAATAATATAATTGTTGTAAATTAAAAATTTTCATGTAAAAGACAATAAAGGTCTCTTAAATATGGAAGTCATTTCAACTCCTCGATACCGATTAAAATAGATTCAAAAGAGAGGAAATAAAATAAAATTTAATAACAAAAAAACTCTCAATGTAATGTTTGGAACCAATATAATTTAATATCTTAAAATCTATAAAATCCCTGATAGGAAATCAGTCGATTTAAATACCATAGACGCCCAAAATGTTGATCAAGAACACATAACATTCCATCATATGATGAATAAATACGAGGTACGTCAGAGTTTTCCGATGTATCACCCAACCTTAATAAAGCATAATTAAATTAGATGATGAATAACCTCAGGTTCACTCTCACTCGGATACTTCAATCAATAGTAACCCTCTCGATAAACAATCAGGTAAACAAATAAAAACGAGGAATAAACAATTTTATTACATATTGAGCCTCACAAACTTCCCATTAAATTCCAAGTACCAAAATTTTGCTATAACCAAGGATTTTATAGAAGCCCCGAATTATGTTAGCATCCACCGTAATATTCTCCAACAAATTAACCTTGAACAACCGAAAAGAGATCTTTTGTGAACATCAGCAATAAAAATGACCTTTTCATAATATTGAGAACCATATTTTTGTGAAGCAATAAGGATCTTATAGTAACACCCATGTCCACCGAATAGAGATATGATAGACACGACCGGCAATCTTTGCATAGACGATCATGACGATAAGTATCCATCAATCTGCTCACTGGTGATTCTCAACAGCATCCCCTTGCCTAGAATAAGGAGAAAAAATAAGATACTCTCCAGGACATAAAAATCCTACCATTTATTAAGTTAACAGCTCGAAAATATATATTTGACACAACCAGTTCACTACGAGTCGGCCCTGATAGGATAAAAAATCATTAAAACAAAAAGAACCTAATTATCCGCTTATACTACTTACAATGTTCCTCCACCAGACTGAACCACTGATTCAAACCAAGCGGGCGTAAATCTATAAAGGAAATCAATAAAATTAACAGTTACGTGCAGATTAAAATGCCTACCAGATACTAGGATACGACATCTAACTCTCCGAAAATCAATACAGCCCATCCCTTGCGTATGACGTAATATTAGCACAAAATTCATTTTTCCCCACCAATTCAGCTATATGTCCCTGGTGTATCATCTTATACCATTCTAGGGCATACCATTCGCCAGTGAGCAAGTGCATTATTTTGGAGGCACTATCAATATTGTCTTTATTGATTTCCGTCTTGAAATCCTCTTTACTAATTTCCAATTTATATATACTATCCACATAAGCTAATCTACACACAATAGAGAATTTGATTTTAAGTCTATGTACAGACTTTTTAAATTTTAAAAATAAACAGTGTTTACCTGGCCTCTCACATTCAGTTTCTCCATTCAACCATTTCAACGCCATATCCATCTCGTTATCCAAATTATTAAAGCGAGCCCTCATACACTCTAGGAGATCACCCACAATAAATTTTCTCATTGCCACATCATTCGATATTAGCAATCTCGTTAATTGTAATACACTTTGTATGAGGTTTTCGTCTATACTTGGAACGATACTTGAACCCCCCATAGAGCAATGCGCATAAATAAAATTATTATTAATATTTTGATGTAGATCCCTTATTGAATTTTTAATAAGTCTCTTAATTTTTTGATCATATCCTAGTTGTTTAAGTCTACTGTCTACTATGCGGTTCCTATCACAGTCTAGTATCCTATGCTTAACAGTGCATGTACGAAAGGAAAAGATGAATCGGGAGTGTATGCTGGTTTTATAGGCAAATAGTTTCTGTGAAGGGTGTAGGTCAGAAGAGAATGTAGCTTCGGCATCGGTAAGGGCTTTCTCAAGAATGTTATCTATGTTATGGTTCCCTTTTCCCCAAAATCGTACCCCTAGGTATTTATACATGTTGTTCTCATTAATAATAGGGATGATTTCCTCATAAATCGTTAAAGGTTTTTCCTGGTGGTTTCTATAGTTTTCATAAAATCTGCATTTCGTAGGTCTGAACTTCAGTTTAACTGTAGAGGTATATTTTATAATGTCTTTAAGTATTTTGTCTATTTTGATACGACTGTCAAAGATAAGTACGATATCATCAGCATATGCAAGTATACTCACGTTATAATTATAAATTACAAAGGGATGGTCCTTCAGAATATTAGTAATAATAAAGTTGATTGCCAGACAAAAAAGTGTCATGGACATAGGGCATCCTTGTTTAACTCCATTATTAATTCGAATATTTTTTGTTATGGTGTCACCACATTCATAATACGTATCACAGCCATTATACATATTTTTAAGTAGGTTTAATGTAGCGCTATTAATGCCCATATCAGCCAGGACACTCCAAATAAGGTCATGTGGTATACTACCAAAAGCGTCTGCAAGGTCTAACCATACTATATTTAAATTACTGCCCATGCGCACTGCTCTTTCATTAATTAGTAATAAAACAGAATTGTGCTCCGCACACCCGTCAGGATATCCTATTGCTTTTTGATTTATATTTATAAGATTACCTAGTTTTATCCATTCAAGAAGTCTACGATTAATAAGAGTAGCAAATAAACGATAAGAAGTGTCTAAGATAGCTAGCGGCCTCCAAGAAGAAAGATCGTGACTGCTATTTTCTTTCCCAGGTTTAATTATTAATTTGGTTTTGAAATTTTTCCATTTTAGGAGGGTACTACCTTTATATAATATATTATTAAAAAGTGCGCAAAGGATTGAGTAGTCAGGGTCAATTTTTTTCCAGTCATGATAAGTAATTTGGTCTTTACCAGGAGAAGAAGACAGGTCAACAATTTAAAAGGTTTTGGTTATTTCCTCTATTGACTATATTTTTGGGTGAAATTCCCATGAAAGGTTGGTAGTTTATATTTAAATCTTATATCCTTAATTGAAATAAGTTCATTCTCAAAGTTCGAGACTATTCTATCAGGGTGTGGAGGCACAATATAAGCTGAATTATTGAAGATTTTCTCCATTATCATTTTAATTTGAAGATAAGTTCGATTTTATTTTTTTAGTAATAGTGAGAGGAAGTTTTAAGGAAGGTGTTTTTGTTTTGTGTTTATTTGAAAAGAAGCATTCGTGAATGCGATCAATTTCAGCTAATCCTTCATCTGGATTTGCTGAGTTATTATTTTGGAGGATTTTAAGGTTATTTAATAAATCACTATATTTTATGATACAATCTGTAGGTGCCCTATCTGTGAATACTTTATTAATGACACTATCTTAACGTTTCCTAATCTCAGGTATAATAGGTATAGTAATATTAATATTATTAATAGATAAGCATTCAATGATACGACATATATAAAAACCACTATCAGCTGGATTAGTGCACATCGGATAATTAATTTCAATCAATTTAATGTTTAATGGGTACATAATGTTCTGAACATTCTTAACTACATTTAGTAGGTTATGTGCGGTTTCATTGTGTTTTTGTAGGCTTTTGGGGCTAAGTGGGTCAATTAATGTTGCAAATGCTCTTAATTTATTTAAGTAAAAGACACTCCAACAAATCGTTGATGATTTGAAGGGAAAAATAATTTCAGACCAGTTAGGGTATTGGTTAAACGGGAATGTTTCGAAAAAAGTTTTGAAGTTAGATTGCTTAAGGGCCTCACTTGTGTATGCTTGTATAATGATTGTTGTTTTAGTGGCCACAAATGCGTGCAAAAAAAGATTGATAAAGTGTTGGTCTAGTCAATCATTTCCAATGTCTTTTACGGACTCCGGTATATTGTCTGGTATAATTTTTGTTCGGCTTCATTGGGCATAATCCCTATATGCTTATTATGGTGCTCAATAACATTGTGGTGTTCTAATGTTTCCCCACAGTGACATAAAATTTCATTAATGTTGCATGTTTTTCTCTTATGTTTACTCTTAATGTGCTTCTCTATTTGTGCATATGCAGATTTGTATGTTAAGTCGTTTTGACAGTTGGTTTTTATGTTTGTATGATGACAATTAATTGTTCCCTCATGGTTTAGTGATAGTGCTAAAACCTTGTTTTTTATATTAAGTTCTTCTCTTGAACAAGGGAAGTGCTTATCAGAGTGAAAAGTCTCTGTGTGTTCTATAATGGTTTTTAATGGAATTGTTCTATTTTTTATTGTACCTTCATATATTAGGCATAAAAAAGTTGTGTTATTTGTTATAGTGTCTGAGTGGTTGTTCTTTCTATGCTCGTTTACGTTTTCAATGTTATGAATGCCTAGTTTGTTTTTTTCGCAGTTTCCCCCTATGCACATTAGGTACCCATCTTTTCGTAAATTAAAAATTGTTTTATTAATTTTATTTAGTCTTAAAAAATTTTTAATATTATTTTTGAGTTGTTCTGATTTGATGGATTCATTATCCGATATATCACCAATCAACAAATTTTCAACTGACTCATTAGTCAAAAGGATATCCTTAAAAAGTGAGTTATTAGTAATATTATTATTAACAATTAAATGAGAATCAATAATTGAAGTTATAGTTTTGAGGATGTCATCTTTAATAATTATATCAACCCTCTTCTTCTCTATGTCTAGGTTATTATAAACGGTGAATATTTCTTTGGTCGCTGTGTTTGGTATTTCAAAGGACTGGGGAGATTGTGAAAAAGGGTCTATGTCAGAGTTAATCTGATCTACTATTCACTGTGACTGTGCTGTCATTGAGTCTTCAGCGTGAATTTGTGTCAGCGGGCTATATGTTATTGTTTCATCAGGTGTTGGGATAGTGGTGTTTTGGAAAAAATAGGTTTGGAACTGGTTTTAGGTCGACGTTCAATTGTCGAGTAGTAATTTTGGGATTTGTGAGTCTAGGTCAACATTGGTGGTTTTGTACTGTTGGGGTGATTTTGCTATGTTATTATTAATGGTTTTTAAGTCAGAGGCGATGTCTAATAGTGTTATGGGGTTAGGAATTGGTAGTGAAAAATGCGGTCGACTTGAGGTATTTATATTGCGTTTTTTGGTGTTAGTCTGCTTGGGGGTAGGTGTATTTTGGGTAGGAAGTTTTTGCAAGGTTATAATTGGTTTCACTGGTATTTTTGGTGTTATTTTTATCATTGGTATTATGGTCGTGGTTTTCTGTAGCTGTTTGTTTAAAGTTAGGTCTAATGGGTGGTTTTGGTCCATAAGGAGACTAAATATGTTATTGTTAAATTTGTCTGAATGTTTTGGGACGATTATTGGTATTTCTTTGGTCGGTTGTTTGGCGTTATTATGCAAGTCTTCTATTTTATTGGTTAGCGAAGAAGAGGGTGTAAACGCAAGTGCGAGTCGGCCGTAGGCCGGCGAGCTGCGTATAGTAGTTTTTTCGAGCGCCGGAGACAACAATTCATTGAATTTAATTTTAAAAATATAAAAAAAATTATTAAAAAATTTTATTGTGTTAAAATTAAAAATTATAAAAAACTTTAGTAAACTTTTTTCTAAATTAAAAAAGTAGATATTTGTTAAATTCCTAAGTTCATTGTTTGAATTAAAGTCAATAAAACTTTTTATTTTATTAATTAAGTTCATACTTTTAATTTTAACTATATTAATAAAAAATCCTTAATAAATTTATTAAAAACCTTTTTATTTTAAAATTTTTTACTAAATATTGTTTCTAGTTTATCAAAAAAAAGATTAGTTAAATAAGTTGTTTGAGAAAAAAGTGTAGTTTCGTTTAGATTCCTTTTTTTAATATTTTTTTCATTTTATTTTTAAAAATCCTCTCACTATTTCCAAAAAAAATTTTAATTTTTAATTTTTAATTTTATATTTTTAATTAACGCATCTTTGTATGATTTTTTATTAATTTGGTTATTTTCAGTTATTAAATTATTAAAAATATTATTGAAATCTTTAGATTTCAAAATAATAAAGGAGTATAAATTTTTAAATTTAAGTAATGTCTCATAATTTACCACGTCTATTATGGTCATCTTGAGATAGTTCAGGGCAAGGTTTAAATAATAATTGTTCTGCCCGGTTCCCTTTTTATCAGGATACTGGGTAGTTCGATGTCCGTTTCTTGACCATTTGCGTTCCGGCACGGCCATTCGGAAGTACCGTAAGTCGATATGGAATAGCCTCAATCCCATAAAGCTTGTCGGTATCTTCCGGCGAATCCATCTGGCACTGTTAAAGTGGTGCGGTTTACGTCGTTCCAACTACTACCAAGAGTACCTGTTAAGATTAATAATGATTCGTCAAAGCATGAGCTTCACGCTTACAGTAATCATTAGCGATACGACTTAATAGTAATAAAAGGTGGGTGGATATTTAGTCAGTTTCCAAGTTATTAGTGGCGTTGCAGATAGGTTTAACACAGGAATAGGGGTTCATTCATCTCGCCGTTAGTTAATCTTTGCCCATCCATTCATAGATGGTTAGTTTAGTTCATGATCTCGACCTCTTTATATGATATTGAATTTACTTATCTAAATTCTATTCTCGATGAGACTAAGGGGTGATTCATTTGTCGGACACAATAGCTGCACAATTTATTCATCACATAAAGGGCTTCGTCCTGTTCGAAATATTTAACACTGAGGTGATACGGTTGTATCTTTATACAAAGTATTCCGTTCCAAATAAGTTATCTAAAGTCAAATCTGATATAATATATCTATTAATTATTTCACTCTAAAAGGAATAAATAGAATAAAAAAAAATTGTCTACTACATAAATTATTTCAAGTCTAGTCAATAAATAAACCAAGATATATATCAATTATAACAAAATATTTGATTAGTTAAAATCGATTATAAAAATGGTTGATCATTTACAATGAATGAATCCATGGCAATACTGATTATATAATTCATCATCTTTAACCACGACGAATACATTCAAGGTAATGGTAAACTAATGATTTGAGAAATTACTTCATTTTAGATGGGGTAGACATGAAGGATTTGACGATGATGGGCATACCAATCAGGTAAAATACTTCTTATTAGATAGGAGAATTTGCTACGGAAGTTGCAGAGAGATCAATGAATTAAGTGAGCTGTTCATAGACGCTAATAATGATGCATTATTTCATTTTTGAGGGATGATTGTCTTTCATGGGATTCAAAATTACCGTTTCGATAATTTCATTTTCAAAAGAAGCAACGAGAGTACTAAAATCCTGTATTACTCTACCACAAATTTAAAATTGAGTCAAGATTGGCCGTACCTGTTGGATGTTCCTCGGCTCGATTTTTATCTTGAGCATGCGTCAGATTCTCTTTAGTTCGGTAGATCGGTAATTTTCCTCGTTTTTTGGTGGCTTCTCGGATCGAAACTCCGGCCTTTTCTTTCATATTTATCGTATCGGGATCGGATCGGTGCATAGTAGGTTTCGACATGGAGTAGTTTTGAATAAAAAATATGAACAACATGGATTTGGCCACACATATATATCCTGTAGATATGTGTGCTGCCACGTGGCCAATAAGAGATTTCCGTGGCCGTTGGTGATTGGCTATTCTAATTGTTTTCTCTCATCGATCGAGAGAGAATTTCTACAACAGATAATCTCTCTACCTTTCCTTCCGCCTGCCGGATTAATTGTTTCTCTCTGTGGTTTGATTTTATCTTCATAAATTTGCCTGCTATCGAATGAGATGGCAATTTTCCAAAAACCCCAATTCCTCTGGGTTCCATTTTTCATTTCGCGTTCTTGATCCGCAAGCTCTCAAACAAAGTTTGATTTAACTGTTACTTATTATATTAATTCATTTTGTTAGTTTAGCCATTTCTCTCTCTACTATCGGGGATTCTCAGTTGGCTTACTCTAATCTCGGTGCTATCGTTGGTGTCATGGGATGATACTCCTCTTACGTTTCTTGATTCGGCTGGCACTCTTCAAGTCGTGAGTGCGTCGTTCCGGTGCTCGGCTACTTTGGATTTTTGGTCACCAATTCTAGATAAATCAACGAATGAAGGAAATAATGAAATAAGAAAGTTTTTTATGAATAAATCGTTTAGTTCGGTTTTTATTGCTGTTTTAATTTAATGTATTATGTTTACATGCGTACTCAACGTTTAATGGTTCGTTGTAGTTCGATTCGGCCTCGGAAACATTGCTACAGGATCATCCATAAGTGGTGACGACTTTCCCATCCTATGCTTTCCTTAAGCGATCCTCCATCCACTCGGCAGCAAATTACTATATTCTGTTTCCTGACCTAGTAGGGTGATGACGGGTGATCTTGATAATTTAGGAGATTGGTTAAGTATTTGGCATGAATAGAAAAATTATTTAGGAGGCTCTTACACTGTAGTCAGTGTCGGTTTTTCACCATTAACATTATTAGGCCGATTGTTGGCCGGGTCAGTGTCACTCGATTTATTAACAGTATCATTGTTATTGCTTTAGGAATAATACTATCTACTAGTCGTATATAATGCGGTAATATTTTATAATTATCGCCGGTCATGATTTAATCAATTTGGGGTAACTGTTGAAAATTTAAATCGTTTTACATCGTCATGTTTTATTAAATTATTAGTAATGTTATAATTTTTCAATACATCGATTTCCGCAAGCCCCTTTCCCTTTAACCATAAGTTGTTCCTAAGAGGTTAGTATGTTCATATTAGATTTTAAGAGTGCCCACTGGACTACTCTGTTATTATTTTAGCCGATTAGTATTGATATTTTAGGTCGATTTTTCGGGAGTAGGTGGAAAGGTAGTCAACCAAAAGATTGACTCCCGATCTGCTTTCTGCCGCTATGATAATGAATTGACGTTCGAGTCCGTCGTTACCCACGGCGAGACCTCTCACGGGCACGAGCTATTGGCGGACTTACACCGCACTTACACTGCTCGTTCTTTATGTAGGATTTTACTGACTTGTTGGTGTGTGGCTGCGGGTCGGAAATATTTCGACACAGTTCAGTTCGATAAGTTTTATAATATATTTTTTCAATACTAATTTCACATCCATTTACAATACCGGTAAGTCATTACTGCTTACTTTATATAAATACGTATCAGAGTTTTGTCAGTGGTTTTCAATTAGCGTTTATAGTTCGATTTAGTGATCAAGAATTCGAGTGTTCCGTTTAAAAAGTGAATTTACGTTAAGACGAGTGTTCGAGTTTTAACAAACAAAAGCTGATTAAAACTGATTAAAATTCTGTGAAAATGAATCGGTATATATAACTGTTTTGTGACCCTAACCTTGCGGGTTAAATTTGATGTACTAAAACAAAATTTGACCTTGGAAATATTTGTATATTCTAACTCTAATTTTCTTATTTTTTTGATTTAGTTTGACAATTTTAGTTTTTAGATTTTAATTGAATTGTTTCCAATTCGAATTATTTAATTTTTGTTTTAACTTTCATGAACTCTTGTTTCTTTAAGTTAACTGTCGATTTTAGGTCAAGTTTTCGTGTTTTCATGTTATTTCTGTGTTTATTTCGTGCGGATCATTTTGCATTTTGTTATTATTTTTATTTATTTTTATGTCTCTAATTTTATATTTTAATTATTTCTTTCTCATATTTTTCGGTGGTTATTTGGTGTTTATGGGTCAGATTTTAAATCTGCGTGTTGTGTTTGCGTGCTATTACCGATCCATTTAAACAAATTTTAGTGCTGGGCCAAAATTATTATTATTATTATTAATATCATTATTGTTATCATGATAGTAATTGTTATTACTATTGACTTTATTATTATTGGGAAAATTATTATTAATATTATTGTTTCTACTATTGTCTTTGTTATTAGGGTTGTTATTATTATGACTATTATTATCAATGTGTGTGGTTAGTGGTGACTTTGACCTCGACCCAATCATACAATACTATATATCTGCTACAGGTGACCCGTCGCTAAGCAACGTTGGTACTGTAACCAATGGTTCTGAGACCATTAAAGGTGAGTTTTGTTTCCAAAACTGCTGTGGAGTTTATGGTTTGTGTAATCTTGACCCCAAATAGAACTTTTCTTTGCCCTCCAATAGTTACCCACTGCTAATCAACGTTGGTAACGTAACCATTGGTTTTGAGATCGCCAAAGGTGAGCGCAACGAAAGAACAACTCTGGCCCGACCTCAAGATGGGTTCAACGCAATACCGATAGAAGGTTTAGGTGCGCTTTCTTATCCTGGTTCCATGTTACTTATCACTTGGATTTATCCTCTGAACCCTCGAGATTCGATTTAATTAAAACTTGCAATTAACTAATCTATTGGTACCATCAATTCAAATTCAAGAAAACGTTTATTAAATAACAACTCAAAGGTATTTCATTCTTTGATCTTTGCGGCACGTCGTTTGGCTCGCTCTGCTTTTCCTAGGCGATGCTTGATGGGTTTGTTTTGCGGGTTTCGTGGTCTCAGACGCCTCTCGATAGGTTAGTTAGGCCGGCGTGAACACTAATGGATAGGTTACCGCGTTGCCCTCTTGGCACGCTGATAACGCTACCTCTAAGCAGCGGATCTGAACCTTTTGAGTCTGGGTGAGCTGCTTCTCCTCAGCCCACCCTTGTTGTGCGGCGGTCATCTTTTGATAGAGAGCCTTTACTTTCCTCGGCTCTACCCAGGTTGCTTTAACCTGATGAATTTCTCTTCTTAACTGTATGATTTGTTGGTGGAATTCCACATTTATTTCCCGTGCTTTGTTTAGCTCCCGGCGTAAGATCTCATACAGCCCCACATCTACAAAGAAGAAAATAGTTATCAACTGGTTTAATCTTTCATAAATATCCCTCATCTCGTTTATATCTCTGCGTCGAAAACCTTATCGTCAGTTGCACTTTAGTCTCTTATTATTAATTATTTAAGGAAAGAAAAATTAAGCAAGACCAAAGTTTTTATGCCCAAATATTTATTTTATCACAACTAATAGCGTCCGGGCCTTGGGTAGCCTCGGTTGAAATCCTGTCTGACGTGTTCGCGAGCATATGGGTGGTCGCGATTGCTGTTCGGGTATCTCTCCCCATCCCGCATTTCTCGCGGAACCACCACATTGATCGCTTCAGTCCTCTCGTGTAGCCTCCGGTCATTGAGTTCATACGATGTATTGTACTGGGGGGCGTATCCATCCGTGCTGGGGATTCTGCCCGCGGCGATGTCGTCATTTATTTCCGCTAGACGGCGCCTGGCCCTCTCTACCTGTCGATCTGTTTCCCGCTGGTGCTCCTCAAGACGAGCTAGAAGATACTCGGCCTGTCCTCAGATTTCTCGTGCTGGATTGCGGCCGGGCTCTCTCTTTATTGCTAGGAAAGGAAAGTCAACTTCCCCAAAATCCCTTTGAGCACCTGACCTGGATTCTCTTACCGGGGAGATTAAGAACTCCGCGTCACACCTTACCTGTCTACATTTTGCGGCAGAGTGTGCGGGGAATCGCACTGTGATTTGGGACGCGTCGATTCATGAGTTATCTAGAAAAATCCAAATGATTAATCAGTTTATTAATGACTTCATTTTAATAATCTAATCAGACATGGATCGTCTGAACGATTTTTATATATTAGTTGAGTAGGGAAAATAATGTTTGGTTTTGTCTAGCTCGCCATTGTGATTATTCAATTTCGTAATTTAATTTACTTTGTCTGCTTCGTCATTGTAGTTGTTTGATTTCGTAATTTAATTTTTCTTAATTTCGTAATTTAATTTATATTTAACTATTTCAGTATGGTAATTATTAAATTTCGAAATGGAACTTCTTTTAGTTGGCTTCGTTCTGGTGATGTTCAAATTTGGTGTTGGAATTTACTTTATTCAATTTCACCGCAGTAACAAATAAAATTTATAATGGATATCCAATTTCAACATGGTAATTATTAAGTTTTTTAATGGGATTTGTGTTAACCATATTCATCATTGGAATTATTTCATTAATCTTCCGATTAGGTTCGATGCATCTAAATTCATGGATATGATTGATTCATTCGCATTTATCCATTGTATTTATTTCATCCTGTTTCGGAAGAACTTGACTATTGTTGACGAGGTAAATCCTTCTTTATGCTGCAAATTTTGGGAATTTCCCGAGTGAGGTTTCAAAGCCCCATCAGCTTTACTCGTTGGCGACATCGTAAGAATTTAGATAAATTAATGGAGAACGAGACATTATATTTATTGATCAAAGCATGACACAAGACATGTCTCTCATTTGCGGTTCATTGTAGTTGAGGTGGTTGTATTCTAGACGGAAGTAGAAGATCTATGCCAGGAATCTGCGTCATCGAGTGGTCTAGGTCTCATACTTATAGTAAGAAATTTAATATTATTGGATGATAAACTTACCCTCTTGGGTTGTAGCCTTTTTTTCCATCACTATCCCACTGTCTTCGGTCTCTCGAAACCTGTCCGTTACTTCATTCGTCGAGTGTCTTGAATTTAATGGCATGTTTGGTTTCACTGGAGAAAATGACAGTGCCAGATCTGTAGTCTGGTAATATACGTGCGCTGGTGCAATGCCACGTCATGTAGTGGACGGTGTGCGAGATAGAATTCACTGTCTACTCTCATACACATTACTTCTACTGGACCCTTCTCGGGTGCGGAATTTGCCTTCTCCGTGGTGTGTAGGAATTTATTTGTCCGTCGGTGGCATTCTGCAAATTTTATCGATTTTCTCTATAGAAATATCGGCTTCGATTCTCGTTAACTCGTGTTGTTTTTCCAGCGAATTATTTCACAGTTTTTCTGCCCTTATAAAATCTCCCTTTTTTATTCAGTTAACTCTCGTCCTTAACTCGTTAGGCATATAAATGTTATAATTTTGCTGAACCACTCTCAGTAGCCTGACGGGATTTTAATGTCAATTCGTTTATCAACTTACCCAAATTATTGTATTACCTACTGTACAAATTGTTAGCTATGCATTTGGATCGAGCTGTTATCTCTGGGTTTAGTGAGTATTTGATTTCTTTTATCCTCGCTATGAAAATCATTAACTTTTAGATTTTGACATTTCTGACAAGCCGAAGTTGTGCTCCATTTGTATTCTGCCCCATCGTTCCAGCTTGTCTTGTCTGTGGTGACCAAAGTTGTGCAATATCGGTCAACCTCTTATGCGGTGGTTATAGTGGTCAAGGATGGATATTCTACTATATCATGATGTTTTCTCCTAACCGTGTAATGTCATTTTATGTAAAATATCTATTATCTTGTTCCTTATTTCTGGTTTTGGGTTACTATTGGTTTGAGTTTTAGTAGTTATTTGATTAGGAACATGCTTGGTAACACCCGAATTTTTTCAGGAATAGTGGGCTCACCTTTATTTACGGTAATTCTTAGACTTAATTGCTAATATTTTCCGTGCGGTGGTTTTATGAAATTATTAGTGCCCACTGGACTACTCAGTGTTTTGATTTTAAGCCGATTTGTATCATATAAGTTAGGTCGAGTTTTCGGGAGATAGGTGATGATGGAACAGCCAAAAGACTGTTCCCTCTTCAACCCATTTTCCCCTATAAGGATAATATTGACGTTTGGGCTCCTGCATTCTCACGCCGTAGCCTTCACGGGCATGAACTATTGGCGGACTTACGCCGTACTTACACATGACTTGCGGTGATGTATCGGCTGTGGGCCGGAAAAATTTCGACGTAACATAACATTGCGTTTAAAACATTTATTGTCGTAATACAAATAGGCTCATAACTGGTTATATCATTCTGATCATTCATTACATAATAATCCTTCCACACGCGAACACTCAAACAGAGCTCTCTTGGGATTATTTGTGTGCTGCGTGGAGAAGGTTCTCCAAAAAATCGTTCACTTACGAAGTAAAATTGATGTTTCCGAGTTAGGTCGAAAATAAAGTTAGCGTTAAAGTTAAAAAGTTTTAAAATGTGTTTGCATGTTAAATTTGATGTGCTAAAACAAAATTTGACCTTGTGCTTTTTTGTATATTCTAGCTCTAATTTTATTATTTTCATGATTTAATTTGACAATTTTATTTTTTGACTTTTAATTGAATTTATTCTAATTCAAATTATTTAATTTTAGTTCCAACTTTCATGAACTCACGCTTTTTAAGTGAATTGTCAAATTTTGGGTCAAATTTTCATGTTCTCATGTTATCTCTGTGTTTGTTTCGTGCGGATCTTGTCGCACCTTGTGATTATTTTAATTTATTTTTATGTTTTTTGATTTTATATTTTAATTATTTCTTTCTCATATTTTGAAGTGATTAATTGATGTTATGTGGGTCTGATTTTAAATCTGCGTGTTGTGTTTGCGTGCTATTACCGATTCATTCAAACAAAATTGTGTTCTGGCCCAACACTGCTAAGACCCGGTCAACAGCTGGTTCAGCGAGTTACCGATGGAAGGTACGTGCTCGTCTTGCTTACTTAGGTCCATTACTTTCCTCATGTTCTTCTTATTCAATTCATATTTCACGTTATGCGTATAACCCTTTTTAAATTCAATATTTAACTTATAAATCGACCAAATTAAAACCTAAAACTTTTATTTGCGATATAACACACTTTTCATTAGGTTACCTCACTCACCTAACCGGTAAATTATTCTTTATTTTGTTTCCGCAGCTTTTGGCGTGCTCGCTTGGCCCTTCCCTTGTGCGGGACTTCGGTTGACTTGGTCGCTCCATGGGACTCGTCTGATTTTGTTAGGCTACTGGTGCTTGAGCGAATACCAGAGGGTATGTGACTGCACTTCCCTTCTGATTTGCCGCTACGGCACCCTCCAATCCGCGGATTTGGATTCTTTGAGCCTGGTTTAGTGTCCTCTCGTTCTACCAGTCTTTCTGAGTAGAGTCGTTTTACTCTGGACGGTTCGGACCATGTAGCCTTGATCCGCTGGAGTTCGCGGGTGAGTTGAAGGCATTGTTGGTGTAGGCCATCGTTTTCCCGACGAAGCTTCTTCAACTCCACTCCAATTCCTTGAATGGCGTCCATCGCTGAATTTTATTAGTAATATTAATCATACTGTCAATCGCAATTTTAAACCTTTAACAATCCTTAAATGAATGGGTATTTACCCGCGATATTTCATCTAAACCTTACAACTCGTTACCATTCCGTGGATGAATATGATGGTAAAACTTCCCCATTTAGACAGAAAGTGGTATATCAAAAAACCAAATCCATAAGCAAGAAACATATTTATTTCATTTAACAACAAAGTTAATCTCTATGCGATGTTTAACATGCCAGAAGCCTTCAAGAGTAGGCGTGTTCCTCCGTACCTCTATCTTCTAATATTTCCCTGATATCTGGTTGTAGCAAGCTCTTTGGGACGACTAGGTGCACAAGTGCATCAAATTTCAATAGAGTCTGATCTTCTGGATTATAGGCCACTCCGTAACTTGGCAGATGGCCATCCCAACTCGGGATACGCCCGCCAGGCGTTCTCTTTGCTGGTTGGCCAGGTGCCTATATTGTCGTTCCAGCTGCTCGAATCGGTGAAGCACTCCTTCCGCCGCTTGTCGGATTTCTCTAGCCGGGTTCCTCTCTGGCTCCCTCTTGATCAGGATGCTTAGCAGCTCCGTATCCACATCCAGACCATCTGGATTCCGATTTGGCCATTCGGGAGTACCATAAGTCGATATGGAGTACCCCCGATCCCACAGAGACTGGCAATACCTCCCGGCAAACCTCTTCGGGATTGTCAGCGTTGTGCAATCGACGTCACTCCATTGACTACTTGATCCACCTATTAGCGTTAATAGCAAATTTATTCAATTAACATCTCATTACTTATTAATAGTCGTGACTATTTCTAAAAAATGTGACTATCTCTAACCTAAAATGTATCAAAGACAAAAACAAATGATATTACCAAAATCACTCTAATATTAAATAACTATTATTACGTGGGTCATGCGTCTACTTTGAAATGTATTACCGACAAAAATTTGTTGCTTAAATACCTCATTTTAAACTAAATAATTATAATTCAAAAAAATATTAAATTAACAAAACTTTGAAACATTATAGCAAGGTCGGCCTTACCTGCCGAGTGATCTTGTGTATGGACTCCTTCGTGGGAATACATCTGGTCGGCATCGAATTCATCCCGCAGATTAGTGTCCGTCTCTGTATTATCTTGTCCTTTCTAGTGGAGGTTCCAACCTTCTCCGACATTTCCACCTCGCATCTGTCTGGATTTAGTGCAGTTAGTTTCGGCATAATTTCTGTTGAAAAATAAGGTGACAATGACGTCCGTGTAGTCTAGACCATATTTATATAGGCTGTTGATTTTTCTTCAACGTGGACGAGTAAGAGCTTAAATTGGCGGTGGCATTTGTTGATTGGTCACTAATAGAATTTTTCTTCTATCGATCATTGAGGGCAGCATATGTTGTAGTAAATTTGGTCTCTTTAAGTTAATATTCCACATTTTCTTCTACTGGATTTTGTGTGTTAGTTCTTGGCATGTCTAGTATTTTCTTGAGTAGAAAACGGATTTTCTCGGAGTTAATTTTTATAAATTCGTGACCATAATTCTTGAAATTTTATCTGGTGATATTCTACTTAACAATTATGACTGTATTATACTGATTTAACTTTTCTTAATTTAGCATTTATTTTGCCTGCTACAAGCAGCTCATGATGTACTCACCTTGCATATCCTGCTCATACGGCCATCGCTGATACAAACGAGGTGGTACTCTCAATTTTCGTTCTCTCAGTTCGGTTGGTCTTCACTTGGGTTATGGATTTACTTCTCCAGTGTTAGGGAACTTCTTGGTGATTTTCAATGGTTGTCAACTCATAATGGATCGGTGCTGTGGAGAGCATCTTGGTGTGGTTTTCTAATAAATGAATTATTTGGGCTTGTCTTTGGGTTTCGATTGAGAAGGTGATCAGTTAATACTTTATGTTGACGCTTGTTGCAAGTACCTAATCTCAGTAGTTGTAGAGTAGAGGAGAATGATTATTGCGGTTTAAGTTGGTTTTATGGGATATTATTTATGGTTGGTCGGTCCGATGTTTGACCTTTACTATTATTAGTGCGACGGTATCGTTTGGGTTTTGATCACATATTCAGCTCTTCTAAAGTATGGCAATAGTAGGATTTAATGCTTAATTATTGACAATATTTACGGAATCCCTCTTCGGTCTTTATCTATAACATGATAGTACATATTTTATTCAGTAGATCCAATTTACTTCCTTATTAATTAGTTATCGCTAGGGTTATAATTAATAAGTTTACATTAATCTTTATTTATTTACCTGACTAATTTTACCTCTTATCGACAGAATATTTTTTAGTCATTTTAAATAATTTTATTTAAACCTTCTATTTTTGTTGAATTATCGTTTAACTCTTATCTACTTTAATAAAATAGTTAATGAATTTTAATTCGACATGTCCGTTACATCGCTTTCCGCAGGCCCCCTTCCCTTTAACCTCAAATTGTTGCTAAGAGATTCGTATGTTCTTATTAGAATTTTAAGAGAGTCCACTGAACTACTCTGTTTTATAATTTTAGCCGATAAGTATCGATAGTTTAGGTCGATTTTTCGGGAGCAGGTGGAAAGGGGATCAACCAAAAGATTGATTCTCAATCTCCCCGCTGCCTTTATACGTGTAAATAATTTGACGTTCAAGTTCGTCGTTACCCAATGCGAGATCTCTCACGGGCACGAGCTATTGGTGGACTTACACCGTACTTACACTGCTCGATAATTATGTATAAGTTTAATATCATGTTGGTGTGTGGCTGTGGGCCGGAAAAATTTCAACATAATTGAATTCGTGCTTACATACATATATTTGATCATAATAATAGTTTACAGTAGCTTTCAAACAGCATATGCATATCATTCATGCTCACTTTTAGTAATCGTCCTAGAGTTTCGGTTTACAATAATACTAATTTCAAGATTTCCTTCACACGTAATTATTTCAACGAAAACTGATGATTATACTGATGCTTCTGCCTTTTGAGCGAAAACTGATCGTTTTGATCATTTAAATTATGTGAAAATGGATTGGTATTTATACCTATTCTGTGACCCTAACCTTGCGTGTTAGATTTAATGCAATAAAACAAAATTTGACCTTGATATTATTTGTCTAATCTAATTCTAATTTTTATTATTTTCTGGATTTAACTTGACAAATTTTTCATTCGATTTTTATTTAAATTATTTCTACTCAGAATTATTTTCTTTTAAGTCAACATTTTTATTAATTCTTTGTTTTTACGCAAATTTACAATTTTCGGTCAAATTTTATGTTACTATGTTATTTTTATGTCATTTCGTGCGGATCTTGATGCTTTTGTTATTATTTTAATTTACTTTTTTGTTTTTTCGATTTTATATTTTTAATTATGTCTTTCTCGCATTTTACGGTGATTATTCGATGTTTATGGGTCTAATTTAAAATCTGCATGTTGTGTTTGCGTGCTATTTCCAATCCATTCAAACAAAATTCCGTGCTAGCCCAACAAATGTTATTACCATGATTATTATTATTACTTGAATTTAGGTTATTTTGATGGTTACCACAGTTTCCACCATGACTTTTATTCATCTTATAGTCAGCGTGAATCACCCTATCGCATACTATCCCACAAATTTGCTATAACCCAAATATCAACTAGAGGACAACATGAAATGAATAGGTTTACACCAATGTGATTTAAAAGATGAACGCAGCAAAAGTGTCAGAGTCTGGTAGGGGAGTTTAGCTGGCACTGTAATGCAATAACCCTGGGAACAATTTGCCGTGTTAACATATAATCATTGGTTTTAATGCTATCATTTGCACCTATCTACCCAACTTGTAGTTAAAATCCTATCCTTTCTTTTCTAGTGAAAAATTATCAGGGCGACTTCAAGAAATTCAGAATGGACGTCGCCAAGTACCACGAAAAGGCGATGAGTCAGTCTCAACGAGCGGAGTCCCTCGTGCAGCGTTGTAGACGCATGGAGGAGAATTGGATCCGGCCGGATGAAGAGAAGAAGCTTCACCAACAAATAGCTCAAATAAAGAAGCTATATGAAGAAGAGTTGACTCTCTCCAGGTCCCTTAAAGTGAAAATCAGACAACAGACCTGTACCATAGTGACCTTGGAAACTAAGCTACAGATCCGTACCGACCTCACCACTAAGCCCCCGTATGCCAAAACGGAATTGTTTCCGGCAATCAACCTGGATAAAACGGTGGAAATAACCTCTACTTCGGCACCTCCTCCAGAGCCGTCTCACGTAACCGACATGCCGACTCGGAAGCGACAACGGCCTTCTAAACCTCGACCGGGCAAGCATAAGAGAACCCGAAACAGGAAATTAAAAGAAGCCCGTCTGTTGGGGCAATTCACAAATATATTCGACCTTATTTGACATTCATTGTACACTATGCACCTTTTTGATCGCTTAATTATAATTTAATCTTATTTATGAATAAGTGTATTGAATTAATCTCTTTTCATGAATTCACATTGTTGCAAGATCATTTGAAAATAGAGTTAGAATGGGACCTTAACGAGTAGGACGATAAACCTTCTACGGTAGTACATGAACCCACGGAAGTTTAAGGCATTATCAGTTCTTGTAGAGGAGCTCATCTTTTGTTAATCTTCCACCCATTAGTGCACAGTACCAACGTCACTTTTGACGGGTGTCTAGTGGTAATATTTGTTGTGCGCGTACTGTATTGGGTTTGTAGCCATTCCCTTGACACTCATATACAATTCTTCCCAATAAGTACCCAGCATCAATAATATTCAATTAGGACTCAAATAGATATTTCAATTCTGGAACAAATATGATGATAATGACAATAGATTTATATAAGTCATAAATGAATCGATATTCACAAAATAACAAAAATAATAAAGTTAGTACGTAAATAAATCAATAGACAAATCATGTTATTATTTTTCTTCTATTAACATCTTTCATAGTGAGCGCAATCTTTATACTACTCTAACATTGGATTACTCGCGTGTGATTTACAATAAACCGATTATAGTGAAAATGAATTTGAGCCAGGTGCCATTTTAAAAAATAAAAAACAAAATTATTTTTAATTTCGCTTGTAGATTGATATGCTCTTCCTTTATATTCAAAATTTTAAATTACCTAATAGTAATTGAAGTAATTAGATAGTATAAGACCGGAATATTTTAGATTTATTGTTTCTTTTCATTAGTTAATCATAAAGATTTTTGATTGTTCTTCTCTTTCTTCTTTCTATTTCAGTATTTCTCGTGATTCGATCCCACATGATATACTTTACTAATATATTTCGACTCTTCTATTTTCTAGTCTTTATACTCTTTTATTTTGTATTATTTAAATCTTTCCAAAGATCAGTCGCTCTCCACTGAGTGTCTGACGTTGAGGTTCTTGGAGAGGAGAACTGACTCGGCGATTTATCATTCGCTGTGAGTACCTTCCACACCAAAGTACTAGCTCAAGACTAGTTTGGTGAAATCAATTTCATTATCTTGATTGCATGTAGTTCTTTTTGAACAGTATGTAATTGGCAATTTACAAAATTAATGATAACAATTCATAATAATAAATGTAATAAATGATTATCAATGACAATATTTAATTTAACATCGTTGACTTTCTGATCTTTTAGATACTAAAGAGTTAATCACGAAACATCTTGCCTAGGTCAAGTACCCCGGAAGCAAAGTTTTCATGGGACTTTGTCGATGCGAGGAATTTTATTTGAAATTTATTATCATTTTTGGTTAATTCAATGATGAAAAGTTCAGTTTATAATTCGGAAAATAAACGTTTAAATTCTTTCAACCCATAACAATTCTACCAGGTGCCTTCCTTGGCTGGTCCGATCCCTGGTAGGCCATCTGCGCGTGTGCAAACACCAAGGGTAAGTGACGGCGCTTCCCTCTTGGCTTGCTGCAACGGCTACTTCCAACCCGCGAATTTGTACCTTCAGAGCCTGGTCCAGGATCTTCTCTTCCTGCCAGCTCTTTTGAGCCACCGCCAGCCGTTGATAGAATTTCTTTGCTCGAGAAGGCTCCAACCAGGTAGCCTTGGTCTGTTGCAGCTCTCGACTGAGCTGACTGCATTGCAGATGGAGACTGGTGTTCTGCCTTCTCAACTTCTTCATTTCATTGCTGATATCTCTTATCGCTAGTAGGTAGTTAGGAGCTTACTGCAACATAAAAAAACATAGGGGGGGGGATTAATTACAGATTAAATTTCGGATTATCTTGATTACATAATGATGTAATCAACTTAATTAATTTTGTGTGTATTTTAATTAATTTTTTTTTCGAAATTTTTGTGTGTATTTTTTTCGAAATTTTTTTCGAGTTTTTGGCGCGATTTTTTTTTTGAATTCAAATTTTTAGAACATTTTTCTAAATTCAAATTTTGGCGAATTTTTGAAATAAAATTGAAATATTTTTTTTGAATAAATTTTTTTTTAATCACACTATAGTCAGGTGGTATTTTTGAAAAAGATTAAAATAAATTAGCTTGAATCGCCTAACGATAAAAAAAGCATAAAATTAAAATTGGCTCAAATCGCCTAAAATGGTCAGAGAGAGTATTTTCATTCACAAAAATTTTTTTTTAATCACACTATATTGTCAGGGGATATTTTTGAAAAAGACTAAAATAAATTGGCTTGAATTGCCTAACGATAAAAAAAGCATAAAATTAAAATTAGCTCAAATCGCCTAAGATGTGATATAGTAAGGGATGTTTTTAACTCGTAATAAAAACTAATGCAATATTTGGTCTCAATACTTTCTATAGGTAAATATAGGCATAAAATAAAAATGGCTTGAATCGCCTACTGATAAAAAATTGACAGGGGTATTTTATAGGCTTGTTAAAAAAAAACACTTGAAATATTTGTTCACACAATTTTCATAGGCAAATTTAGGCTCTAGATAAAAATAATTTAAAATACCTAAAGTAAATTAAAGTACATTAGAATACATTAGAGTATATTAAAGTAAATTTAGATAAATTACAGTAAATTAAAGTACATTAGAATACATTTAAGTATATTAGAGTAAATTAAGGTTCCTCTAGTAAATTAAGATACATTAGAGTACATTAAGGTAAATTAAAGTAAATTAAAGGGTCGAAAGTCAATTTAATTACTTTAATGTAAGTACTTTAATTAAAATTCCATTTGTTGATTTGTTATTGACTTGTCATTTTCAATGAAAATTTAATTAACTTTTAATAAATTTAATTACACACTTAAATAGATTAGGTTGTAATCGACAAAAATAAAATATTTTTAGGCTATGTAAATCAATTAGAGATTTTAGGGAAATTTTATGATAATTTAAGTGAAATCTAGTTTTACGAGGTATTTATTTTAGTAAATTTTAATCATTCATGTGAATTTTATGGTTTTCATTTGAATGTTAATGGATTTGGGGACTATTATGTTTTTAATGAAATTATTGAAGAAATTAGGTTAAATCTATAATTTAGAAACACTTAATTTCTTGATAATTTATTAGATTTGACTTGATTTTAGGATTATTTTAAATAAAAGTTAAATTTATGATCAAAATGTTTATGAAACATCTATTTAAGATAATTATTTAAGAATTAGAATCAAATTGACTGATAGATTTTGAATAGTAAATGATATTATAATTATAATTTTATGTTATATTTAAATAGTTGATTAAATCAGTTAATTTTTAAAAATATTTTAGTGAAACCTAAGATTTTAATTGATTTTACAGTGTAAAAGAGGAGATCAATAATTATTATCATTTTCCATTTATTGATTTCGTGGATATCAATCACAAAAGTAGTATATTGTAGAGATTTTTAAGAGGATGCTCAGTGTGGTTAACAATATACATATGAAAATCGTTGAATTATATCTATGGGTTGACTGGTAATTTTTATTGAATTTATACTTGATTTACTGATTAATTTTAATTATTTGAGCAACATGATATATATTTTATGATTTTACAATAATTGAGTGAAATTAAATTTATGTGGGAAACATAGACTTTATTCGATTTTAGTCATTTTTGATGAATTTTTTATTTGATTGAATTTGTTTCCAGAATCAAATTGTGGTGATTTTCGACGGAAAATGTTGGGTATCGATTACAATTTTGTAATACTTTAAAGAAAATTTATTTTTATTGGTAAAATTCAGATTTTTATTTTAAGGGAATTTGATTGGTCGAATACATATAGTAAATATGATCCGAATGATGGATTTTTAAGGATCTTATTCGGTTAAATATAGATTTCTAAAGAAAATTTACAAAAAAATATGTATTTTGTTGGTGCATTAAGGGAAAATGTCATTTCAAGGGAAATGATTGGTTAAGATGAAATTTTATGATATTTTAAGGGGAAATACTCGATTAAGAACAAGTTTGTTGTCATTTTTAAGGGGGGTTGAGTTGGTTGAATATCTGTGTTCAAAGAATAAATATTTTATAAATGGAGAATATAGAGGAGGACTTTATATTATTTTTAGGGGGGCTTTGTTCAGATAGATATCAATATGTGTGTAAATCTTTTGAGAGAGTGGAAATATTGTCATTTAAAAGAGAAATGATTGTTTAAGAAGAGAATTTATGATCTTTTAAGGGGAAATAATTGGTCACGAGATGGATTTCAAGAAATTTATCCTGTTGAATATCGATATGTTGGTGATTTTTATGAAAATAATGAATATAGTGGGGATTATTGTAATTTAAAGAGAAATGATTGGTTGAGAGGCGAATTTATAATATTTTTAAGGGGATTTGATTGGTCAAGAGAGGAATTTTATTTTAAGGTGATTTCAAGAGATTTATTCGGTTGAATATCGATATGTTGGTGATTTTTGATGAAAATAATGAATATAACTGGGATTAATGTCATTTAAAGAGAAATGATTGGTTGAGAGTAAATTTTATTTTAGGGGAAAACA
Source organism: Schmidtea mediterranea (assembly GCA_022537955.1). Classification (NCBI taxonomy): domain Eukaryota; kingdom Metazoa; phylum Platyhelminthes; order Tricladida; family Dugesiidae; genus Schmidtea; species Schmidtea mediterranea. Next base: position 207,698,684 of record CM039680.1, read on the forward strand.
ATTGGCTAAGAAGAGAATTTATGATATTTTAAAGGGAAATAATCGATTAACAGCAAATTTGTTGATATTTTTAAGGTGTTGAGTCGGTTAAGTATCGTTATTTAATAGGTGATTTTTATAAAAGAATGAATATAGTTGGTAGAGTAGGGGAAAGTGTTATTTGATTGGAAAAGATTAGTCAAGAGTGGAATTTATTTTAGTGAAAAATAGTCAATTAAGAACTAGTTTGTTGTCATTTTTAAGGGTCTTGAGTTAGTTAAATATTGTTATTTAAAGAGTAAATATTATAGAAATGGTTATTGTTATGATTTTTATGAAAAATATTGAATATGGCTTGAAATATTGTTATTCGTTGGGAAATGATTGGTCAAGAGATGAATTTATAATATTTTTAAAGGAATTTACTGGAATGAATATTAGTGTTCAAAAGGTAAATATTATCTACTTGATAGGGTTTTATGAAAAGTATGAATATAGTTGATATAATGGAGTGAAAAATGGCATTTGAAGAGAAATGATTGGTTGAGAGGCGAATTTATAGTATTTTAAGGGGATTGAGTTGGTTGAATTTATAAGATACTTAGGAAAATTGTTACTTTTTTCATTGATTTAAGGGTAATCTGGATATATAGATAAGATTTCAGTTCTAAGAAATTGTTTGATTCATGTAACTATTTATTTGATTTTATTAAAATATTTGTAACTCAATTAAATTAAAAACTAAAATTGACTAGTATTTAAAACTTTTTTGTTACCCATTATTTATGTTTTTTTGACAATTTTCTGAATAATTTAAATATTTACGATTATTTCCAGGAATCAAGAATTTAATAATTATTTATCCGGAAATTGTAGAATTAAATACTATGAGCAGTTGATAACATACACTAATTTTCATTCAACAAGTACCTAGAATAATTACCTAACAACCTTATAAAATTTTAAAAAATGATCTAATAAATTTTTCAATTATCTTACAACTTAGTTAATTTAATTTAATTTTTAATTGATAAGTACTATTCTCTTTAAAATTTGCTACTATGTTGAAGCTTTCTTTAAAAAATTTTATTTAAAGAATTAACAAATTTAATCAAATTTATTTAAAATTTACATCTTTCCCACTACTTTAATCAAATTCTATTCACCAGCTAACCACAATTTAATAAAAATAATTTCTACAAAGACTAATAGACAATCACATACATTTTTCCTATAAGTTTGGGTTTTCAGTAAGTGATATCAGTACACAAGAACCTATGTATGTATTGAAGCATGGTATCAGAAATTATAGTTATTTGATTATAGTAATGCTGTAGATATTAGTTTTTTTTCTATTTTTTTTTATTCAAACCTTTAGCATCTTTGAGTGGTCAAAGAGTAAATATTATTTTAATATGGCATTTTAATAAATAAGTAAATTATTCAATGCTTAGTATGTATATAGAGAGTTGTACAGTACTCAGTTATTTGTATACAGTACCTAGTGATTGTTGTTCAGTTATTAATGGATTATTCAGTGTGATGGGTTATCAGTATTCAGAAGTTGATACCAAGTAAATATAGCAATGGATTTGGTTTCAATGAATTTGATTAATTATCACCTGATAACGACAAGGTAACTAAGCAACCAAAAATTTTACCAATTTGGACACATCAATGATCGATAAAATAGTGAAAAAGTTAATAAAGTTTCAACTTGTATTTCTTTTTGTTAACCTTTTATGTGTTTTATTTCAAAATTAGTTGGTCAGTAACCCATCATTAATATTTATTGGTTCAGTAATTAGTTTTTGATATTGATTTGTTCAGTAACTAGTTATTGATAACATATTGTGAGTGTGTGAATAACTAAGTATTTTAAAGGGAAATGATTGAGAGAAAATTTTATTTTTTAAGTGGGTTGAGTTGATTCAATATCTGTGTTGAAAGAGTAAATATTATTTAAATATGTCATTTTAATAAATAAGTAAATTATTCAATGCCTAATATGTATATAGAGAGCTGTACAGTACTCGGTTATTTGTATACAGTACCTAGTGATTGTTGTTCAGTTATTAATGAATTATTCACTGTGTATGGGTTATCAGTGTTCAGAAGTTGATACCAAGTAAGTTAACTTTTTATATTTTCTGAAAGTATTATTATTTTTATTATTATAATTATAATTATTATTATTATTATTATTATTATTATTATTTTATTAATATTATTATTTATTATTATTATTTTATTATTTTTTTTTAAGGATGGGTTGCTGCAGAGTGGAGGAGATGGGTTGCTCTTGCGAATGACTACTACCTACCTTAAGCAATACTATGTAACACTGAAACTCAAAAATTTAATTTAATAAAATTCTTTGAAAAAAGTTTTTGAAAAATTTCTTTGAAAATTTGATCGTTATCAACATGTATAAAAAAGTAATAGTAAAAATTATACTAAAAATTTGATTGTAAGATTACATTAAAAATTTTTTCAATTAAAAACATGTGTAAAAATTTCATTGTAAAATTATCCTAAAAATTTCATCTTTAAAAATCATGTATAAAAAATTCCATTGTAAAATTATGTTAAAAATTTTATCATTTAAAAATATGTATAAAAATTGATCGATAAAACTGTACTAAAAATTTTATTTAATAAATTTTATCATGCAATATTGTCGACTCTTTAACTTTAAAAATTCTTACCTTATGTAATTTACCTTTTGACCCTCTATTTACTTTTAAAAAATTCTTATCTTATGTAATTTGCCTACTATAACTGCTTTTAAAATTTTCAGCTTTAAAAATTACCCTAATGTAACTTAACTGTTGACTCTATTTAATTTTAAAAAATTCTTACCTAACCTACCATACTTTACTCTAGGCACCTTAGATTACTTTAAGAACCTTAATTTACTTAAATTTATTCTAACGTACTTTAAATTACTCTGATGTACCTTAATTTACTTTATGAACCATAATTTCTTTAAATGTACCCTAGTGTACTTAAATTGACTTTCGACCCTTTAATTTACTTTAATTTACCTTAATGTACTCTAATGTATCTTAATTTACTAGAGGAACCTTAATTTACTCTAATATACTTAAATGTATTCTAATGTACTTTAATTTACTCTAATTTATCTAAATTTACTTTAATATACTCTAATGTATCTTAATTTACTTTAGACCCTTTAATTTACCTTAATTTACTTTAATATACTCTAATGTATTCTAATGTACTTTAATTTACTTTAGGTATTTTAAATTATTTTTATCTAGAGCCTAAATTTGCCTATAAAAATTGTGTGAACAAATATTTCAAGTGTTTTTTTTAACAAGCCTATAAAATACCCCTGTCAATTTTTTTTATCAGTAGGCGTTTCAAGCCATTTTTATTTTATGTCAATATTTACCTATAGAAAGTATTGAGACCAAATATTGCATTAGTTTTTATTACGAATTAAAAACATCCCTGACTATATCACATCTTAGGCGATTTGAGCTAATTTTAATTTTATGCTTTTTTTATCGTTAGGCAATTCAAGCCAATTTATTTTAGTCTTTTTCAAAAATACCCCCTGACTATAGTGTGATTAAAAAAAATTTGTGAATGAAAATACCCTCTCTGACCATTTTAGGCGATTTGAGCTAATTTTAATTTTATGCTTTTTTTATCGTTAGGCAATTCAAGCCAATTTATTTTAGTCTTTTTCAAAAATACCCCTTGACTATAGTGTGATTAAAAAAAATTTGTGAATGAAAATACCCTCTCTGACCATTTTAGGCGATTTAAGCCAATTTTAATTTTATTCTTTTTTTATCGTTAGGCAATTCAAGCCAATTTATTTTAGTCTTTTTCAAAATTACCCCCTGACTATAGTGTGATTAAAAAAAAATTTATTCAAAAAAATATTTCAATTTTATTTCAAAAATTCGCCAAAATTTGAATTTAAAAAAATGTTCCAAAAATTTGAATTCAAAAAAAAAATCGCGCCAAAAACTTGAAAAAAATTTCGAAAAAAAATACACAAAAATTTAATTAAAAAAATTAATACACACAAAATTAATTAAGTTGATTACATCATTATGTAATCAAGATAATCCGAAATTTAATCTGTAATTAACCCCCCCCTCCCCCTATGTTTTTTATATGTTGCAGTAAGCTCCTAACTACCTACTATCGCTTCCATTGCTAAATCGAAATTAGGGTCAAATATATATTTGTTGAGGTTGTCGGTGAATTCGAATAGAAATTATTGTTAATCTAACTCCAAGCGTGCTTTTAAACAACAGTAACTATCTCCAAACGATATAAACTTTATTGATTAATACACTTTATCTCAACTTTAAAATGACACAACGAATTAACAATCAATCACAATTAGTGCTTATTACGACCCTTCGGGAAGAATAGCACTTTTCGGATCAATTGGCTTTACAATCACCTGACTACTGCGGTGGGTTTCTGAGATTGGTAACTCTGATTTAGTTGCTTTGACCTGGCTCAATTTCTGTTTTAAATTTCTTTTTAATTTCCTTTTTTCCTGTCTTTCTTTGTCTTCTGTAATTTTTTGTCTCCTGCAAAATTGCTTGTTTTATTTTTTGTGTCACGATTTCAATTGCGCTTCCTTTTTATACTCCATCATTCAATAACACTTACTGATCTCGAATAGAATTTCTGATATCTTTTAACGCTAATTCCTTTTAGGCCTCCATAATCACTGACATCTGTCCAGATAACTAATTTTTTAGAGATGCCCTTTCCCGGATTTTCAAACAATATTTCTTCCCTTATCTCGAAAGGGCTTTCGAGATAATGTGCAAATTTTGCTTTTGTTTTTGTTTCCCAACATTTGCACTTGTTAATTATAAATGACCTTCTTTGATTTAATTGTCTGTTTTTATTGATTTTCTCTGATTCTTTTCTTGTTATTCGACATTTCTTTTTCATTCTCTTTTGATTAAGCTCCAGAACCACATCTTACTCACTTCTCATTGTTTCCCCCAATCATTTTACATGTTTATTAATTATTTATTCCATTATTTAGGTATCCTCAACATATTTCAATGTATATTCTCTAACAACCATTATTATTAAATATATATAGTTCAATATTAATCACAATTTTAACCTATCCTTATACTTGAATACCTCGTTGGCCATAACCCTTTCCGCTTTCAATAGCTGGTATGGCGACTAGCATAGGGTCTTCAGGATCGAAGGCCACTGGATAATTGGGAAGATGGCCATCGGAGCTCGGGATCAAGCCGCTAGAGATGTCGGTGTTAATCCTCGCCAGTCTTCGGCGCTGGTTGGCGGCCTTCCAATGGTATTTCCTTTCGAAGTATTCGTACTATTGCAGTTGAAACTCGGCCTCGTGCCGTATCTCACGAGCCGAATTGCGCCCTGGCTCCCTTATCATAGCCATATTGGGAATCTCGACATCTTGGTCTGATATTGATTTTCGATGGGTCACTCTGTAGTTCCGTCCATCGCGAGTGAGTAGCCCAGATCTCGTAGCGCCTGACGATATCTTCCGGCGAATCTGCTAGGGATCGTTAGTGTGGTTCTATTGTCGTCATCCCAATCGTGTCGAGAATTACTTGCTGTTAACGAAATTTAATATTATTCATAACCCTAATAAGTATTATGATCAATCAAGGATATAATGGATTATTTACAAAACAAAACAAAAAAACACTTCATAGTTAGCCAAGTAGTTACAAAGTGATGTTTCACGTCCCGCTTCTTCGATCGAATGATACTAGTCTTTGGCATTTGTTGAGTAAAAGATAAAAATGGAAGTTACCTAGTCCGTTAGGTATTTATACCGAGTTCTGTGGTGGAAACGACTCAGGTCACTCGTGATACAGTCAATAGAATTTTCTGTCCATTATTCGTGGCCGCTGCTTATTGGTTATCTCGGAGTGACTGCTCTCTAATTTTCTATGAAAGATTTCGGGAGTATGGGGAAAAGGAGTCAGCCAAAAGACTGGTTCCCGATCTTCCCACTGCCCCTATAAGCGAAAATGGTTTGTTGTTCAAGCCCTTCGTTACGCACGGTGAGGTTTCACGGGCACGAGCTATTGGCGGATGAACTGCACTTACATCGCTCGATAGGGATGTATGATTTTAATTACTTGCTGGTGTGTGGCTGTGGACCGGAAAAATTTCGACAGTATCAAAACAAATTCGTTATCTCGAATCATATAATTTCTCATAATATACATCGAATAGTTACATCATTCATATGGCACACTCATAATAATCGTTCATGCTCACTTCGATAATTCCTGGTAAATAATCGTTCTAGACTCTTGTTTCCAGACGCTCGTGATCCAATACTGTTTTTTCTATTAAAAAACGCAAGAGCTTTTTAATAGAAAAGTGATCCCTCACAAGTGATTAAATTTATGCGAAAATGAATTGGTATTTATACCTATTTTGTGACCCTAACCTTGCGTGTTAAATTTAATGCGATTAAACAAAATTTGACCTTGAAATTATTTGTATAATCTAACTCTAATTTTTATTATTTTCTCGATTTAATTCGACAATTTTTTTCTTAAATTTTTAATTGAATTATTTTTAACTAAAATTAATTTGATTTTACTTCCACTTTTTCGTTAAATTTTTGTTTTTTACGTAAATTTTTCTATTTTCGGTAAAATCTTATGTTATTTTTATGTTATTTCTTGATGCATTTTGTTATTATTTTAATTTATTTTTATGTTTTTTTAATTTTATATCTTTCTCGCATTTTAATGTGTTTATTTGATGTTTTATGGGTCTGATTTTAAATCTACATGTTATGATTGCTTGCTATTTCCAATTCAGTTAAACAAAACTCAGTGCTGGCCCAACACTTCTATGACTTTCTTGAAAGGTTTGTACGAAAATTTTAAAAATTTAATATTTTTAAAGAAAAATAGCATTAAATTATGGGGATCTGGCATCGAATTATATAGGTGTGTTTTACACGCATATTTTTTGATGCGGTAAAACAAAACGCTTGCACGTTTGTACCATATTTCATCACTTTTCTCCTGGTTAACAGATTTTCGTGAATCTTTTTTATTAAAGTTTCTAATTACACCATAAGCTTAATTTTCAAAGTTATTTTCTAGAATATAAGCGTTTTCGATGAATTTGGTAATTTTTGCTAGGTTTTATTGTTTTTCAAATGTTTTTTATTATTTTTTACATATTTTTTTATTTTTTTACCCTTTTTATAATTTTTGTCTTAATTAAAGTCAAATAGACGATATTTGTTAATTTTCCTTCCACTTGAATTTTCTACGCCGAATTTTATCGGATGTCGTGCCAGATGAATATAATTTTTAAATTTTATTTTTGACCTATGATTCATATTTACCAAATGGAAAAATAGTAGCATAAGTAATTTATCAATATTTTGTCTTTCCTCTAATATTAATAGACCAATATTTAAAGAAGAATTACGACAAACACATTGGCTAATTTTGCAAAACCCTATATAAAAAATGAGAATAGATTGTTTAGACGTTATAATAACGTTGCCACAAATAAATTTATTAATAAATTTTTTAATAAATAAATTTCATCAAAATTATTATTCAACCCAGGATTATGTTTTGTGACCTCATTAAATTCAATTCCATTAACATGAGATTAATATATATTTATATTCATATTATTATAATATAACCTCATACTAATAAATTTGATAACGCAAATGTCACCTCCACTACTTGATAAATTTGTAAGTAAATTCCTTCATCGCTTTTTATTTATAAATTTCTAAAACAAGAATTTTAGTTTATTTTACCTAACGATATAAATATTATTTAAATTTTGTTTTGCTTGAGGTTCAAACAAATGATTTTACTTTTGAATATAATATGAATTTTATCTTTAGCATCGATCAGCCAAAACCTAAAAACAAATCACCAAATTCTATCCCAACAGTATTAATATTATAAAAATTATTTTAATTTTTAAAAATTACACATTATTTATATAGAATTTATCACTTAAAATATATTTAGTCCGAGAATTTATTTTCTGAGTAGTAATATCAGTTGTTCGACTAATCAACGCATGTTGCATTCAAAGATCAATAATAAGTTTTCTTCAATCTTCTTAATCAAAAACAAGTTTACTCGATCTTTAGATATTTCGATTTTAATATCATTCATGTTAAAAATCTTACACCTGATTCAGTTCATTAAAAACTTATATAATAGAAGTTTTAATGAACAACCAATTACAATTATGGTTAAGTTTATGAATTAGCCATTTTTAAAATGGCTGGCAGGTAATTTTTTTAATAAAGTATATTTTAGGGCTTGGATCGTGATCTCGTATATTTATGAGATCATTATTCAAGCTCTTAAATAATACTTTTCATCATCATTTATTATAAATTTAGTTTTAATTAGTTTTTTTAGGTTTTTTAGAAATTTATGCCAATTTATGTAAATTAATGGAATTATTTTCGAATAAATGTAAGTCCGATTAATTGAAAACTAAAATTTATTATTAAAAGTTTCTATATTCGAATAAACTATTCATCTGTTCCTTGGAAATTTGTTTTGGCTGCCATCTTTTTTACCTTTTGACAAATTCAAATTTTTGATAATTATTGATTTTATGAGGCTTTGGAAATTTCCGTTAATTTCCCAAATTTATAAAAAATCTTCCTCATTTTCAATGGTATTAATGATTCGGATTTTTTATACTTTATAAAAAAAATTTTGTAAACTTAAGTTTTAGGAAAACTTATGTTTTCCGTATTTTTTAAACTCCTCGTTTGAAGGTTCTGGTTCCACTGCTCCTGGTAAATTGCAAATGAGGTAAAAACTCAAAAACCTAGAGTTTCGATGGATATTTTTGAAATATCTGAAAAGTTGTAAAAATATTAAATTGATTGAATTTCATGAAAAATCTTAAGAAATTATTTCTTAATTTTCTCTACAACTCAAAGTAGAGTTATTGGTATTTTTTCAAAAATTTTCGGCTTTAATTTAAAAAAAAATTGTCTAAAGTTACTAAAAATAGTTTTATATAGAGTTTTTAATGAATTGAATATTTCTACATTTTGAAAGTTTGCATGCATTATTTACTATGTATTATGTTTTTACGTTAAAGAAAATTTTTCTTCTAATTCCTTCCTTCCTATAATATAAGTTTTTATTCAGTTGAACAAATTACATGCAGACACGGGTAAGTATGTATGTTCCTATATTATAACTTTATTGATTTTTTCATTTTATTATAGGAGTTTTTAATGAACTGAATCAGGTGTAAATCATTATTTTGAAATACTAAATCCAAACCGCACACATACACCTAAAATAGACACAAATACGCACAAAGACACGACTCAAAACACAAATGCGTACACAGGCGCAATAACATTTCCAACATACAAAAAAAATCGAGATTTTACAAGTGTTATTGGTAAAGTTGGCATACGTTAAAAAATTGATGTTGGTTGTTTATAAAGTTTTCATTTTTAATATTTAAATTACAAAGTTTTATAATATAAAATTTTATTTAATAAATAAATAAAAATACTTATCGGTAGACGATTAAAGCAAATTTTTATCGAGAGTTCAAATAAGCCCTTGACTATTTTAAATGTAGGCAATTGAAGCCAATTTTTATTTTTAGGCTTTTTCATCGAGAAAATATATTTAGAATTTATAATCTGGAATTTTTTTTTAAAAATTGAAAAATATATAAATTAATTAATTCATTAAAATTAAATGAAATAATTCACTTCGATAAAACAAATAATTACTTTTTTTATTTTCTATTTAGGGGAGTGCTGGGCACCCGATGGGTAAAAGATACAAGATTTTGGCGGCCACTTTCAAGGGATTCCTCCTGAGATTCAAAGCATTCAGTTGTTGTCATCGTGAGCCTGAATCGGATGCTACAAATTTTCCAAAAAAAACTTTCAAAAAATAAAAATTAATAAAAAAAAATTTTCTTTCATTTTATATAATACATAAAAAAATTAAATACTCAATACCGTTTACCATTTCGTGACGCTAGTTTTACAATCATATTGGTCATAACAATAATTATAATTATAAATGTAATGAATTATTATTATTAATACTCCAATATTATTTTGTTCAAATTTATTACTCATAATGAAAAGTTGGTCATGAGGCATTTCGTATAGGCCAAGTACCATGGAGATGAAGTTTTCATGGGACTTGGTTGATACGAGGAAATATTTTTAAACTGAGGTTTATTAAAAATTTGACTAAAATAATTCAATGAAAACATGTTATTGTTGGGCCAGAACACATATGGCCTTGGAAAATGTTTAAATGGATCGGTAACACACATGCAAACATAACATGCAAATTTAAAACTCAAACCTATTAAAACATCAATTAAACCCTACCAAATATGAGGAAAAAGATAATTACATATAAAATAATAAACATAAAAATAAATTAAAATAATAACAAAATGCAACAAGATCCGCACGATACAAACACAAGCATAACATGAAAACCCAACAAATTCGACCGAAATTTGATAAATCAATAAAATTTCATGAAAATGAAATTTAAATCAAAGAATTTGAATTAGAAATAATTCAATAAAAATTTCAAATAAAAATTATCAAAATAAATGAAAAAATAATAAAAATAAAGATTAGAATACACTAGAAAATAACAAGGTCGAATTTTGTTTTACTAAATCAAAATTAACACGTGAGGTTAGGGACAGAAAATAGGTATAAATACCGATGCATTTTCTCATAAAATTTAACCATTTTCAAACCAAAAATTTGTTTTAGAATTTTTTCAAGCGTTTTAAATCTATTTTTAGGGGAGCAGTAGTTTCATTTGGAAACTCTCTCTCCACGTCGCATTCTCGCAACCTCGGTAGAGCTCTGCTTGGATGTCGGCGTGGGGGGAGATGTATTTTATGTTATTTCATTGAATGATTTTGGTCAAGTAATTTGTATATTGTTTTCATATATTAATAAATATTTATAATGCTTAAAACCAACTTGTTTTTTATAATTAATTGTTTTATTGTCGAAATTTTTCCGGCCCACAGCCAAGACACATCACAAGTCAGAAAAATCAACATACAATTCAGATTCGTGTAAGTGCGTGGAATATCGCCGATGATCTGTGCCCGTGAAGACCCGGCGTGCGGAACGCAGGGATTGGAACGTCAATATTATTCCGTATAGAAGAAAGGAGAAATAAGGAAGAGGTCTTTTGGCTTCTTCCTCGTTTCTCGTTTTCTTTAAAGTCGACCTAAATTACTTTACACACGGCTCAAAATCATCACACGAGTAGTCCAGTGGGCACTCATTAAATATAATATGAACATAATATGCGCCTAAGGCTTATTAAAGGGAAAGGTTACGGGGGAGAAATTAATATGAAATTATTGCTATGAAACAAATTAATAAATTCGATTTTTATAAAACTTGAAATAAAAACTTCTAAATTATTTATTAAATCACCTACCCTAGCGAAATATAGAATTTATTCCAACATAAATCCATACGACTGTTAGGGACATCCCCTTTTACATTTTGATTAAAAATGTCGGCCATAAATTAATTTGGATCCCGTTTAAACCGAATTAGCCTAAATTAATAACTAAATCAAAACTATAGAATAAACTGTATTATAACGCAGATTCCCAACTCACTTGAATAATTAACTTAACTGACCCATCTGCTTCTCCCACCGTTATTTCTCTGTAGCATCAACGAATAAATTTACGAAATACGTTCATTGATATTCATTCCCTGAAAAATAAGGCGGTTAATTTCGATTTGAATACCCAACAAGTCCCTGATTTGTAACTGATTCCAAATCACCAACTCAAGCCCATGTACGATATTCAGTGAATTAAGGAACCCATTATTCCATTACTGATCAAATTAGGAACTCCAAAATTGAGGGACGAGAAGGATCTCACGACTTTTCTAACGCAGTGATTAAATATATTAAATAGTAAAACGAATGAGTTAAAATATTCCTGAAAGGATAAATGTGTTGAACGTTAATAAAAGTATAAATATATTAAATAAATTAAAGTCCAATAAATCAGAAGTAGATTGGAGTTAACGTGAGAACACCCACCGTGACATCGTGAAATTGACGATGGGACGAGTGAGTTTTCCGCCGTTACTACCCAAAGAAATAAAATAAAAACTCACCAAATGTCACGTCGAATTTGACATCCAAATTTTGAAAATTTCGTGATCGAACAAGTTGTTTATTTAAATGAATAACAACCAGCATCCGATTGGATAAAAGTCCATTACCACACGATCGAATCTAACCGTAGCGCAGCGGATGCACACACATCTGGACCAGTTCTTATATAATGGATTATCGATCCATCATCTTATTATTTTAATATGCAATTTGGAAATATGAATTCTTCGTCTACGATGCCAGGAGAAGAAACGTCAAGGGAATTTATTCCCACAACATCGGGTAACTTCTCTTAAAAATTCCTTATGTAAATTTTTAATCTATAATCACTGTTTTTTGTTTATTTATTGTATAATCAATTACTTATCTAAACCTTAAATGGATACTAAATTTTCAAGTTAAATAATTGATCATTGTCCTATAAAACATTTTTTAAATGGGATAACTAAAATTTCAAGTTTAAATAATTGATCATCGCCCTATGAAACATTTTTAAATTGGATAAGTTTAAACGATTTGGTCATTTTTGGGGGTAAGAAGTTATAAACCACCCGCTCTCGTATTCGAACCAAAAGTTAACAATCGATTTTGTTATCGTACCATCATCACGCCCCAGATTTTGTAGTTATGGAAGTTTAACAACACTGAGGGAAATAGAATTCTCTGATCCGCAGACCCCGAAAACTCGTGAAAGAACTTTGTGCATAATTTTGATGCATCCTATCGAATATACAGGATTTTGTTAACTAGGTAGGAGACCTTAAAAAAAGATGAGCTAGAAAATGCGGTATATTAGGGTAGTGATTTTTAGGGACAAGTTAACGATTTAATAAAATTTATGACGTGTGAACTGGTATTAAACCGAATTGAATAAATATTACATTATATATGCACAAGAGTGGTAGAAATAAGATAAATTAAATAACTATAATAATTCATAACTGTTTTCTGTTGTCAAAACGCTCATATTAATAATAGTCATTTCAGTCATTAATTCAACAGATCAAGCATCAATTTCCCTCGCAGACCGATGGAGATGGGCCTGGGGCCAGTATAGACAGGAGAAATGTCCCGATTTCCCCCCGTCGAAGTTTCTCGACAGAAACAATCTGGGGCAGGGAATGGCCGACCAATGGAGCCCGGCCGAAGAGATATGCCAACAGGCTCGGCGATTGATCACAAACCTAGAGGCCCATCAATGCCAAGTGAACCTACAGGTAATCCGAGCTCGCCAGTATCTGGCGGACGTTGAAGAAGATTTGCTGGTGGGCCGGATCGCCGACAACTATTGGCATCCCCAACAAATCTCCACGACCCTGGCCTCGCCAACTACTACGACCCGAGCCCGCAACACAAAGAGACCGACCATGTCGATCTCGGGCTATACACCCGAGGAATGGGTGGCGAAAAGATTTCCCTGAAGGAACATAGACCTAAATTCGATTAGTGTTGATTTAAAGCAAATTGTTTTCTTTTGACATTTTGATTTAGGTTGAATTATTGATAATAAACATTAACTTTGTGATTTTTTTTTGTGTTTTGTTTTCACTTAATTAGAATTTTTATTATCATGAAATAATTAGTTTGTTTGAAACAAGCCTAACATTACACGATTTCGTTCTATCAGTAAACCGCCTTTTAATTATTTTTTATTAGTCATGGAACCGGCCCAACTATTACAACAGGAATTATCCCGCGCCCAGCAATCCAACAAATCTCTATACGAACAGATAATCCAGCTCACCAAGGAAGTTCAGCAGGTGAAATCTACCTGGGTGGACCCGGCAAAACTTAAATCCATCCACCAACGCCTCACCGCTGCTCAAAAGGGTTGGGCTGAGGAGCGCCAACTAAATCAGAATCTCCGGACGCAAATAAGGGGGCTGGAGGTCGCCCTGGCTGCCAGTCGTGAAGGGGAAGCGGTGACCTATCCTCTCATCTTCGCCCCATCTCAATTGGCGTACCGGGATTCAGTCAGCAATTCCACACTATTAGCGACTCCATCGGCAGCGCAGTCAAACAATCACCGGCCGGGTCGCAAAGAACGCGCCCGACGCAGAGCTGCACGTCTGACAAGCCAATTGACCTAAAGTGTCCGGTATCGTTTTAACACTGGATTAACTTACAGATATTGTTTCTTTTAATCAGTTTTTCTTGTTTTATCAAATAAAGATGTAATTATTGTTAAACCAATCTAAAGTAGTACGTTATAACATATAAATAATCTTGAATTGTCGTCGAAAAGTCGTGAGTATTCACACCGCGTCACCGGAACTTCGTTCTATTTCTACCGATCAACATGAGTCTGATCTTGAACTTTCTCACACAGGGGACATGGTAAAGCGAGCATAGGTCTTCCATCGACAGCTCGTTGAACCCGAGGGTTGTCTGAGCAATTACAATATTAGTAATAGTGCTCACTTTTTGCGGACAATCCACCCACTCGAACACATTTCCAACGTTGCCTAGCAACGGGTGCCGAGTGGTAGCTAAAGTAATATTTGTATGGCGTTACCGGGTAACAATAAGGTGGTTTAAACAAATATCGAAACCCAGTAACCCACCATTATTAAAGAAAAATTTGAACATTTGACCATCAAAGGTCTACATAGGTATGGCATAAAAATTTCACAGGTTCATTTCCTAGCTAAATACCCTATAAAATTTGGTTTTATAATCTTTAACCCGTGAAAAAATAAAATATAACAAAAATAAAATGTAATAAAAACCTCACTTTTCGGTTTTCCAGAAATCAACAGAAAATTTTAAAAAAATTTTAATTCTTTTCAGAAATAGCATTAATTTATGTCTATCTGGCATCAACTTGGATAGGGGGGTTTTACACGCATGTTTTTTGATGCGGTAAAACAAAACGCCTACACGTTTTTAACCATATTTCATCACTTTTCCCTTGGTTTACAGGTTTTCGTGATTCTTTTTAATTAGTGTTTCTAATTATATTTCAGGTTTAATTCTCATATTTATTTTCTAGAATATAAGCGTTTTCGATGAATTTGGAGCCAAAGTGACGAAATTGGTTAATTTTGTTATTTTTTTATTGATTTTCAATTCTTTTTAAATGTTTTTATTTATTTTTTACATTTTTTTGCACTTTTGTATTATTTAATGCTAAATAATCTATATTTGATGATTTTTCGTCATTTGGACTTTGCGCACCCCAAAGTTATCGGATGTCGTGCCAGATAAACAAAGAAATTTAAAACCTTAGTGTTTTTCCCAACATGAGTCTGTAAAAATCTCAAGCTAAATATCCTAAGGGACTTAGTTTTCATTGTGCACTACTGTCGTGAATTCTTTTAGTTTTACACTTGATATTTCATCTAATTTTTCGATCAAATAGTTGATTATATATCCTAAATAATTTAATCAAGATTAAAATATAATTATTTTACCTTGTTCCGACATTGTCATCATTATTTTAATGTATAAAATAATTTTATTTATACTTAGATTTAACATTATTATTATTAAAGATTCATCTTATATTTTCCAAGTCTTTATTTATGTTCATTAAAATAAATCAAACAAAGAAATTAAAACTTTATTAATTTGTACAACACTTTATTAAATTATACAAGATTCATCATATTTTTCTTCAGCTTTCACAATCTTCCGAATTGACTTGATTCTATCTTTGGTCACAATTTAACCTTGAAATGGTACAGTTATCATGAACTTTATTGTGCTCTTTGTCTCTCCTATGGGTATGATATCTAAATCATGTTTCACAAACATATCATCTTCATCAAATCGAATGTCAAATTGAAAATGGAATATTCTATAAAACCTTTTCGACAGTAACCTGATCTAATCAAATAAAAATAAATAAATATCAAACAAAGTAATCAAATTTACCTTGGATATATAAATTATTGGTAAATACAAATAATTTAATTTGTATTGCAAAAGTTCAACTGGTCTCTTCGTATCTAAAGAATAGATCGAATAAAGAATAGATTTCCCAACGATAAAATTCCTTTTTCAAATCTTCGTTTGAAATTTTCTTGTTTGTCATCATCGATGGTCTTTCTTTTCGTTATTCCTAAACTAAATATTATATAAAAATGTAATATATAAAATTATAAAAACTACCATTATTTTGACGATTCAATCTAGTTTTCTTTTGATTCATTGACGTGTTCTTGTTGTTTTGATGATCTATTTAAAGTTTATTTTGTAATGTTTTAGGCTAGAAATTTATAATATTTCGATTGTATCAGATAAACAGTGGCGACGATTGACTACTAGATTGTCCTTCTTCCTCCAGCATCGCACGAGAGGTAGTGGCGATGTTGATATGAATGGGCGACTCGCGACCGGTTGTATTGATGGTTATCTGGGTCGGAGCGGGATGTGAAAATACGGGTTTGAGGGGGGCATAGACTACGTCCTCGTCGAAATGGGGAACGACACGTTCCATGAGCATTGAGTCTAAGATTTCTGCCGATTCCGGGTACCCGTCACTCCTTATGTTTGCCTGGAGCAAACTACGCCTCTGCCGCCAGCGACGATTTCTATTGGGCTCGTGCCGCCGGTTGACCTGAGAGATTTCGTTGGTAGGCGCGAAACTGTCTCGGTTATTTGAGGAATTTTCCACATTGATCGGCAGATGGTGCGCCGAAATTATTTCGATTTGTTGAGCTGCGCTCCTGCTCGGTATGCGAGCTTGCAAGTCCTTATCAGTAAAAATTTGTCGGAGTGCTGCGCTCTGCTCGGATATGGTAATCCGCTGGCTCCATGACTCTATTATTAAATCGTCACGGGCACGAGAGAGCCGGGTGATTTTCTTATAAAGTTCCTTTGTGGCTTCAGGCGAGCACCAAGTGCCTTTGATTTTCTCGTATTTTCCTCAAAGAAAAAAATTCTCCCTTTCAAGCGTCTCCAGCCGTTGGGTCATAGCCACCGCAGACGAAGCTGGGACAATTCTGGGAATACACGGTAAATTCATAATGGTTGAAACGAATAGAATGATTCCGGAGAAGATTTCATGCGAATGGTAGACAATTTCGGTAATTCAAAACGATCAAGGAGAGTTTAAACTTGACGGTTCCGTAGTTGTTATAGGATTCGCTATTTTTCTTAACGTTGATTTCGAGTCAGATGTATTTCAAGTGGATAGACGCGATTATAGGCGTAGATGACTTTAGCTATCGATACGGTAATACAGGAACGGAGGATTTAGATAATAAAAAAACTTTTCTAAAGAAAATTACAATTAAGATTTTATATTAATAAAAATTTAATTACTTTCAAAAACTAAGTTGTAAATTTACATATTAATTGTTAACAAATTTATGTTGCGTTATCTAAGTTAGTTAGTACGGTAGGCGGCGTACGATGAACCGGCCTACAAAAAATTGAAATGCTTTGGTATGATTTTTGTATGAGTTGTTTTCGATTTCAGTACGAGGAGGAATGTAATTGGTAAATTATATATCTGTAATTCACGTGATACTGGGTTGAAATGGGAAGCGGATCTACTTATCAACTATTTATTTGTGCAGCTTCTCGTTATTTTATTATTTAATATTTTCAGCCGAAATTCATTATGAAAATGTTCAAATGAGTAAAATAGCTTAGTTCATCCTTACTTATGGATTTAGTTAACTTCACTGGGTCCGATCGTTCACACGTCCTCGTAGAGTAATTAGTATCTTATTGGTTTGCGTTGATGGGAAAATGTTACATACCTATCACTAGAATGCGTGTCGCTGGGTCGTCACCTTATATTGTAGTATTTTACACTAATTTAGTCAGTTGATGCTTTTACGCAGTGCTTTTAGCCATGGTAATACGTTCTATTTGATTATTCTTAGAAATCTCTTCTCTATCCCTAGATATCCGGTCAAATTTAGGTTAGAGAGGGTTTGACAAAATCTAGGCTTACTGATCTATTGGTGATCATTCCTAACTCCCTTAGTTTATGGCGCCCTTCCCGAAATTTTAACAAACTCGTCTCGACCGACGTTTCCATCAGCCGTTACGAGTTGTGAAACGGTGCTATGTCTTACGACTAGACCTCGCCGTGAACAACCGAGTTGTCAAGAGTGCACGGCCAGCAATCACAACTAACGAAAGTTAACTCGTTAGCCGGATCACCAGCCTATCCTCTTGGGAGCTATTACATAATATATAGTTTATTGGGGCCTCTCCATAGAAATATATACGTATATAAGCATCCAACACATGTTTAAGATAGTTTATTTAGCATATAAATTGCAAAGGAAAAATAAAACAAAATACAATCCTTACTTGGTAAAATAAAATGTTGAGTTAAGTTCAAATGAAGTTAAATTCAAGTAGAAATTAACTAAGTTCAAATAGAAGTAAAAAATAACGAATTTGGTCACTGTTTATATAGTGGTCTTATACATGTGTGCGACCAATAGGCGATTTTTCACCATTTTAAGTGATTTTTATTGTTTTTATTAATTTTAAAATATTTTTATAATTTTTTATGCATTTTTCTTTATTTTTTGATATATTATTTTTGTTGTTATCAAATCTATTTTTATTGTGATTTTTATGCAATATTCTTTTTAGCCCTTAAAATTTTGTTTCTTGGTCGCCGCTTCTGCCTATGTTTTTTCTAAACATTATTTTACAAGGTTTTGGCAGTTTTATTTATTTAACATATGTTTCTTTTTACTTCTGTATGCTTAAATCGATTTTATTAATATGTTTTAATTACTTTTGTTGTATTTTTAATTTGTTTATTTGATGTTTTAATTTTAAATGATGTCGGGATCGAAGTCGGGAATTCGAACTCTTGATACGGTGGGGTTATATCATCCCCTCGGTTGGGCATTCCAGCCGTTTCCGCTGCTCTGAGGAGATTCGCTTCTGCTCGGCGACGGAGATTTCGGTTGGGTCGCCGTCGGGTCATTCCGGGCCTAGGTTCGGCCATTGTGCTCTGAGAAGGTTCGACAATTAGAGGTGGGGCTGGTTCTGAAGGGGTTGCTGAGTTGATTCTACCGGGAGGTGTTGAGCCGGTATAATGTTCAGGCTTTGAGCCCAGATACAGCCAGGTATACGGGCTCGGAGTTCGATATCGGTGAATATTCGTCTGAGTGCGGCGCTCTGTTCGGTTATTAGCACTCGTTGACTACGAGACTCGGTAATTAGTTCGTCTCTTGCCCGAGACAGGTGGGTAATTTTTGATCTAACTTCCTCGTCGATTCGGGTGAGGTCCACGTCCCTTTTAGTTTTTGATACTTGGCTTGCAAAGTCGAGTGAGGTTTCTCCAGTTGCTCGAGTCTTTGACGCGTTGCGACGATAGATGGTGACAAACGCGGTATCCGTGGAAGTTCTGACATTTTCTTGATTTAATTGAGGAATCAAAATGTGAATAATATGGCATTAAATCTCGCATCTGGGGGCCTGACTTTAGGGTAACAGTGAATTAGATGTGCAGGTAATTACGTACACACTAATAATGATGGGGTGGGTCGATCATGGGGTCATTTGAGTTCGTCAAGATTGGAAAAAGGGGTTGACGTGCTCCGTTTTCCGACGAGTTACTCGAGTGGAGCAACGGTTAACTACCAACTCAGGGATGATGACATTGATGTAAGAGGTATTAATTGATTTTCAACACTTCTCCCATTCAGGAGAGAGATATGACCTCCATAAGGGTACGAATTAACCCGACGTTTGCATGGTCGATAGTTCTAATAACGATTACTGTTCATAGTTACGAACCCAAGGGTAATTTTCGCGTGCTGGGGATAATAATTGTACCGATATTAGTGTATATTATAGTAACAGACGAAATGTTAATACTAGTACTAATATTCATAGAAGTGGGAACACTTAGAGATGATAGTAATATTAATAATTTTAGTGTTAATGATAGTTATTAAAATGATTGTTACTAATAAAAATACTAATAAGGATAAGAATAATAATACCAATAGCAATTATGGTGTTAATGAAAAAATATTAATAAATGGTAACTATAATAGTGATGGTGATAGTGAATATAACGGTAATAATGGGAATAACATTAATGATAATGATAACAACAATAGAAATACTACAGTCAACGATAATAGCTAGACTACTAATAATAATAATAATTATATTGAGAAGAATATCGATAATAATAATGTTAATAATAATGTTAATAATAATAATAATAATAATAATAATAATAATAATAATAATAATAATAATAACGATAACGAAATATTAATCCTATGAATAACAAAAATCGTTATTACAATCCTAGGGGGAATAATGAGTAGCCATGGTGATACTATTAATTGTTTCGTCGGATACTAATTATAGAATTTTAAATATCGATAATGCTCTAAAAGGAATTTCGCTATCAGAGAATTCCAGATGACGAGCAGAAAATGAGCTAGTGATATCTCGTGCAACTGGATATAATGTGCCTAGTGTGTGTGTGAGATGTTTATACTAATCGTTAACACGGTTGTCTACAGGGAGGTAGTGTGCAATTTGCTCTTCCTTCGTTGGTGACGATGATTTTAAGAGGCAATGTTATATTGGGGAGAAAATTCTACGCAATAAAAATCGATATCAGTGAATGACTATTTGGAAGCGTATATTCTTGAATCAACTTGATGAATTCGGGATTTATTCGAAAATCACTTAGATGAGTTTATGGGTTCATTCGAGAATCGGCTAGATGGATTTATGGATTTATTCGAGAATCAACTAGATGAATTTATGGTTTTATTTGTCATTGATCTAGCAGTAGTAGGCCAACATCTCGTGTGTATACTCCAGCCTAGAAAAATGGAGTTTTGGACGCGTCAAATACATTAAGCCTATTCTCTGATTTAGATTAAATACATTCTATTGGGTTCCTATTTTGTGTTGTGAATAAATTATAATCAATTCTTGTAATTTGCGTTTTACTATTTATGGGTTAACGTTTCTATTGTAAAGGTGTCTGACACTTTCAGCGCCGTTTAATTTTCTTTTCCAAAAAATAGAAAAACCAAGTTCTTCCGTCAATTCTTATCCCTTTTCTGCCCGAATTTGCTCGTTTAATTTTCGAGGTATTCATAAAAATTCATTCCTAATTGGTCGCGTACGACCTTCTCTATTCCCCTAATCTCATGACGCTCTTCCCTTTGTTGGGCTATAAGCCATAATTTAAACAAAATGAAAAATTGTGTAAAGTAAAACAAAATAATTAATGAGGTTTGAAAATTATCAATATGGCTGCTGTAACATAAGCACGTACCGCAAGCAGAAATCAAAAAAATAAAATAAAACATTAAATAAAACAAATAAAAACATAACAAAATTAAATAAAACAAATATTAATTAAAATCATTGAAAAGCCTACAGATGCAGAAAGAAACACAAAACCAAAATATAAAACCGCCAAAACCTTGCAAAAGAAGGTTTAGAAAATACATAGGCGGAAGCGGCGACCAAAAATTTAAATATCAAAGGGTAAAAAGAGAAACAATCAAAAAGAATGGTTAAATAAAAAAAAATAAAAATAAAAATTTACGAAATATTGAGAAAATAATATAAAAAAATAGAGAAAAATAAGGAGAAAAATAAAATATTTAAAATTAAATTAAAGCAATAAAACCCCCCGAAAAATAGCCGAAAAAGGCTCAAAATACTCTGATTGGTCGCACCCAGGCATGAAATGACTATATATACAGCAGTCATTTTCATAATTTTTAGACTTTTAGACATTTTGTTGACACAAAATTTTTAGACTGTTAGACATTTGTAGAGAAAATTTTGTAGACACAAAATTTTTAGACTTCACTGTTTATGCCGATGTATGACAATTTTTCAAATTTGTATGCTTGACTGACAAACTTGTCGATCGTAAGTATTGTTTTTTTGTAGAAATATATTTTTCTATGTTAATGTTTTGTTTAATTTAACTTATTCTGGATGGCCGCAATGTCTTTTGGCATTGCTCGGCAGGTTCCCCCTAACTTATTTATATTCATTTTATATACCTGTTAATTGTGGAGAATGGCAGGGCAACATTCAATTCCGGCCGTTAAATTGGCAGGACGTTGACGTGTTGCTTTGTCACAATCCACCCTTCGGTGTCTGCTTAGTCTGGTCAGGCCTTGTTGCACTGATCACGGGGTAGGACACCGTCGTAATTCACCGTGGCGGCCATTTTCAATGTTGGCCGGAGCGGTAAGAGGGTAAACTGCGGGAAGATCGCCATAATTAAGGGGATAACATTTATGTAAATGTTTAAGTAAGAAAATTAAATTTTTAATTTAACTCCTGCCGATTATATTGTCAAGGGTACGACTAGTGATAGAAATTTAGGTCAACGAAAGTACAAAGTAGGGTTAAATCATGTACATTGTTTGATAATCATAGTGGTGGAAAATTAAAATAAAAGGATACATTTTGGTATGGATCTGTGAGATGATAATATAGAGATTTACGAATGGTGGTAACTGTGGCGACCATAGGAAAGTAAATATGAGTTGTTGGACTAAAATAATGACATTATAATAATGCATTGATTTCAATTTACCATAGGCTAACGTTTGTATGAAACAAGGAATTTTCCATAAAATAAGGGCGGAACGCTGCCCAAATTTTTGAAAATATTTTAATAAATAAACAGTAATGATGACAAATTGATATAGGAATTGTAGAAATAGATGAGAATGGACAAGCGTATAGATAGAAAGAGACGTAAGACCTTCCATCGGCAGTCAGGAACCCGAAAGTGAAAATATCATGAGGAGTAGTTCTAGAAATGGAGCTCACCTGCTCATGAATTTTCAGCTGCTATATACAGTACCAACATGAGCTTGCTCATGGGTATATAGTGGTAGGATTAAAATTGTGGGCGTCTGGGTGAGACAGCATAGACCCTAGGAAAGAAGGTATTTTGATAGAGGGAAAATGGGTTTGAATAAGCTTTACACAGATTTAAACAAATTAATTACACCCAGTACACCAGCACCTTGATTTAAGTTTTCTGCTCGCCTCGACCGACGTTTCCATCAGCCGTTGCGAGTCGTTCAACGATGCCCTGCGGGAGGGTCCTGTGCCATTTTGCCAGGCCCCATCGCGGACAGACCGAGGTTTCGAAAAGGCGCGACCCACAATCGCAACTAGGGAACTTAATCCACCAGCCGAACCGGGATCTGCCTAATCGAGAGCTATTACAATACTTTAAATATATAAGATATTAGAGGACCTCGAATATAAATAAGTAATATACATGCATATAAATTCATTTAAAAATAAGCAACGACATTATAAACATTAGTATTATTATAAGCATATAAAGTTACATTAACGTAAGATAGAAAAAAAACAAAATACAGAAAAACTCTCTACTTTCAATAAAATTTTCAGAAAAGTTGTAATAGCAAAAATTGTAAAAGTGATTTTGAAAAAGTTGTAAAAGTTGAAATAATGAAATTGGTCACTGCTTATGTACTATTTTTGTGTCTGTGTACGACCAATGAGCGGTTTTTCGCCATTTTTGGGGTTTTTTAATTATTTTATTAATTTCAAATTATTTTATTATTTTTTTATACATTTTTCTCTATTTTTTGATATACGAATATTTTATTGTTGGATTTTATTTTTATTATTATTTTCTTGTAATATTATTTTTAGCCACAATATTTTGTTTTCTGTTCGCTTCTTCTGCCTATGTTTTTTTCTAAACCTTATTTTGCAAGGTTTTGGCAGTTTTATTTATTTCATATATGTTTCTTTTTGTCTCTGTATGCTTTAATTGATTTTATTAATATAGGTTTTAATTACTTTTGTTGTATTTTTAATTTGTTTATTTGATGTTTTTATTTTATTTTTAGTTTCTGCTTGCGGTGCATGTGTATGTACAGTGGCCATTTTCCTTATTTTTACTTTTTGTTGTCTTAACTCACACAACAATTCATTTTTTTGTTTTAATTTTGGCATTGAGCCCAACACTATCTTGTGTGCATATACAATTTATTTATGAAAATTGTATTGTCTCGAAAACCTCGACCACGAAAGAATGCATAAAGTTATATTAAAAAATGAATGAAAAACATGAGATAAAAAAATAATTCAAATAACTGTTCGAAGAACAGTGTTCATTGTACCACTTCCTTAAATTAGTATCTAAATTTGAATTTCTAAAAAACGAATGTGAATAGTTATGGACAGCGCCGGCTCGCTAATTGTGGCGCCCAATGCACATATAAAATTGTCCGCTATCATGTTATTTCTTAACATTTTAATAATAAAAATATTGGGCAAAAATGTATGAATATATGTATTAAATATTTAAGAGTTAATTATTTTTATTTAATATTTAAGAGTTCATTAAATCCCTTAACAATTAAACCTATAAATAAGAAAATCATAATTTATTAATCTAATCTTCAAGAAATTTACAAATCATAGAATATACTAACTACTGTATGTTGAGTAACAAACTAATTTTTTGAGCATTTATAGTTTCAAATCTTTGACAATTTCATGTTCAATTGATAAAGGGGAAAGAGCATATACCCTGTCTTATCTCATCGTAGAACGTATATAGGTTTTAATTAGTACCTTATGTTTTATTATTGAATTTTTTTTCATATTATACCTTAAATCAGGGCTTCTTAAACCATGGGTCGCGACCCCATTTTGGGTTGCGTAGCAAAATTCTGGGGTCGCGAGAGATAAAATACAATTTAACAGAAAATGTTTTTAACTTGTAAAATTATTGTTATAAAGATAAAATAACAATTATCGTAGATAAATATATCATAAAATCTTCTAGTTTGGAAAGATTGTTTGTACCTGCATTTCTATTAAAAGTATTGTAATAACTTGAATAACATTTACTATGAATTAGAAGATGTTATAGGAATTTTAAAAAAATATAAAATTATTTTTCTTTTATATTTATATGGGGTCGTCAAGAAACTCGCAATCATAAATGGGGTCGTAAATTACAAAAGTTTAAGAAGCTCTGCCTTAAATAATTAAGTTTAAAGTAAATATCGTCTATCCCCACTGACATGTCGTACACAAATAACTAACAGCTAATGTAACAGTAAAAACAAATTTATTTAAATTTTTCGTTCATTTAATTGCCAATAAATGAATTGGATTGGTTGGTATTTTCATTGAATCGGCCGAGCTTTTCATCGGATTGATTCAAAAACTTGTCATAATTGAACAGCAAATCAAATTCATCTAATTCCCAATTAGCTGCCAATTTCCCAATCATATCAGAGTTAAAATTTTCACAGAGAAAAATATTTTCCAATTGTGAGTAAATATTTCTCAATTCATTAAAAATTAATTTGCAGATTTTGTGGACTTTAAGAATAAAGGGATGATTACATTTCAAAGTCCCTCTGACAAATTTCTTGTACATGTTCCATTTCAATTCAACGATTTCGTAACATTTCAGTAGGATTGAAAAATTAATATTTGTGAATTTTTCTTTCAGGATTTGATAAGCATTTTCATTTTGGTTGTCATTTTTCAACCAATACATTGTTTCTTGAACGAATTCTACGTGATTCTTAATGTAAGGAGTAAAGATTTTGACAACCGATTGATCATCCAGTGAAATCAGTTTGGAATTTTGATTCGACACTTCAAGCTCGGTTCTATCATAAAGATCTGGTTGGTTTCTTCTGGCCATTGACGACTTATATTGTTTATAATTAAATGTTTCGCCTTTAATTTCAAGGCTTGGTGGGTCGCAATTAATGTTGATTGTGATATTTGCTGAAATGTAAAAGAGGAACTCGGAAATTTCATCTATTATCAAGTTAATATACTCCATAATAACGAATTCCATTTGGATATCTGCGGGGCTCAAATTTTCAGTGAATTTTATTGGGGAAATATATTTGCTGTTGATTTCTTCAACAGATTTGAAATAAAAAGAAAGCGAATTACAAAAATGTACCAGATGTATCATTTCATTTTGTGGAATTATTTGAAAAAATGTATCAAAATTTAACGTAAAATATTTAAAATCAAGGATTTCTACTTTATTTATTTCTTCGTGCTCTTGTTCGAGTTTTTCTTCGGTTTCAAATACAATTTTGTTTTCAATTATTTCTTTATCCATTTTCCTTAAAAAATTTTGATATGATTTGGTTTTAACTTTACAAAATCGACAGATATTGGTCGCTTTTTTCACATTTTTTAAGACATCATTTTTAAGGTTCTCAAAATATTCTATATTTATCGTAAATCGAAATTGTTTGAAAGTTTGAATAAATTTTTCTGAATAGGAATTCTGAAGTTTCAAATGGACGTTCTCTTTCCGACATAAGGGGCATGTTATAGAGATTGAATTGGGTTTGCATGTACATCTGCTGACGCAATCTCTGCAAAACAAATGTTGGCAACTCATAAAACGAATGAATTTTCTATTTTCAACCTCTTCATAACATATTAAACATTCCTGTGAATTTTTATCAGAATTTTCCATTTATTTGTTTTTATGCAACAAATTTCAACAAATTTAAACAAATTATACTTTAATTAATATATATTTTTATATATATTTCAAAAAATGTTTTAACAAATAATGTTAGAGATATAAAAAAATGTAATTTTTATGTGTATTTTGTATGATTCTAATGTGTATATCGAGTATTTTTATAAAAAGTTAAATTATAAAACTTTAATTTTTATTTTTCCCATTTAATAAAATTTTAAATGTTTCTATTTTAATAATAAAATATCTAAATTTTTTAGAATTAACTTATTAATTGAAAACATTTTTATCAAGCCGGTTCAAAATAATAAATAAAAATTATGTTCATGATTTTGTTTTAATTTTTCAAAGCATCACTTGAAAAAGGCTATGCCGAAAATTCGTGAATACCTTAAATAAATCTGATTCATAGTCAAATTTTGTAGAAAATATTATTTTTAAAAAAATTTATAATTTCATTATATTTTTCATATTTAGATGAATCTTAAATCAAACAGAAAAAATAGAAGTTTTAGATAATGGTAGATCAGAAAGTGAAGCTGCAAATTATTTGTGATAAGGAACAGTGTTGAGTAAGAATTAAGTAGAAAACATAAAAATTAATTTCATGATTTAATTTTAATTGTTAAAAGCCTTTTTAAATAACATTTTTGATTTTCATCTCTGATTACTTTTCATTTTGCAATGACGTAAACAATTTATAATTTTGATATATTTTTAAATTTTAAATAAATCTTAAATCAAACATAAAAAAGAAGTCTTAGATAATCTGGAAGATAGTAGATCAGAAAGTGAAGCTGCAAATTCTTTCATTCAGTGCATCAATTTAAGTAGAGTAAAAAACCGAAACCTTTTTATTCAGTGATTTAATGATTCGATAAAAAATGAGGATTCCAAATATGGGTATTAGTAAAAACTGATCTACTTTATAAAGTAATTTTTGATTTGATGCACAAATCGACTGTACTAAACCTCTATTGAATGGTTCTAAATGAAATGGCAAGGATCCACTACATCAGGCATGAAAGAGAAATGACGAAAACTATAAAAAGTATATAAAAAAAGATATTCAATAACAACAACGATGAGCTTATAATGCCTGCAGATGAAGAATTGGATAAAAACGTTACTATTGAAATGCCAAACAAAATGAAATTAACAGGTTAAATAATTATTATAATTAAATAATGCTACGAAAGAATCTCTAGAGAAAAGGCAATGATACTAGACAAAAAAACGTTGTATGGAACTGACAAGATAACATGTAACGAACGGCGAAAATTATATGAAAAAACGGATTTCTTATCAACATTATGAAAACTGGTTTCAGTCCAGTTAAATGGATATTCAGAACTAGACTCATCATAAAACCAGTAAGCATATGTTTTTGAATTGTCAACATAGGTGTTTATGATCATTGTTATGTTAGGCTTTTGTAGAAAGTCGGAGCATAGGTCTGACTCCTTGGTGTCCTTATTTAATCAATTCAATTAACCCAACACAATAAGGTTTATTTCTAATATATATTACAATTGCATTTGAAACTTTTATTCACAACCTTCACAAATATAGATTCAATTCACAATATTTACTCTGCACAAAATCACAAAAATAAATGCGTAGGGATACGTCTTCCAAATGGAGATGTCCCTGTCTGGTGCACAAGACTTTAATTTGTTTGGCTGACACTGAATGATACTTTCTGATATCCTTTCTCAAATTATTACCTTCGTTAAACTCTTGATAAAATATTCTCTTCGACCAACTGGCAATTTTGTTGATTTGCTTTCTCCTTTTATACCCCTCTCGTAATTAATTTATTTCTAAATCAAATTGGTTTAGG
This sequence comes from Schmidtea mediterranea, assembly GCA_022537955.1. Lineage (NCBI taxonomy): Eukaryota > Metazoa > Platyhelminthes > Tricladida > Dugesiidae > Schmidtea > Schmidtea mediterranea. Next base: position 207,727,164 of record CM039680.1, read on the forward strand.
CATTTTTGACATGTCTCTATCGAGTGTTAAGAAATGATGATATAACCGTGGATATGATATAAAACCTAGTTATTAAATAATAATATAAGTGATCACGTCACCATCGCCGATCCCAGTGTTATGTAATACATACACTCCTCCTCTTGTGCAGGATAGCTCATTGTATACCACTGCATTTCGCTTTGTAGATTTTTTTCACTTGTATGCTGTAATTCCGGTTATGGATATTGAAAAAGTTTTAAAGAATTAGGAAGAATCTCAATTTATTTTAAAATATAATTAGAAGCTTAATAAATAACATTATAAACCCTTGTATGTACATTGGATCATAAAATAATTGATCTAAACCGTTATACTTACACTTACATTGTGATTATTGTAAGAGGTCAGGATGATTGAAATTAAAATAGCTGTAGAATGTTCTGACTAAAACTTCGATAAATTCAAATGTCAGTTCAAAAATTCATCTCAAAAATTTATTCATGGAGAATCACTCTCCAATTTGTGTTGATTGTTTTGTGTCATCTGCTCATATACCTAGAATTTGACCCTAACCTTACGATACGATATTTTTAATACGATAAAACAAAATTTGACTATGTGATTACTGCCTTTATCTAACTTGAATTTTATTTAACTTTTTAATCTAAATCGAATTTTTTATATCATTTTTAATTAGATTTCTTTTATCACGAATATTTTATTTAAAATTAATTTTAAACATTTCTTTCTGCTTTGATGAATTGTCAAGTTTTTAGGTCAAATTCTTCTGATAATATGCTATTTTTGTGTAAATTTGATTAAATTTGTTTATTTTATTTTAGTTTTTCCTGTAAATTTTATGATATTTTTAGTTATGTCTGATTGTGAATTATCTTGGTGCTGGGTTTTCACGGTATGTGAAGATGAATTAAACAAACTTCAAAGTCACTTGTTTTTGGCTCATTAATCATGGAAAATATTTTTATAAATGGTGGGTTTCTGGGTGTTGCTATTTTGAAACTATATTGTTGTTACCCAGACCACCCCATACAAATATTTTTCGCTTACCACTCGGCACCCGTTGCTAAGCAACGTTAGAACTGTGTTCGAGTGGGTAGATCGTCCGAAAAAAATGAGCGCTATTACTAATGATATAATTGACCGATCAATCAATGGGTCCAACGAGCTGCCGATAGAAGGCCTGTGCTCGATTTCGATTTTTAGGTCCCATTATTCTCCTATCTCTTTCAAATGTTAACATATACTCTCTAATCATTTATCTTTATGTCCATTCGCTTAATCCTTCCTATCGTTGTCCGTGTTGGTGATTTTCCTATGGTCTGTAAACCCTTCGTTATGTTAAATATCCACACAGTATATCTCATACCCTTATTCCTATCATAACTACTATGTCTACTATTATTTTCACTAGCGTTATCATTGTTCCTATTATATGTGTTATCTTTATTGATTGTTACCACTATTACATTTATTATTACTCTTATTACTATAATTACCATTACATTTATTATTATTACTACTATTATTATTATTACTATTATTATTATCATAATTATTATCATTATCATTATAAGTACCATGATCATTATTTTTATTATTATTATTATTATTATTATTATTATTATTATTATTATTATTATTATTATTATTATTAATATTATTATTATTATTATTATTATTATTATTATTATTATTATTATTATTATTATTATTATCCTCATTATTATTGTCATTATTATTATTATTATTATCATTATTATTATTATAATTACCATTATCCTTACCATTATCATTATTATTATCAAATTTTTGCGTTGGGATTCGTCCTTATTCCTCGGCTTAAAAAAATATATACTTTGCTTATACACAAATTTAGCCGCAATCCATCCTTATTTCACAGTTTTCGACAAGGTATTTTCCTTGAGTCGAAAATTTTTAGCAGTGAACCGCCCTTATTTTACAGTTTTGTAAGGATATTATACTAACAATTGAACAGCATTCCACCTTTACTTTACTATTTTCGATAAGTATTTTAATAATTTCGGAAAATTTGAGCAGCGTTACGACCTTATTTTACAGTTTTACGATAAATGTTTTAATTATTTCTGAAAATTTGCGCATCGTTCTGCCCATATTTTCCGTCTCAATTCAACATAATTTATTTAATTCTTATATATTATTTAAAACATTATTTTCCATAATTTTGGTCGTTCGGATTAATCTTTTTCCGATGGCTATTCATTTTAACTGTTGCAACGATTTCGCTATTTTCCCAGCTACCCATTCCCTCTCTTGACCTTATGATCTATTTATGTTCATGTTATAGTTAATGAGTGCCCACTGGACTACTCGGTGTTAGTGATTTTGAGGCGATTGTTGTTTAAGATTTTATGTCGATTTTATCGAAATCGAGTACAAGAAATTTGAGCCAAAAGATCCACTCTCAAGCTACTCTCTTTTGCTATTTAGGTTCAATGATTTGACGTTCGAGCCCGTCGTTGCGCACGACGGGACCCTCACGGAGACACGCTATAGGCGGAGAGACCACACTTACACAGCGTGACTAGTTATGTCTTATTTTAATCTCTTGTATGTTGTGTGGCTGTGTGCCAGAAAAGATGAATAAATAAATAAATGTTACCATACCTATTGGGTAGAAGCTTCGATGCAATAAAACATTTATTTATAAAATTGTCAGTATATATTGGTAATTTGCAATAGCATAATTCATAACATTTCAATTCATAGCATTAGTTATCAATTAATCAGTTCATAGTCACCCATGCGTTTAACTGTAACGCACACCACTAAAATAAAATTGCTCAAAACAAGTCTCAAAGTGAGACTGAAAATCAATACTGAAAAAACAAGATTGTTCACATAAGACTGAAACATAAGATTGAAACGTAAGATTGAAAATTTGTCAAAACACATCAGTATATATACCTATAATTTGACCTTAACCTTGCGTGTTATTTTGATTGCGATTAAACAAATTTCACCATGAAATTATTTGTATTATCTAAATTAAATTTTTATTAATTTCTGAATTTAAATTGGTAATTTATTTTTAACATTTTTAATTAAATTTATTCAGCTAAAAATATTTTATTTTCACTCATTTAATTCATTAAATTTTTACTTTTATATAAATTGTCATTTTACGGTCAAATTTTCTGGTTATTATGTTATTTTTATGTAAATCTCGTGCGGTTCTTGATGAATTTTGTATTTATTTTATTTTACTTTTATGTTTTTTGATTTTATATTTATTTATATTCTCTCAGATTTTAAAATGTTTAGTTGATGTTGTATATTGTATTTTAAGTTATCTTGGTGCTGGGTTTTCGTGTTGTATTACTGATGCAATTAAACAATTTTCAAGGCTATTTGTGTTCTGGCGTAACATAAATAAGATTTTTTTTTCTCTTTTTATCGTCTCGCAATTTATTTAACTCATTAATATTCATCCTATTTACATTTCACAAAATTTGGTTACATCGCTCGTCCCTCATTTACTCAAGTCTTGTTACTTTTATCGGGGTCCTGCAACCAATATAAATTTTTTGTCGATTTATTCGTTACTTAGAAATTCATTCTAGTCATACATTCTCGGTTATAATACGTTATTCTTCGTTAATTCTTGTTATTTTGCGTCATGTTGAGTTAACTTTTTATTATGTTTAGTTAAATATTGATTTCCAGCTAGTTCCATTTAGTTGCGTTATCCTAATTGCTTTTAATTACATATAACTATATTACGTTTAGTCACATTCAGTTACTTTTAGTTCCATTTAGTTGTTTTTAGTTACCTTTATTCCTTCTTAATTACATCTAGTGTACATTTAATCATATTCGGTTACATTTAGTCATCTTGCAGTTATATTTATTTACCTTTAATTACATTTCGTGCGCTATAGACGGAGAGACCGCACTTACACAGCGTGACTAGTTATGTAATATTTTAATATCTTGTATGTTGTGTGGCTGTGGGCCAGAAAAATTTTGACATTTAAGACTCTTTCATTTAAAGCATATATTTTCAGATCGATACATTGTTATTCATCTGCATTCATTCACACATCCGACAAAAGGTTTCCCACACATACGATCAAGTAAGGCTTACATATAAGGTGCTTGATTACGTATTGTGGAATTTTTTGCCGAGAGTTGCTCCTTAGATTCGTAAATTCTCTAGCGAAAAGTAATTTGTTCACTAAGTGAAAAGCATTAAAATTTTGTGAAAATGGATTGGTATTTATACCTATTCTGTGACCCTAACCTTGCGTGTTAATTTTCATGCGATAAAACAAAATTTGACCTTGATATTACTTGTCTAATTTAATTCTAATTTTTATTATTTTCTCAATTTTATTTGACAATTTATTCATTAACTTTTTATTTTTTTTATTTCTAACTAGAATTATTTTATTTTTATTCAATTTATTCATTAACTCTTTTCTTTTTCCGTAAATTGTCAGTTTTTCGGTCAAATCTTTGTTATTATGTTATTTTTATGTCAATTCGTGTAGATCTTGGTGCATTTGTTGTTATTTTAATTTACTTTTTATATTTTTTCATTTTATATTTTTAATTATGTGTTTCTCGCATTTTGAGGTGGTTATTTAATGTTTATGGGTCCGATTTTAAATCTGTATGTTGTGTTTGCGTGCTATTTCTAATCCATTTAAACATAATTTTTTACTAGCCCAACACGGCTTTAAGATCGACATCTTATTTTTAAAAAATTACAGAAATATAATGTTTATTAAAAGAATTAATGTGATGAATGGAATTGTTTTTCATCCGATAATTTCATTATATCGGGAGTTTGTAACAGCCGATCTTAAACAATTATCCAGATTTTCATTGGTTTTGTTCGATATTTATTCTTTATGAATTTCACATTTGAAAATACAGATTCAGTACGTTGATCCAAAGAGGCAAGTTATTTGGGAAGAAAAATTTTAAATTCACATTAAGATATTTTTATACACAAAATAAATTCTTCAAGTACTCCGCTATTGACCATTTGCCGACCCCTGTGTTAAATTATAATTGCTAATTATAATTGTTAATTTTTACATATAAGTTTTGCGATGTGTTATATGTGGAGTTATGTGTGGTCGGCTTTAAATTGAGTCTAGTAAGAGAACTCAACATTTGTATTTTTAAATTTGTTTAATATAAAAATCAATCTCCTTTATGAGTTTTTGCTAGGCGGTTGGTTGCTATGCAATGAGCGGTAACTAAGGATGGCATCGGGGGCTCACATCTACTATTAGCGTACTTTTTTAATATTTATTTTTGAGAATAATCAATTGTGTATAGATAATTATTTAAATTATCACTTGTAGTTAAAGAGCATTCATTAAGGACATTCTCTAAGAAGGTGAGAGGTCTTCGCAAAAGGGACAAAGAGAGGGGGTAAAAAATCGTTTACTTTTGGGGAACATCCTTAATAGATTCTCCCTTGTGTAAAGAAATATTACTGAATAAAATAAAATTTTTCAGGAGCAATTTGAAAAGCAAAATTGGAGTTTGATAAAAATCTTAATACTACGCTGAAACATAGGATTTTTTTGATATTGCTTTATAATCTCAAATTTTTTCGGTTCTTAAAATTTTCTAAAGTTTTTGAATAAACTATTGTTTTTTAACTTATAATAATTTCGTTGAAATGGATTTGTACTAGCTGCTGTCTTTTGGGTATAGTAATCGATAAATACTTTGAAAATAGCTACCTGCTTAAATTCTACAACACGATTGACTTTTGAAACTATTACACTGTAGCTCAACCACTCAGTCAAAACTCTACCGCTAACTACATAACGTTGGGTTATTATTATTAAAGTCGGTGATTCTCTGGCTCCTCGTGTCCTTTAGAAATAAATAAGCAAACCAAACACAGAAAACTTTATTAATAATTTATCACAAATACAAGTTGTCAACTAATATGTACCTTTATTTTAATGGTAATTGTTGATTATCGTGAGTTAGGTTGCATAAGGCAGTGGTTTTAAACTGGTGGTACGCCAGATGTCGCTAAGTGATACGCAAAAAATATATAAATTATTTATAAATTGTAGAACTTAAAATTTAACATTTTACCATATTAATTTCAAAGATTATAATCGTCCATCAGGCGTCTTGTTTTAAATGAGTAATGTCCACTAGCAGTGACTAACTGACTTACAATAACTAATTCTAAGTTTAATATTCAAGTCAGTAATAATCAATATTGGGTATAATAATTATAAATTATGTTGTTTTTGATTTGAATTTTGCTGGAGGTACGCCGACATTAAAATTGGTTACCTGGTGATACAATGAAAAAAGATGCTGAAAAACGCCGGCATAAGAGCCATCACTTTTCTGACACGATAACCTATATTGGTTTCTTTAATTCTACTAAATTCGATACTCGTTTAGTTGATATCGCTCACTCGTACTTCACAATATTTTTCTTCGACTAACTGGTAACTCGTTCGTTTCTGATCTTCTTTTTTATAGTTTGTTGAGAGGACAATTATTGGTTGAGGTTCCCGAATCTCAACTTGATGGGTTGATGTATAAATAAGAACAATATCACTGGTTCAAAGACTTATTTTAAATAACACTTATACAACAAAAATAATGATTACCCTCATCAACATTTAATAATGATCTTGTATATTTTTTGACAGTTTGCTATTCAGTAGATGGTTATGTCACCGCTGGACACATACCCCCCGGGTAAAATTTTTTTCTAAGTCCAAAAGTACAAATTTTTTCTGAGACAAAGACAATTACTCATTCAAGGTCATTAAATAAAGACCATGACTCATTAAAGGTATTGGATGATTCAAGATAATTTTTCAAGGTCATTGGGTGACTCATCATATTTTCAAGGTCATTTAAACAAAGACCATGACTCATTCAAGGTAATTTAAAATTTTGAAGATCATTGGATGACTCACAATATTTTCAAGGTCATTTAAAGAAAGACGATTAATAATTCAAGGTCATTGGATGAGTCACAATAATTTTTTTCAAGGTAATTTAAACAAAGACCATGGCTCATCAAATTTTTTCTCAAGGTCATTGAAAACTTTTCAAGGTCATTCAAAAAATCTAAGGTCATTAGATGAGTCATCATATTTTTCTCAAGGTCATTCAAAATTTCTCTAGGTCACTAAAAATTTTCAAGGTCATAGTATTTTTTAAAATTTTTAAATCTAAATTTACAACTTATTTTTATAAATAGTGTTTTAATTATTAATATTTTTTAATTTTCATTCTATTACTTATGTTGGGCCAGAACACAAACGGCCTTGGAAAATGTTTAAATGGATCGGTAACACACATGCAAATATAACATGCAAATTTAAACTCAAACCTATTAAAACATCAACTAAACCCTATCAAATATGAGAAAAAAAGATAATTACATATAAAATAATAAACATAAAAAATAAATTAAAATAATAACAAAATGCAACAAGATCCGCACGATATAAATACAAACATAACATGAAAACCCAACAAATTCGACCGAAATTTGATAATTTAACAAAAAATTAAAATTTCATGAAAATGAAATTTAAATCAGAGAATTTGAATTAGAAATAATTCAATAAAAATTTCAAATAAAAAATTATCAAAATAAATTAAAAAATAATAAAAATAAAGATTAGAATACACTAGAAAATATCAAGGTCGAATTTTGTTTTACTAAATCAAAAAGAACACGCGAGGTTAGGGACAGAAAATAGGTATATATACCGATTCATTTTCACACAATTTTAATCATTTTTTCTGATAAAACAGTTTTCTTAAAAATCTATTTTACTAAGTGAGTAAGAGTTTTGTTTGGAAGCTCTCTCCAAGTCGCATTCTCGCAATCTCGGTAGAGCTCTGCTTGGATGTCGGCGTGAGGAGAGTAGCATTTTGTATGATTTTCGTTATGGTCAAGTAATTGTTATATTATTTTTTACTATTAATAAAATATTTATAATGCCTAAAATCATTTTGTTTTCATTAATTATTATTGTCGAAATTTTTCCGGTCCACAGCCAAAGACACACCGCAAGATATTAAAATCAACACACGATTCAGATTCATGTAAGTGCGTGTAATATCGCCGATGATCTGTGCCCGTGAGGACCCGGCGTGCGGAACGCAGGGATCGGAATGTCAATATTATTCCGTATAGAATAAGGGGGAGATAAGGAAGGAGCCTTTTGGCTGCTTCCTCGTTTCTCAATTTCTTTAAAATCGACCTAAATCATTTTACATACGGCTCAAAATCACCACACCAAGTAGTCCAGTGGGCACTCATTAATTATAATATGAACATAATGCGCCTAAGGTCAATTAATGGAAGGTGACGGGTAATTAAAAAAAAATGAAATCGTTATTATTAATTATGAATTCAAACTAGGAATTATAAATTGCGATGTATTAATATAGATTAAGGTGACCCTAAATCAGCATGCGTCCGCCACGAATTTACGGTAACAAGTCATAATAAACCAGTTGCGATAAATTATAAATACCCATAGTCATTGGGGATTCAAGAAAGGTGCCTTCAGGAAAACAAATCGTTGCGAATATGCGTTAATGATAAATTGAACCAGCAAATACCCAGTAGCATTCAATTGGCATCAGTCAACGGCCATATAGATTGATATAAGTAAATCAATGTAATAGAAACTCAAACCAAAAATGTAGGAGTAAAAATCCAGAATCATCCAGAGCTTTCAAATCACCTTATAGAAACCCGACCTCAGCACAACTTGCAACCCCATAAAACATCAAGAAGTTAAAATCATAAACTCAAAACTAAACGTCAAAATACAATGATAAATTCAATAAAGTGTTAAAAGTCAAATTATAAATCCGGAGCCATAAAACTTGAATTTCAGTTCTCCAACTGGATAGAATTCCACACGCCCCGAAGGTAATAAGACTTCAACCCTGCCCATATTTGTGCTAAAATCACGAACTAATTCAATTGAAAGGATTAAATCAAAATTACCCAATGTTGAAATCATAATAATACTAATTAATAAGTAATCCACCTGAATAAAATAAAATTAACAAACTAACACCAATCTCAGAGAAAATAACCAACCTCCCATTACCATATAACCCTCACGAACGGAGAAACAGACGGGGATTTCCAATATCATCATCCATCTAACCGATGCCCACCACGAGTCTAATCTGAAAAAGCAATTAAAAAGTTACCCAAAACTCTTCAACAATATCGATAGTATTTTCTTCCCAAAAATTTAAACATCAGACTTCAGTTAAGCAAGGGTGAATCTAAAATAAACAAAATAAAAGATTGATTGGAAATAATACAGATAAGAATCTTAGTAGTGATTAAACTATGAATTATTAACTTAACAAATCGATAAGTGAACACAACAAAATTAAACAAACCTGATTAATAATCACCCGATCGCACCACAACCCGGAGAGAGAAAAATCTGAGAGAAACCAGTTAATATTAGGCGTTACCCTCCTGGTAGATTTTCTAATACGCTGTCTCTCCCCACATCGATTTTTTTTCATTTCCGGCTGGACAAATCCACAATTAAGGAATTTAGAAAAATCAATCACTTACCCGCCATAATGACATTGGAATTTCTCTCAGAATGGCAGATATCGCGCACACCATCAGGCAAAATGTGATTACACTAGTGGACAAGCACGGGACACACCCGCCCACCACAGATTGAATATAAACACATCGATCAGCATTTTTGGAATAGTGCGTTAAATATGAATCCACAACAAGTTTCGCGTAAAAGAAATGCCTCGACCAGAACATCTAGCGAAGGATTGGTACCAGATTCCGACCCACAGATTGTAGGTAACGATTTTTTATGATTTCCTATAATATATAACTAGTTTCGCAGATTTAAAAAATCAAGTCTTCGCGATTTAATCATCCATAATACTAACGCATAATCATCTTTTGAAGATTTACGAGCATTTGTTTTAAATACGAATTTCTAATAAAAATTTTGATTGCCTACTAACTTTCTAAGGAATTTAGCCAATATTTACGCCACCAAAAAATCTAAATCCAGTTCACCATTGATTCGCACATTTTCCTAAACCCTTAAGTGGAATTATAATCGACCACCCATGGTATACAAAATGTTTTGTCTCAACTCTATAAACTAAGGTTAATCAGACGCTCATTAAAAACTTCAAATATAATGCGGTATAAAGAATCAAGTTAAATGAAAGAATAGAAATCATAACAGTGTGAGGTTTATTTTACCAACATTAATCGGTGCGATAGGATGATAGATGACCGATCTAACAAGTTACCTGCTATTGACCCAAAACTTATCATCATAATTATAATAACAATCACGAATGACTCTAAAAAAGGAAAATTTTTTTTTAATTATTTTTTTTCTAAATAAATATCAGGAGCATTGTATAAAGTATTCTTTATTAAACCTTATTAAACTAGGTTCATTAAATTATATTGCAACTTGCAATTTTGAACACTAATTTCGAAACTCAGCATTTAATGATTGTAATACCCTGACAGCTAGATACGCCTAGTCATGTAAAACAAGGGAGATTCGTACGCATATTAAAAAATTTTTTCTTTATCTTTTCTCCACTACTAGTGAATAATTGTTTCAATATCAAAGGAATCTTTCTAATTATAACCTTATTAAGGACGATCAGGACTGACCTATGTCCCCACTCAGGTTGCCGATCGATGGAGGGAAGCATGGAGGCGGTTCCGACAAGAAAGCTGTCCCGAGTCCCCCCAACTCGAACCCCGACAGATCAGTGGACGACAGGAAAGAAATAACCGAAATCTCGAGTCATCGGAACAGATCTGGGAGGAATGGAGTCCAGCTCAAGAGATCCACGAGCACGCCCGTCGCCTTCTCGATAGCCTTCTCAACCATCAAAGACAGGTGGATCTACAGGTGGTCCGAGCCCGTCAATGTCTGGCGAACATTCGTTCTGTTAGAAATCATTTTTTGTTTTGCTTGGAGTTATAACATTTTGGCAAGGAAGCTTATGTTTAATCACCTTTACACTTATTAATTCCGTGATAATAACCACCCTTTTAATGTCATTAATTCTAGCAATGAACTCCCAGCAAATATTACGGACGGAACTGGCCCGTGCACAGCAAACTAACAAGACTCTATATGACCAGATCATTCAGCTGACTCGAGAAGTACACCAAACCCGAGCCACCTGGGTGGATACGGCCAAGATAAAGCCACTACACCAGAGACTCACAGCTGCTCAAAAGGGATGGGCAGAGGAAAAGCAGATAAATCAAAATCTTCGAACGCAAATATGAGGACTAGAGGTTGCCCTGTCTGCCAGTCAGGAAGGAGCGGCCGTTACTTACTCTCTCGTTTTTGCACCGGCTCAGTTAGCTTACTGGGAGTCGGCGGTCACTCCAACATCGGCCTCAACCCCAGGGGCAACAGTAACCACTAACTATCGTCCAGGACGCAAAGAAAGAGCCAGGCGCCGAGCCGCTCGATTGTTAACTAAGCCTAAACAAAATTCGAAGGCGTTGTACTTTGTAATTAATACATGTTTTGTTGTATGATTGCATTAGACTTATGTATATGGTAGTCCAAAAATCAGGGTAGAATTCCGGTTATTTCTTATTAAACTCCAATATTAAACTCATGACATGAGGGGACCAATCATCAAAAATCGAGCATGTGTCTTCTAACGACGGCTCGTTGGACCCAGGGGTTGTCCGAGCAATTACAGCATTAGCGATAGCGCTCACGTTTTGCGGACAATCCGCCCACTCGAACACATTTCCAACGTTGCCTAGCAACGGGTGCCGAGTGGTAGCTAGAAAATATTTATATGGCGTTACCGGGGTAACAATGGGAAGATTCAAACAAATAGCGAAACCCAGTTACCCACCACTTATTATTATTATTATACTATAATTAATATATAATAAAAACAAATTCATTAACAAATAAAACTTTTATTATAAAGAAATAATTCGACTATAGTAATATTGTCGAAGAGCTTTTTTCAAAGACCATTCCATATACTTTCGATGTCGGGCAGCGCAGCAATGAAATTTATCACCACATGGATATTCGGGTTCCATATCTTTAAACATTTTGTTTTGTTCGATGTCCCATAGGAACTCATCGATTACGGAAAATATCCATATAGATGTATAATAAAGACCAAGTCTGGAATCATTGATGCTGGCTTATCCCTCAATATTTTATGTATATCTGGATAATAGAAGTCCAGACGTTCTTTGATAACTTTAAAATAATCATCTACAAAACAAGTAAAAAATAATAATAACAAATTACGATAATGTTCAATTTCGTTCATAGCTTGAACTGCGCTCGGTATAATAACATCCATTATAATGATAAAAATTGAAATAACAATTACTTTTATACTAATTTAAACCAATGAGAAGTTAAACACACAAACTTTTAGCTATAAACAATAAATATTAATTTATAGATTTGAAAATGATTAATGAAATTTTAATAATAATATTAGTTGTTAGTGTTTTTAAAATGGCTAACTCAATTGTTGTAACCGATCAAGTTAAAAATTCAGAAAGATGTGTATGTCCTGATACCGCCGTGTTGATGGATATTTTGTATATGAACTCGGATGAAACTTTAAAAAGAGCCCGGAACGCAATATATGATGATATTCTATATCTTAATCGGACCATAGGTATTATCAAAAATGAATTAAGAAAATCAATATTTGAATTGAATGAAAATCGTAAACTTAATGAAAAAATGATAAATCAAGTTCAATATAGAATTAAAATTTTATTATAATAAAACAAATGATCAGTTCAATCGTATAATGAAAGAAGTTCAACAGCCAATGCAACCGGTTAACAGTGGCAACAAATCATCAATATTCACATTTGCATTATATATTTTTACAAATTTTCTTAAATAAAGATATTGCAGCTTCCGAATATCCATGCATGATTCTGATTGGTTAAATGTAGTATAAATAAGCTTACACCTCTAAACATTTTTATAAAATGCCAGAAACTAAATTTTTTATAAATTTATTGAATGAGCTGGTTGCTAATAAGGGAGATGATGATGATATCAGTAAAAACATAAAATTCATGGTCAACCGTACCGAGAAAATCGTAGAAGATATTCCATTTGAGCCTATTCTCAATTTGCCAACATTGGAGAGAAAGAAAATTTCATTCCAATCGATATGTAGTTATATGTTTGATGAAAATAATAAATGGATGCGAATAATAGTAGGATTAATGTATATGAAACACATGATATTAAAATTCGGATCCGACTATGAAAATTATTTCCAATGGTCTATAGAGGTATATTACTTTATATTATAATTTTATTTTTATCATTATTTAGGTATTAGAAACAAAAATTGATCCATGGGTAGAAGCAAACGGTAGATGGGTAACAATTATTCAAGTTGCCGCAGAAGCCAAACGTTAAGATATTTATATTTCAAATTGTAAATTTTTATTAAAACTATTAACTGGAGCATCGGTCATATATATCTGTAATAAAGTTTATCATAAATTTTAATAAATGTATTATTCTTTGTTATTAATTGAATTATTATTAAAAAACTACATTTTTTAAAGATTTATTGATTATTACATGTACATGCTTCATCACCACAATATTCTATCATTATATTTTATATAACATGGTCAACAAAAGTTTTAAATTCGTTAGGCTCAACAAAATTTTCAGTAGGGGTTTCTTCATTATTTATAATTTCAGTATCTTCATTATTAACAATTTCAGTATCTTCATCATTCACATTTTCTTCATCATCATCGCTCTAACATTCTGAAATTTTATACCCTTGATAGATACTGATTAACCAATCAGAATCGTTGTTGCATGTATGTATTTCTATACTTATTTCTATTATTATTATTATGTGTTGTATCATCACGTGTTAAATTATTATTATTATTATTATTATTATTATTATCATGTGTTACATTATTAGTATTATTACTATTATTATTATTATTATTATTATTATTATTATTATTATTATTATTATTATTATTATTATTATTATTATTATTATTATTATTATTATTATTATTATTATTATTATTATTATTATTATTATTATTTCGTTTATTATATAAAACAATATAGTATAAAATTATTACTAATAAAACTTGTTATTACTAAAAGACAAAACAAAAACAAAACATTTATTGTCTTAAAAGTTGAAGCCTACAAAATTCCTTACGGATTTGACTATGCCCAATTCAACATATCGCTGGTAACGGAAATTGCAGCAACTACAATCTAGAATATATGGGTATTCAGTTGACATTTCCGTTTCCATTCTGTTGAGTTTGTTTTCCAATAGAGCCTGGTTGATCAGTTCCGAAATCCGTATTCTGGTCTCATTAAATATGAGCTGTAGAAACATTGACAGCTCTTGATTCTTTAAAATCTCCTACATTGGAGGATAATAAAATATAATTCTGTCAATTATCATTGTTTCATATTCTTCTAAATAAAATAATAATAAAAGAAAATAAATAAATAATAAATTTACCATAATTTGAAATAGTGGTCATATATATTTGTAATAAAGTTTATCATAAATTTTAATAAATGTATTATTCTTTGTTATTAATTGAATTATTATTAAAAAACTACATTTTTTAAAGATTTATTGATTATTACATGTACATGCTTCATCACCACAATATTCTATCATTATATTTTCTATGACATGGTCAACAAAAGTTTTAAATTCGTTAGGCTCAACTAAATTTTCAGTAGGGGTTTCTTCATCATTCATAATTTCAGTATCTTCATTATTAATAATTTCAGTATCTTCATCATTAACAATTTCTTCATCATCACTCTGACATTCTGAATCACAACATGAATCTTCTTTACCCAATGCTTCAACTAGAGTCAACATATCTCTAATTTTTACACCGGTTATTTCTTCAAGTTTATCAAACTAAAAGTTTATTAAATATTCTAAACGAAAATTAATTAATTATTTTATATTTTATATTTTAACTTTTTTAGACATCCTTTTCAAACAATTTTAAAACTAATTATAATATTGTTTATAGAATATGTTGTAAAGAAAACAAAATCTGTTTAACATCCACATTAAACACTAAAATATACATTAAAATAATTGTGAAAGTCTAGCAGTAACAATTTTCCAGATTGGAGAAAGCACATCATTTTGATCAGCTTTATATCCTTGTATTGTTATTGTTAAATACCAGTTTTCCTGTTCTTTGAAACCTATTTCTGTAAATGCATCATAATATCTAGTATATTGACTGATGAAGAACGCATTTTCATTGCATTTTAAATTCGAATTGATCTTTTTGAAAACGGTATCAATATCCTTGATATCTATCATTGAGAGTGTCCCAGTGAGAGATTGAAATTGCTTCGATTGAGTTTGACTGGATTTACCAATTGCATATTGATAGGCTCCTTTAAAAAATTGTATTTTAATATCCTTTATTCTATATTGTAATTTATTGACATCTAAAGGTTTCTTGCATCCCATGATTCTGCATTTGCCGGATTTGAAAAATATTATAGGGTATTTTCCACTCCTATCAACAATTTGCTGCGGTTTACCATTCGGAAACGTCATTTTTAATACATCGAAAGTTCCTTTATAATTTATATTTGAAAACATAATTAAACAATAAAGAAATATTAAGCTATATATATATGATTTTTAAAAAGAGTTCATTAAATTGTATAATATAAACAAAAAACTATGATTATACAAATTAGTAATGTAATTAAGAAATGATGCGGTATATCAAATTGTTGGCCCAAGTAGTAGCGGTAAAACTATGTTTGTGTGTAAATTACTGAAATCTAATTTATTCCAAACAAAATTCAACAAGATTTATTGGCATAAGGGTGCAGATGAAGAACATGGATTAACTCAAGATAATTAATGTAAATTGAAAAACATGAAAATAGTAAAGGGTTTCGATAAAAACTGGTCAAGTCGTTTAAGGAAAGGTCATGTCATCATTATCGATGATCTGTAAAAGGAAACTAATAAAGAAAATTATTTTAATAATTTATTCACAAAAATCAGTCGACATGTTGGTGTTACTGTGATCTTTATTACTCAAAATCTATTTCATCAGGGTGGCGCACATCAAACAAGGAATTTAAATGTTCAATATTTAGTTATTTTCAAGAATCCTAGAGATGCAACAGTTATTGATTTTCTTGCTCGACAAGCATACCCTAATAATCGTAATTTTCTTATCAGTGCATTTCAAGATGCTACAAAATCACCACATGGATATTGAAAAGTTCCACCAAGATAGTTATACATAATCTAAAAAACTAATAACCGAGAATTTCTCCGCAATGAATTTAATTTCGAAAAACCCTATATTAAAAAGTAATAAAAAAGTTGTTAAAATTGTAAAAAATCATAGGAGTTTCCCATATTGTAATACATTGTTAAAGGCATCGAGTACGTAAAGAATGTCTAGTGAGTTCTAAAAAATTTGAAAAATTACAAAATCAAAATATAAAGTTGGTGATCACGTTAGAATTAGTAAAATATCTGCTTCACCTTTCATCAAACATTTCGATAGTAATTGAAGTGATGAAGTATTTAGGATTATAAAAATTAATACTAAACAGAGTCCTGTAATGTATGTTATTAAAGACAGTGACAACAATGTAATACAGGGGAAATTCTATGAACCGGAATTACAAGTGATTTCCAAACCTACAGTGTTCAGGATTCAGAAAATATTGAAAACTAAAAAGGTGGGTAAGGATAAAAAATACTATGTCAAATGGCATGGATATCAAATAAAGCGTGTTCTCAAAACATGTAGTGGTATTTTCTCAATCAATAATATTGAACGATATTGTCATATTCCGAATGAAATTTTAGATGAAAATAGTGGCATGTTTTTCAAAGATGGATTGAATGTTAGTTGTGATTTTAGTCCATTTACAATAAAATTTGAAAGTATTGATGATGCCAAGCGAATGGGTAGTGATAAGCTTAACATTATTGTTCCTGGTACTGAATACCTATTACGTTTCAAAACTTTTATTGATGTTGGGCCTGTGAATGAACACATCAAAATACCTGTATCATATATTAATGAGGTGGAAGATACATTTACATTTACTAATGATTTATATATTGAAACACTTGAAGAGTTATATAAATATATTTCATTCAATTGTGTACATATATTTAAAACTATTGAAATTATTAAAGATGGATTATGTAAATTCAGTCTGAAAAATAACATTTGTGAAGTTACATTTGTTAGAAATTTATCTAATACATTGGGATTAGATAAGCAAACATATCGGGCAAGTACATTTGGTGTACGCAAACCAAAAATAATAAAACTTCATAGGCAAATGTTCATATATACTAACATCATCGATCCTATAATTGTTGGTGATTCTTTGGTTTCTCTATTGAAATCTGTTGATAAACATGACCAGGATGAAGTTGTCAATATAAATATCGATAATCCCATGTACTTACAGGTATCAACATCATGTATAAACAATATAGAAATAAATATTCGTGATGATAGCGGTAAATTTATTGAATTTAGTAAAGATACAAAAACTCATTTGACATTACATTTTCGTAAATTAGATGGCCAATAACGATATTATTAGTATGTATAGTGGTAGCCAAAGTGGTGGCGAATTACCATATTTTATTGGTAAACAGTACGGATCAGGATCGTTTAGAACTCTTGGTAGATTTTCACTTCCTATTCTTAAACGCATTGGTAGTTTTGGTATGAAAACTGTTCAAGATGTGATAATGAATGATCAGAAAATATTACCATCTCTGAAATCAAATGCATTATTCGAGTTAGGGAAAGTTCTACCGGTGTTGCAGGTATGTTTCAAAAACAGGTATCGACACCAGCATCAGCTCAAAAACGTAAAAGACATGATAAACATATAAACAAACGAATGAAAGGACATGGAACTATATTTCAAAAATGATTTGTGGTAAATCTGAATTGTGTTTATTTGACAGACCAACTCTCCAGGCAGTAATTGAAATGGTGACCTTTGAAGAAGTATTCCTGATGAATTATATTATGGGTAGTAGAACTGATATTGAATTTTATATTAATGGTTCCCAAACTGAATATCTAGATTTGAACGATACATTGTTAACTGTTCAGATCAAAGTTGTAGATAAAGAAAGAAAACCTTTGGGTGAGCCTAGTGATGTAATACCAAACAATTTCTTGATTCATACACATTTTAAAGATGCAGTACTCGGATTTAATAATATCAAGATTGAAGGTGGTAACAGTATATATATTCACAAAGCTCTAATAGAAACTATTATAAATTACAATAGTGATACTAAAAATACATGTTTAACTTCTATGGGTTATGGTAGTGATGACGATAGAAAAAAGTGGATTAAGAGTTCGAAATTATTTACCATGTGCTCATCATTGCAACTCAATTTTATGGATCAACCAAAAGATCTGAGTCGGCATTATCACTAACAGGTGCTACCACATCACCAATCTATCAATTAGTCGATGCAAAACTATTGGTGAGAAGAGTTCGTGTTGATCCTTCTGTATTAGCCGGTCATAAAATGGGGCTTAATTCTAAGCATGCAATATATCCATTGAAAATAAAGGAAATTGTTCAATTCGCCATTGCTGAAGGTTCAGCTTCTTTCTATTAGGAACAAATATTTGGAGATAGAAGAATGCCCAACTTTATATTGGTAACATTTCAAAGTGAATTTTAATATAATGAATCATACTTAAAATCGTGCTCAATTTTCAAAAAGTTTGGTGTAACTTCGTAAACTTTATCGAAAAATAGCGATTATAGAAACATATACTCAAGATTTCGATAATGATTATTATTGTGCTACGTATATGCAGAGTATAGTTAGAAATATGGGTTATTTGGATAAAAACCTTAATTGTGGTATAACTCTTGATTATTTTAAAAGCAAATATCCATTCTTTACATTTGCTTTGGCACCCGATTTTGATTTAAATCAGAGTCAATTACCTCAAAATGGAAATTTACGATTAGAAATAAAGTTTGCTAAAGCTACAACTAAACCGGTACATGTTGTAATATATGAAGTATTTAGTTTTGAAGGACTTAGTTTTCATTGTGCACTACTGTCGTGAATTCTTTTAGTTTTACACTTGATATTTCATCTAATTTTTCGATCAAATAGTTGATTATATATCCTAAATAATTTAATCAAGATTAAAATATAATTATTTTACCTTGTTCCGACATTGTCATCATTATTTTAATGTATAAAATAATTTTATTTATACTTAGATTTAACATTATTATTATTAAAGATTCATCTTATATTTTCCAAGTCTTTATTTATGTTCATTAAAATAAATCAAACAAAGAAATTAAAACTTTATTAATTTGTACAACACTTTATTAAATTATACAAGATTCATCATATTTTTCTTCAGCTTTCACAATCTTCCGAATTGACTTGATTCTATCTTTGGTCACAATTTAACCTTGAAATGGTACAGTTATCATGAACTTTATTGTGCTCTTTGTCTCTCCTATGGGTATGA
This sequence comes from Schmidtea mediterranea, assembly GCA_022537955.1. NCBI lineage: Eukaryota > Metazoa > Platyhelminthes > Tricladida > Dugesiidae > Schmidtea > Schmidtea mediterranea. The sequence goes on from CM039680.1 coordinate 207,746,806, forward strand.
TATCTAAATCATGTTTCACAAACATATCATCTTCATCAAATCGAATGTCAAATTGAAAATGGAATATTCTATAAAACCTTTTCGACAGTAACCTGATCTAATCAAATAAAAATAAATAAATATCAAACAAAGTAATCAAATTTACCTTGGATATATAAATTATTGGTAAATACAAATAATTTAATTTGTATTGCAAAAGTTCAACTGGTCTCTTCGTATCTAAAGAATAGATCGAATAAAGAATAGATTTCCCAACGATAAAATTCCTTTTTCAAATCTTCGTTTGAAATTTTCTTGTTTGTCATCATCGATGGTCTTTCTTTTCGTTATTCCTAAACTAAATATTATATAAAAATGTAATATATAAAATTATAAAAACTACCATTATTTTGACGATTCAATCTAGTTTTCTTTTGATTCATTGACGTGTTCTTGTTGTTTTGATGATCTATTTAAAGTTTATTTTGTAATGTTTTAGGCTAGAAATTTATAATATTTCGATTGTATCAGATAAACAGTGGCGACGATTGACTACTAGATTGTCCTTCTTCCTCCAGCATCGCACGAGAGGTAGTGGCGATGTTGATATGAATGGGCGACTCGCGACCGGTTGTATTGATGGTTATCTGGGTCGGAGCGGGATGTGAAAATACGGGTTTGAGGGGGCATAGACTACGTCCTCGTCGAAATGGGGAACGACACGTTCCATGAGCATTGAGTCTAAGATTTCTGCCGATTCCGGGTACCCGTCACTCCTTATGTTTGCCTGGAGCAAACTACGCCTCTGCCGCCAGCGACGATTTCTATTGGGCTCGTGCCGCCGGTTGACCTGAGAGATTTCGTTGGTAGGCGCGAAACTGTCTCGGTTATTTGAGGAATTTTCCACATTGATCGGCAGATGGTGCGCCGAAATTATTTCGATTTGTTGAGCTGCGCTCCTGCTCGGTATGCGAGCTTGCAAGTCCTTATCAGTAAAAATTTGTCGGAGTGCTGCGCTCTGCTCGGATATGGTAATCCGCTGGCTCCATGACTCTATTATTAAATCGTCACGGGCACGAGAGAGCCGGGTGATTTTCTTATAAAGTTCCTTTGTGGCTTCAGGCGAGCACCAAGTGCCTTTGATTTTCTCGTATTTTCCTCAAAGAAAAAAATTCTCCCTTTCAAGCGTCTCCAGCCGTTGGGTCATAGCCACCGCAGACGAAGCTGGGACAATTCTGGGAATACACGGTAAATTCATAATGGTTGAAATGAATAGAATGATTCCGGAGAAGATTTCATGCGAATGGTAGACAATTTCGGTAATTCAAAACGATCAAGGAGAGTTTAAACTTGACGGTTCCGTAGTTGTTATAGGATTCGCTATTTTTCTTAACGTTGATTTCGAGTCAGATGTATTTCAAGTGGATAGACGCGATTATAGGCGTAGATGACTTTAGCTATCGATACGGTAATACAGGAACGGAGGATTTAGATAATAAAAAAAACTTTTCTAAAGAAAATTACAATTAAGATTTTATATTAATAAAAATTTAATTACTTTCAAAAACTAAGTTGTAAATTTACATATTAATTGTTAACAAATTTATGTTGCGTTATCTAAGTTAGTTAGTACGGTAGGCGGCGTACGATGAACCGGCCTACAAAAAATTGAAATGCTTTGGTATGATTTTTGTATGAGTTGTTTTCGATTTCAGTACGAGGAGGAATGTAATTGGTAAATTATATATCTGTAATTCACGTGATACTGGGTTGAAATGGGAAGCGGATCTACTTATCAACTATTTATTTGTGCAGCTTCTCGTTATTTTATTATTTAATATTTTCAGCCGAAATTCATTATGAAAATGTTCAAATGAGTAAAATAGCTTAGTTCATCCTTACTTATGGATTTAGTTAACTTCACTGGGTCCGATCGTTCACACGTCCTCGTAGAGTAATTAGTATCTTATTGGTTTGCGTTGATGGGAAAATGTTACATACCTATCACTAGAATGCGTGTCGCTGGGTCGTCACCTTATATTGTAGTATTTTACACTAATTTAGTCAGTTGATGCTTTTACGCAGTGCTTTTAGCCATGGTAATACGTTCTATTTGATTATTCTTAGAAATCTCTTCTCTATCCCTAGATATCCGGTCAAATTTAGGTTAGAGAGGGTTTGACAAAAATCTAGGCTTACTGATCTATTGGTGATCATTCCTAACTCCCTTAGTTTATGGCGCCCTTCCCGAAATTTTAACAAACTCGTCTCGACCGACGTTTCCATCAGCCGTTACGAGTTGTGAAACGGTGCTATGTCTTACGACTAGACCTCGCCGTGAACAACCGAGTTGTCAAGAGTGCACGGCCAGCAATCACAACTAACGAAAGTTAACTCGTTAGCCGGATCACCAGCCTATCCTCTTGGGAGCTATTACATAATATATAGTTTATTGGGGCCTCTCCATAGAAATATATACGTATATAAGCATCCAACACATGTTTAAGATAGTTTATTTAGCATATAAATTGCAAAGGAAAAATAAAACAAAATACAATCCTTACTTGGTAAAATAAAATGTTGAGTTAAGTTCAAATGAAGTTAAATTCAAGTAGAAATTAACTAAGTTCAAATAGAAGTAAAAAATAACGAATTTGGTCACTGTTTATATAGTGGTCTTATACATGTGTGCGACCAATAGGCGATTTTTCACCATTTTAAGTGATTTTTATTGTTTTTATTAATTTTAAAATATTTTTATAATTTTTTATGCATTTTTCTTTATTTTTTGATATATTATTTTTGTTGTTATCAAATCTATTTTTATTGTGATTTTTATGCAATATTCTTTTAAGGCCTTAAAATTTTGTTTCTTGGTCGCCGCTTCTGCCTATGTTTTTTCTAAACATTATTTTACAAGGTTTTGGCAGTTTTATTTATTTAACATATGTTTCTTTTTACTTCTGTATGCTTAAATCGATTTTATTAATATGTTTTAATTACTTTTGTTGTATTTTTAATTTGTTTATTTGATGTTTTAATTTTAAATGATGTCGGGATCGAAGTCGGGAATTCGAACTCTTGATACGGTGGGGTTATATCATCCCCTCGGTTGGGCATTCCAGCCGTTTCCGCTGCTCTGAGGAGATTCGCTTCTGCTCGGCGACGGAGATTTCGGTTGGGTCGCCGTCGGGTCATTCCGGGCCTAGGTTCGGCCATTGTGCTCTGAGAAGGTTCGACAATTAGAGGTGGGGCTGGTTCTGAAGGGGGTTGCTGAGTTGATTCTACCGGGAGGTGTTGAGCCGGTATAATGTTCAGGCTTTGAGCCCAGATACAGCCAGGTATACGGGCTCGGAGTTCGATATCGGTGAATATTCGTCTGAGTGCGGCGCTCTGTTCGGTTATTAGCACTCGTTGACTACGAGACTCGGTAATTAGTTCGTCTCTTGCCCGAGACAGGTGGGTAATTTTTGATCTAACTTCCTCGTCGATTCGGGTGAGGTCCACGTCCCTTTTAGTTTTTGATACTTGGCTTGCAAAGTCGAGTGAGGTTTCTCCAGTTGCTCGAGTCTTTGACGCGTTGCGACGATAGATGGTGACAAACGCGGTATCCGTGGAAGTTCTGACATTTTCTTGATTTAATTGAGGAATCAAAATGTGAATAATATGGCATTAAATCTCGCATCTGGGGGCCTGACTTTAGGGTAACAGTGAATTAGATGTGCAGGTAATTACGTACACACTAATAATGATGGGGTGGGTCGATCATGGGGTCATTTGAGTTCGTCAAGATTGGAAAAAGGGGTTGACGTGCTCCGTTTTCCGACGAGTTACTCGAGTGGAGCAACGGTTAACTACCAACTCAGGGATGATGACATTGATGTAAGAGGTATTAATTGATTTTCAACACTTCTCCCATTCAGGAGAGAGATATGACCTCCATAAGGGTACGAATTAACCCGACGTTTGCATGGTCGATAGTTCTAATAACGATTACTGTTCATAGTTACGAACCCAAGGGTAATTTTCGCGTGCTGGGGATAATAATTGTACCGATATTAGTGTATATTATAGTAACAGACGAAATGTTAATACTAGTACTAATATTCATAGAAGTGGGAACACTTAGAGATGATAGTAATATTAATAATTTTAGTGTTAATGATAGTTATTAAAATGATTGTTACTAATAAAAATACTAATAAGGATAAGAATAATAATACCAATAGCAATTATGGTGTTAATGAAAAAATATTAATAAATGGTAACTATAATAGTGATGGTGATAGTGAATATAACGGTAATAATGGGAATAACATTAATGATAATGATAACAACAATAGAAATACTACAGTCAACGATAATAGCTAGACTACTAATAATAATAATAATTATATTGAGAAGAATATCGATAATAATAATGTTAATAATAATGTTAATAATAATAATAATAATAATAATAATAATAATAATAATAATAATAATAATGATAACGAAATATTAATCCTATGAATAACAAAAATCGTTATTACAATCCTAGGGGGAATAATGAGTAGCCATGGTGATACTATTAATTGTTTCGTCGGATACTAATTATAGAATTTTAAATATCGATAATGCTCTAAAAGGAATTTCGCTATCAGAGAATTCCAGATGACGAGCAGAAAATGAGCTAGTGATATCTCGTGCAACTGGATATAATGTGCCTAGTGTGTGTGTGAGATGTTTATACTAATCGTTAACACGGTTGTCTACAGGGAGGTAGTGTGCAATTTGCTCTCCCTTCGTTGGTGACGATGATTTTAAGAGGCAATGTTATATTGGGGAGAAAATTCTACGCAATAAAAATCGATATCAGTGAATGACTATTTGGAAGCGTATATTCTTGAATCAACTTGATGAATTCGGGATTTATTCGAAAATCACTTAGATGAGTTTATGGGTTCATTCGAGAATCGGCTAGATGGATTTATGGATTTATTCGAGAATCAACTAGATGAATTTATGGTTTTATTTGTCATTGATCTAGCAGTAGTAGGCCAACATCTCGTGTGTATACTCCAGCCTAGAAAAATGGAGTTTTGGACGCGTCAAATACATTAAGCCTATTCTCTGATTTAGATTAAATACATTCTATTGGGTTCCTATTTTGTGTTGTGAATAAATTATAATCAATTCTTGTAATTTGCGTTTTACTATTTATGGGTTAACGTTTCTATTGTAAAGGTGTCTGACACTTTCAGCGCCGTTTAATTTTCTTTTCCAAAAAATAGAAAAACCAAGTTCTTCCGTCAATTCTTATCCCTTTTCTGCCCGAATTTGCTCGTTTAATTTTCGAGGTATTCATAAAAATTCATTCCTAATTGGTCGCGTACGACCTTCTCTATTCCCCTAATCTCATGACGCTCTTCCCTTTGTTGGGCTATAAGCCATAATTTAAACAAAATGAAAAATTGTGTAAAGTAAAACAAAATAATTAATGAGGTTTGAAAATTATCAATATGGCTGCTGTAACATAAGCACGTACCGCAAGCAGAAATCAAAAAAATAAAATAAAACATTAAATAAAACAAAATAAAAACATAACAAAATTAAATAAAACAAATATTAATTAAAATCATTGAAAAGCCTACAGATGCAGAAAGAAACACAAAACCAAAATATAAAACCGCCAAAACCTTGCAAAAGAAGGTTTAGAAAATACATAGGCGGAAGCGGCGACCAAAAATTTAAATATCAAAGGGTAAAAAGAGAAACAATCAAAAAGAATGGTTAAATAAAAAAAAAATAAAAATAAAAATTTACGAAATATTGAGAAAATAATATAAAAAAATAGAGAAAAATAAGGAGAAAAATAAAATATTTAAAATTAAATTAAAGCAATAAAACCCCCCGAAAAATAGCCGAAAAAGGCTCAAAATACTCTGATTGGTCGCACCCAGGCATGAAATGACTATATATACAGCAGTCATTTTCATAATTTTTAGACTTTTAGACATTTTGTTGACACAAAATTTTTAGACTGTTAGACATTTGTAGAGAAAATTTTGTAGACACAAAATTTTTAGACTTCACTGTTTATGCCGATGTATGACAATTTTTCAAATTTGTATGCTTGACTGACAAACTTGTCGATCGTAAGTATTGTTTTTTTGTAGAAATATATTTTTCTATGTTAATGTTTTGTTTAATTTAACTTATTCTGGATGGCCGCAATGTCTTTTGGCATTGCTCGGCAGGTTCCCCCTAACTTATTTATATTCATTTTATATACCTGTTAATTGTGGAGAATGGCAGGGCAACATTCAATTCCGGCCGTTAAATTGGCAGGACGTTGACGTGTTGCTTTGTCACAATCCACCCTTCGGTGTCTGCTTAGTCTGGTCAGGCCTTGTTGCACTGATCACGGGGTAGGACACCGTCGTAATTCACCGTGGCGGCCATTTTCAATGTTGGTCGGAGCGGTAAGAGGGTAAACTGCGGGAAGATCGCCATAATTAAGGGGATAACATTTATGTAAATGTTTAAGTAAGAAAATTAAATTTTTAATTTAACTCCTGCCGATTATTATATTGTCAAGGGTACGACTAGTGATAGAAATTTAGGTCAACGAAAGTACAAAGTAGGGTTAAATCATGTACATTGTTTGATAATCATAGTGGTGGAAAATTAAAATAAAAGGATACATTTTGGTATGGATCTGTGAGATGATAATATAGAGATTTACGAATGGTGGTAACTGTGGCGACCATAGGAAAGTAAATATGAGTTGTTGGACTAAAATAATGACATTATAATAATGCATTGATTTCAATTTACCATAGGCTAACGTTTGTATGAAACAAGGAATTTTCCATAAAATAAGGGCGGAACGCTGCCCAAATTTTTGAAAAATATTTTAATAAATAAACAGTAATGATGACAAATTGATATAGGAATTGTAGAAATAGATGAGAATGGACAAGCGTATAGATAGAAAGAGACGTAAGACCTTCCATCGGCAGTCAGGAACCCGAAAGTGAAAATATCATGAGGAGTAGTTCTAGAAATGGAGCTCACCTGCTCATGAATTTTCAGCTGCTATATACAGTACCAACATGAGCTTGCTCATGGGTATATAGTGGTAGGATTAAAATTGTGGGGCGTCTGGGTGAGACAGCATAGACCCTAGGAAAAGAAGGTATTTTGATAGAGGGAAAATGGGTTTGAATAAGCTTTACACAGATTTAAACAAATTAATTACACCCAGTACACCAGCACCTTGATTTAAGTTTTCTGCTCGCCTCGACCGACGTTTCCATCAGCCGTTGCGAGTCGTTCAACGATGCCCTGCGGGGAGGGTCCTGTGCCATTTTGCCAGGCCCCATCGCGGACAGACCGAGGTTTCGAAAAGGCGCGACCCACAATCGCAACTAGGGAACTTAATCCACCAGCCGAACCGGGATCTGCCTAATCGAGAGCTATTACAATACTTTAAATATATAAGATATTAGAGGGACCTCGAATATAAATAAGTAATATACATGCATATAAATTCATTTAAAAATAAGCAACGACATTATAAACATTAGTATTATTATAAGCATATAAAGTTACATTAACGTAAGATAGAAAAAAAACAAAATACAGAAAAACTCTCTACTTTCAATAAAATTTTCAGAAAAGTTGTAATAGCAAAAATTGTAAAAGTGATTTTGAAAAAGTTGTAAAAGTTGAAATAATGAAATTGGTCACTGCTTATGTACTATTTTTGTGTCTGTGTACGACCAATGAGCGGTTTTTCGCCATTTTTGGGGTTTTTTAATTATTTTATTAATTTCAAATTATTTTATTATTTTTTATACATTTTTCTCTATTTTTTGATATACGAATATTTTATTGTTGGATTTTATTTTTATTATTATTTTCTTGTAATATTATTTTTTAGCCACAATATTTTGTTTTCTGTTCGCTTCTTCTGCCTATGTTTTTTTCTAAACCTTATTTTGCAAGGTTTTGGCAGTTTTATTTATTTCATATATGTTTCTTTTTGTCTCTGTATGCTTTAATTGATTTTATTAATATAGGTTTTAATTACTTTTGTTGTATTTTTAATTTGTTTATTTGATGTTTTTATTTTATTTTTAGTTTCTGCTTGCGGTGCATGTGTATGTACAGTGGCCATTTTCCTTATTTTTACTTTTTGTTGTCTTAACTCACACAACAATTCATTTTTTTGTTTTAATTTTGGCATTAAGCCCAACACTATCTTGTGTGCATATACAATTTATTTATGAAAATTGTATTGTCTCGAAAACCTCGACCACGAAAGAATGCATAAAGTTATATTAAAAAAATGAATGAAAAACATGAGATAAAAAAATAATTCAAATAACTGTTCGAAGAACAGTGTTCATTGTACCACTTCCTTAAATTAGTATCTAAATTTGAATTTCTAAAAAACGAATGTGAATAGTTATGGACAGCGCCGGCTCGCTAATTGTGGCGCCCAATGCACATATAAAATTGTCCGCTATCATGTTATTTCTTAAACATTTTAATAATAAAAATATTGGGCAAAAATGTATGAATATATGTATTAAATATTTAAGAGTTAATTATTTTTATTTAATATTTAAGAGTTCATTAAATCCTTTAACAATTAAACCTATAAATAAGAAAATCATAATTTATTAATCTAATCTTCAAGAAATTTACAAATCATAGAATATACTAACTACTGTATGTTGAGTAACAAACTAATTTTTTGAGCATTTATAGTTTCAAATCTTTGACAATTTCATGTTCAATTGATAAAGGGGAAAGAGCATATACCCTGTCTTATCTCATCGTAGAACGTATATAGGTTTTAATTAGTACCTTATGTTTTATTATTGAATTTTTTTTCATATTATACCTTAAATCAGGGCTTCTTAAACCATGGGTCGCGACCCCATTTTGGGTTGCGTAGCAAAATTCTGGGGTCGCGAGAGATAAAAATACAATTTAACAGAAAATGTTTTTAACTTGTAAAATTATTGTTATAAAGATAAAATAACAATTATCGTAGATAAATATATCATAAAATCTTCTAGTTTGGAAAGATTGTTTGTACCTGCATTTCTATTAAAAGTATTGTAATAACTTGAATAACATTTACTATGAATTAGAAGATGTTATAGGAATTTTAAAAAAATATAAAATTATTTTTCTTTTATATTTATATGGGGTCGTCAAGAAACTCGCAATCATAAATGGGGTCGTAAATTACAAAAGTTTAAGAAGCTCTGCCTTAAATAATTAAGTTTAAAGTAAATATCGTCTATCCCCACTGACATGTCGTACACAAAATAACTAACAGCTAATGTAACAGTAAAAACAAATTTATTTAAATTTTTCGTTCATTTAATTGCCAATAAATGAATTGGATTGGTTGGTATTTTCATTGAATCGGCCGAGCTTTTCATCGGATTGATTCAAAAACTTGTCATAATTGAACAGCAAATCAAATTCATCTAATTCCCAATTAGCTGCCAATTTCCCAATCATATCAGAGTTAAAATTTTCACAGAGAAAAATATTTTCCAATTGTGAGTAAATATTTCTCAATTCATTAAAAATTAATTTGCAGATTTTGTGGACTTTAAGAATAAAGGGATGATTACATTTCAAAGTCCCTCTGACAAATTTCTTGTACATGTTCCATTTCAATTCAACGATTTCGTAACATTTCAGTAGGATTGAAAAATTAATATTTGTGAATTTTTCTTTCAGGATTTGATAAGCATTTTCATTTTGGTTGTCATTTTTCAACCAATACATTGTTTCTTGAACGAATTCTACGTGATTCTTAATGTAAGGAGTAAAGATTTTGACAACCGATTGATCATCCAGTGAAATCAGTTTGGAATTTTGATTCGACACTTCAAGCTCGGTTCTATCATAAAGATCTGGTTGGTTTCTTCTGGCCATTGACGACTTATATTGTTTATAATTAAATGTTTCGCCTTTAATTTCAAGGCTTGGTGGGTCGCAATTAATGTTGATTGTGATATTTGCTGAAATGTAAAAGAGGAACTCGGAAATTTCATCTATTATCAAGTTAATATACTCCATAATAACGAATTCCATTTGGATATCTGCGGGGCTCAAATTTTCAGTGAATTTTATTGGGGAAATATATTTGCTGTTGATTTCTTCAACAGATTTGAAATAAAAAGAAAGCGAATTACAAAAATGTACCAGATGTATCATTTCATTTTGTGGAATTATTTGAAAAAATGTATCAAAATTTAACGTAAAATATTTAAAATCAAGGATTTCTACTTTATTTATTTCTTCGTGCTCTTGTTCGAGTTTTTCTTCGGTTTCAAATACAATTTTGTTTTCAATTATTTCTTTATCCATTTTCCTTAAAAAATTTTGATATGATTTGGTTTTAACTTTACAAAATCGACAGATATTGGTCGCTTTTTTCACATTTTTTAAGACATCATTTTTAAGGTTCTCAAAATATTCTATATTTATCGTAAATCGAAATTGTTTGAAAGTTTGAATAAATTTTTCTGAATAGGAATTCTGAAGTTTCAAATGGACGTTCTCTTTCCGACATAAGGGGCATGTTATAGAGATTGAATTGGGTTTGCATGTACATCTGCTGACGCAATCTCTGCAAAACAAATGTTGGCAACTCATAAAACGAATGAATTTTCTATTTTCAACCTCTTCATAACATATTAAACATTCCTGTGAATTTTTATCAGAATTTTCCATTTATTTGTTTTTATGCAACAAATTTCAACAAATTTAAACAAATTATACTTTAATTAATATATATTTTTATATATATTTCAAAAAATGTTTTAACAAATAATGTTAGAGATATAAAAAAATGTAATTTTTATGTGTATTTTGTATGATTCTAATGTGTATATCGAGTATTTTTATAAAAAGTTAAATTATAAAACTTTAATTTTTATTTTTCCCATTTAATAAAATTTTAAATGTTTCTATTTTAATAATAAAATATCTAAATTTTTTAGAATTAACTTATTAATTGAAAACATTTTTATCAAGCCGGTTCAAAATAATAAATAAAAATTATGTTCATGATTTTGTTTTAATTTTTCAAAGCATCACTTGAAAAAGGCTATGCCGAAAATTCGTGAATACCTTAAATAAATCTGATTCATAGTCAAATTTTGTAGAAAATATTATTTTTAAAAAAATTTATAATTTCATTATATTTTTCATATTTAGATGAATCTTAAATCAAACAGAAAAAATAGAAGTTTTAGATAATGGTAGATCAGAAAGTGAAGCTGCAAATTATTTGTGATAAGGAACAGTGTTGAGTAAGAATTAAGTAGAAAACATAAAAATTAATTTCATGATTTAATTTTAATTGTTAAAAGCCTTTTTAAATAACATTTTTGATTTTCATCTCTGATTACTTTTCATTTTGCAATGACGTAAACAATTTATAATTTTGATATATTTTTAAATTTTAAATAAATCTTAAATCAAACATAAAAAAGAAGTCTTAGATAATCTGGAAGATAGTAGATCAGAAAGTGAAGCTGCAAATTCTTTCATTCAGTGCATCAATTTAAGTAGAGTAAAAAACCGAAACCTTTTTATTCAGTGATTTAATGATTCGATAAAAAATGAGGATTCCAAATATGGGTATTAGTAAAAACTGATCTACTTTATAAAGTAATTTTTGATTTGATGCACAAATCGACTGTACTAAACCTCTATTGAATGGTTCTAAATGAAATGGCAAGGATCCACTACATCAGGCATGAAAGAGAAATGACGAAAACTTTAAAAAGTATATAAAAAAAGATATTCAATAACAACAAAGATGAGCTTATAATGCCTGGAGATGAAGAATTGGATAAAAACGTTACTATTGAAATGCCAAACAAAATGAAATTAACAGGTTAAATAATTATTATAATTAAATAATGCTACGAAAGAATCTCTAGAGAAAAGGCAATGATACTAGACAAAAAAAAATGTTGTATGGAACTGACAAGATAACATGTAACGAACGGCGAAAATTATATGAAAAAACGGATTTCTTATCAACATTATGAAAACTGGTTTCAGCCCAGATAAATGGATATTCAGAACTAGACTCATCATAAAACCAGTAAGCATATGTTTTTGAATTGTCAACATAGGTGTTTATGATCATTGTTATTTTAGGCTTTTGTAGAAAGTCGGAGCATAGGTCTGACTCCTTGGTGTCCTTATTTAATCAATTCAATTAACCCAACACAATAAGGTTTATTTCTAATATATATTACAATTGCATTTGAAACTTTTATTCACAACCTTCACAAATATAGATTCAATTCACAATATTTACTCTGCACAAAATCACAAAAATAAATGCGTAGGGATACGTCTTCCAAATGGAGATGTCCCTGTCTGGTGCACAAGACTTTAATTTGTTTGGCTGACACTGAATGATACTTTCTGATATCCTTTCTCAAATTATTACCTTCGTTAAACTCTTGATAAAATATTCTCTTCGACCAACTGGCAATTTTGTTGATTTGCTTTCTCCTTTTATACCCCTCTCGTAATTAATTTATTTCTAAATCAAATTGGTTTAGGCATTTTTGACATGTCTCTATCGAGTGTTAAGAAATGATGATATAACCGTGGATATGATATAAAACCTAGTTATTAAATAATAATATAAGTGATCACGTCACCATCGCCGATCCCAGTGTTATGTAATACATACACTCCTCCTCTTGTGCAGGATAGCTCATTGTATACCACTGCATTTCGCTTTGTAGATTTTTTTCACTTGTATGCTGTAATTCCGGTTATGGATATTGAAAAAGTTTTAAAGAATTAGGAAGAATCTCAATTTATTTTAAAATATAATTAGAAGCTTAATAAATAACATTATAAACCCTTGTATGTACATTGGATCATAAAATAATTGATCTAAACCGTTATACTTACACTTACTTTGTGATTATTGTAAGAGGTCAGGATGATTGAAATTAAAATAGCTGTAGAATGTTCTGACTAAAACTTCGATAAATTCAAATGTCAGTTCAAAAATTCGTCTCAAAAATTTATTCACGGAGAATCACTCTCCAATTTGTGTTGATTGTTTTGTGTCATCTGCTCATATACCTAGAATTTGACCCTAACCTTACGATACGATATTTTTAATACGATAAAACAAAATTTGACTATGTGATTACTGCCTTTATCTAACTTGAATTTTATTTAACTTTTTAATCTAAATCGAATTTTTTATATGATTTTTAATTAGATTTCTTTTATCACGAATATTTTATTTAAAATTAATTTTAAACATTTCTTTCTGCTTTGATGAATTGTCAAGTTTTTAGGTCAAATTCTTCTGATAATATGCTATTTTTGTGTAAATTTGATTAAATTTGTTTATTTTATTTTAGTTTTTCCTGTAAATTTTATGATATTTTTAGTTATGTCTGATTGTGAATTATCTTGGTGCTGGGTTTTCACGGTATGTGAAGATGAATTAAACAAACTTCAAAGTCACTTGTTTTTGGCCCATTAATCATGGAAAATATTTTTATAAATGGTGGGTTTCTGGGTGTTGCTATTTTGAAACTATATTGTTGTTACCCAGACCACCCCATACAAATATTTTTCGCTTACCACTCGGCACCCGTCGCTAAGCAACGTTGGAACTGTGTTCGAGTGGGTAGATCGTCCGAAAAAAATTGAGCGCTATTACTAATGCTATAATTGACCGATCAATCCATGGGTCCAACGAGCTGCCGATAGAAGGCCTGTACTCGATTTCGATTTTTAGGTCCCATTATTCTGCTATCTCTTTCAAATGTTAACATATACTCTCTAATCATTTATCTTTATGTCCATTCGCTTAGTCCTTCCTATCGTTGTCCGTGTTGGTGATTTTCCTATGGTCTGTAAACCCTTTGTTATGTTAAATATCCACACAGTATATCTCATACCCTTATTCCTATCATAACTACTATGTCTACTATTATTTTCACTAGCGTTATCATTGTTCCTATTATATGTGTTATCTTTATTGATTGTTACCACTATTACATTTATTATTATTCTTATTACTATAATTACCATTACATTTATTATTATTACTACTATTATTATTATTACTATTATTATTATCATAATTATTATCATTATCATTATAAGTACCATGATCATTATTATTATTATTATTATTATTATTATTATTATTATTATTATTATTATTATTATTATTATTATTATTATTATCCTCATTATTATTGTCATTATTATTATTATTATTATTATCATTATTATTATTATAATTACCATTATCCTTACCATTATCATTATTATTATCAAATTTTTGCGTTGGGATTCGTCCTTATTCCTCGGCTTAAAAAAATATATACTTTGCTTATACACAAATTTAGCCGCAATCCATCCTTATTTCACAGTTTTCGACAAAGTATTTTCCTTGAGTCGAAAATTTTTAGCAGTGAACCGCCCTTATTTTACAGTTTTGTAAGGATATTATACTAACAATTGAACAGCATTCCACGTTTACTTTACTATTTTCGATAAGTATTTTAATAATTTTGGAAAATTTGAGCAGCGTTACGACCTTATTTTACAGTTTTACGATAAATGTTTTAATTATTTCCGAAAATTTGCGCATCGTTCTGCCCATATTTTCCGTCTCAATTCAACATAATTTATTTAATTCTTATATATTATTTAAAACATTATTTTATATAATTTTGGTCGTTCGGATTAATCTTTTTCCGATGGCTATTCATTTTAACTGTTGCAACGATTTCGCTATTTTCCCAGCTACCCATTCCCTCTCTTGACCTTATGATCTATTTATGTTCATGTTATAGTTAATGAGTGCCCACTGGACTACTCGGTGTTAGTGATTTTGAGGCGATTGTTGTTTAAGATTTTATGTCGATTTTATCGAAATCGAATACAAGAAATTTGAGCCAAAAGATCCACTCTCAAGCTACTCTCTTTTGCTATTTAGGTTCAATGATTTGACGTTCGAGCCCTTCGTTGCGCACGACGGGACCCTCACAGGGACACGCTATAGGCGGAGAGACCACACTTACACAGCGTGGCTAGTTATGTCTTATTTTAATCTCTTGTATGTTGTGTGGCTGTGTGCCAGAAAAGATGAATAAATAAATAAATGTTACCATACCTATTGGGTAGAAGCTTCGATGCAATAAAACATTTATTTATAAAATCTTCAGTATATATTGGTAATTTGCAATAGCATAATTCATAACATTTCAATTCATAGCATTAGTTATCAATTAATCAGTTCATAGTCACCCATGCGTTTAGCTGCAACGCACACCACTAAAATAAAATTGCTCAAAACAAGTCTCAAAGTGAGACTGAAAATCAATACTGAAAAAACAAAATTGTACACATAAGACTGAAACATAAGATTGAAACGTAAGATTGAAAATTTGTCAAAACACATCAGTATATATACCTATAATTTGACCTTAACCTTGCGTGTTATTTTTATTGCGATTAAACAAATTTCACCATGAAATTATTTGTATTATCTAAATTAAATTTTTATTAATTTCTGAATTTAAATTGGTAATTTATTTTTAACATTTTTAATTAAATTTATTCAGCTAAAAATATTTTATTTTCACTCATTTAATTCATTAAATTTTTACTTTTATATAAATTGTCATTTTACGGTCAAATTTTCTGGTTATTATGTTATTTTTTATGTAAATCTCGTGCGGTTCTTGATGAATTTTGTATTTATTTTATTTTACTTTTATGTTTTTTGATTTTATATTTATTTATATTCTCTCAGATTTTAAAATGTTTAGTTGATGTTGTATATTGTATTTTAAGTTATCTTGGTGCTGGGTTTTCGTGTTGTATTACTGATGCAATTAAACAATTTTCAAGGCTATTTGTGTTCTGGCGTAACATAAAAAAGAAAAAATTGAGATTTGACAACTTTGATAGAATTCACTAAAATTATTCCAAGTAACCCAAGATTCAAACTAGTGAGCACCCTACATTTGGAAACTACCAATCTAATAATCTTAAATTTTAAAAATAACAATATCAATATTTGATTTCAATTTCCGTTTTAATAATGTTTGTTTAAATAAGTTACGCAAATTTTCAAACATCATGAAAAAGGAAGAATTTCAAAATTTTATCAAAAATGCCAATTTTCAACACGATGTTTTAGTAGTTTTTGATTTAGGTAAATAAAAATATCTCATAGAAATATTTATATTCACATAGACATGACAATGTGGCCTTTTCATCTTGATATGGAAACAGATCCTCCCTTTAAAAGAACTGAGTAACTAGAAATGTTAGTTAATAGTATTTTAATATATCTAGTTCAAAAATTTTAGATTCTCGTGGTAGGAAAGTGAATTTTTATCCAGAAGCTGAAGATCTTTTGCATTGTTTAAAATTAAATCCGAAAATTAAATTAGCATGTGCATCTAGGTAAATTAACATTCTTTCATAACCTAATAATCATATTTAGAACTACTGATATTGAAGGTGCCAAGAATCTCCTTTTTACATCTGGTTGGAGTAATTATTTCGAATTTCAAGAGATTTACCCAAGCTGTAAAATAAAACATTTTAAGAAGTAAATTTATAAATATTTTATTGTCATTAAAATTGTAAATTAGATTATACAATGACAGTAAAATACATTACAGACAAATGGTTTTCTTCGATGATTTCCAATATAATCTTAATGACGTTGCTCAGTTAGGAGTGAAAGGAGTATTAGTGAATAATGGAATTCAATTTTATCTGGTCAAAAATGCTTTAATGTCATTTCTCAAATAATAATGTGATTATAATTCAATGATGCATGATGGGATTTATTTTTGGAAAATGTTTTTGACAATAAATTTTGTTAATTTCTTTCATATGACGCTATTTATTTCATTGGTGTTTCTATTGTGATGCTTTAATTTGATTGGTGAGTTTTTTTGTAAAGTTACTATATTTAGATTCTAGCAAAAATGAATGCCTGCAAATTTTCACATAAATGTTAAGATCTAAATTTGATAGTTTTATATAAATGGCAACTTGTTACATCATGAGTCGGCAAACTTTTCCATGGCCAGAGCTACTTTCTAAAATCATGCGGCTGTGGGGTTAGTGGTATTCGTAACCTTAACCCCAGCACATACAATATTTCACTCCCGCCAATGGTTACCCGTTGCTAGGCAACGTCGGAACTGCAACCATTGGTCACAGGACCGCCAAAGGTGAGTTCCGATGTCAGAACTGCTAAGGTCCGGCCCTATGTCGGGTTCAGCGGGCTGCCGTTAGAAGGCCTCTGCCCGTCTTGTCCTTTAATCACTTCCTCTTTATTTGGTTCGTGTACACTAATTATCAACAATGAACAAAATACCAAAAACACAATTTTATTGCATTATCATTAAATGAATTTTTGTATTAAAACCCAAATTTAAATCATTTATTTGTTTCGCCTTGGACACGTCTCCGTAATCGTTCAGTCCTGCCTGGTCTGGCGTGCGGTTGAAATCGTTTGCTGGGACGCTTTGATGGATCCTGGTCGCGATAGGCCAACTGTGCCGGGGCGAAGACTAAGGGATATCTCACCGCACTCCCCTCCTGGCACGCTGACAGAGCGACCTCCAAGCCTTTTATTTGAGTCCGTTGAGCTTGATTGAGCATCCTTTCGTCCTTCCAGCCTTGTTGGGCCGCAGTGAGTCTTTGATACACTTCCTTCATTTTAGCTGGTTTCGCCCAGGTGGCTTTTATTTTTTGGATTTCTCGGCTTTGCTGTAGGAGCTGCCGATGGAGATGCATATTTTCACGTCGAAGATCTTTTAGTTCTCGGCTGAGGATCCTTGTCGCCTCCATTCCTAAATTGAAATTATTTGAGCGATTATCATTAACATTGTTGGTTTTGACAGATTAATCGATTTTATCCACCCTGGTCTTAAGTATATTTGTGAGCAGTATCAGTTCCAACAAATTAGCTTTCTATGAGTCTCGTGGAAACTTATTTTATTTAATTCGCTATTATCTATTTGAATTTTAGCGATTCTCTCCCTCGCAGTATTTACCTTCTATATTGTGAAGTCACATTTTCCTAGTTGCGGTTAATTCGAGCCAGCTGTTGTTTTATTCTTGTCAGATGTCGCATTTTAAGATTAACAATCGGTTTTATGGCTGATTAATCAATCTAATTCTTATGGTTCTAGTTTATTGCCTGATTTCTTGTCTAATTGTCTGTCGATTTGTTTTCTCTACAGTATCTAAATACGTCGCAATATTTCGTCATTAATTGACGACAGTAAATGAATCGAATTTCGACGTCTTCTCGATGGTAATGATTGTTGGGATTCGTTCTGGTAGCCACAACCTCCTGCTTCGTCTACTACCAAATGGACAGTGTTCAATTCCTGGGCTGATGTACCTTCAAAAAACAACCTTCCCTTTTATCGATGTTCTGACTCCTCTCCAATCAATCAACACTGGATTCTTATTCATTCATATCTGCGTGGATCCAACGATTCCTAGGACGATTTTTTCTCGATACTTATGGTATACCTGCGTGAATTTTTGCCGGATCTCTCTCGGTTTTCAACAAGTCCTCAATGGTGTATTCCTCATAGGTTTGACTCTAGGCTCTCCTTCTGACGGAGGCTACTCGTATTATGTTCTCTGATATATCTCTGACACTGGAACAATTGATCTTTGAATATTCAATATTATTGTCTTATTTTTTGATTTAAATGAATCTTGTCGTCTGATTTTTACAAGTTAATTTAATTAAAAGGTATTTTTACATAACATTTAGTGTTAATGGGATTCTGGGTAATGATGGTGCGTTTTGTCTTAGTCCGATTAATGGTAGTCATGGAAAACTTTACGTGGGGTACTATAAGTTATCATTTTGGGTTGTTTTTGGGGCGGTGGTACATTGATTAAGTTCGATTTGCTAGATCGACATCATAATTCTATTCTAAGGTTAATTACGTCGCTTGTAGATTAACACTTCATAACAGATTCAGTTACTCCTTTTATCGTCTCGCAATTTATTTAACTCATTAATATTCATCCTATTTACATTTCACAAAATTTGGTTACATCGCTCGTCCCTCATTTACTCAAGTCTTGTTACCTTTTATCGGGGTCCTGCAACCTATATAAATTTTTTGTCGATTTATTCGTTACTTAGAAATTCATTCTAGTCATACATTCTCGGTTATAATACGTTATTCTTCGTTAATTCTTGTTATTTTGCGTCATGTTGAGTTAACTTTTTATTACGTTTAATTAAATATTGATTTCCAGCTAGTTACATTTAGTTGCGTTATCCTAATTGCTTTTAATTACATATAACTATATTACGTTTAGTCACATTCAGTTACTTTTAGTTCCATTTAGGTGTTTTTAGTTACCTTTATTCCTTCTTAATTACATCTAGTGTACATTTAATCATATTCGGTTACATTTAGTCATCTTGCAGTTATATTTATTTACCTTTAATTACATTTCGTGCGCTATAGACGGAGAGACCGCACTTAAATAGCGTGACTAGTTATGTAATATTTTAATATCTTATATGTTGTGTGGCTGTGGGCCAGAAAAATGTTGACATTTAAGACTCTTTCATTTAAAGCATATATTTTCAGATCGATACATTGTTATTCATCTGCATTCATTCACACATCCGAAAAAAGGTTTCCCACACATACGATCAAGTAAGGCTTACATATAAGGTGCTTGATTACGTATTGTGGAATTTTTTGCCGAGAGTTGCTCCTTAGATTTGTATATTCTCTAGCGAAAAGTAATTTGTTCACTAAGTGAAAAGAATTAAAATTCTGTGAAAATGGATTGGTATTTATACCTATTCTGTGACCCTAACCTTGCGTGTTAATTTTCATGCGATAAAACAAAATTTGACCTTGATATTACTTGTCTAATTTAATTCTAATTTTTATTATTTTCTCAATTTTAATTGACAATTTATTCATTAACTTTTTATTTTTATTATTTCTAACTAGAATTATTTTATTTTTATTCAATTTATTCATTAACTCTTTTCTTTTTCCGTAAATTGTCAGTTTTTCGGTCAAATCTTTGTTATTATGTTATTTTTATGTCAATTCATGTAGATCTTGGTGCATTTGTTGTTATTTTAATTTACTTTTTATGTTTTTTCATTTTATATTTTTAATTATGTGTTTCTCGCATTTTGAGGTGGTTATTTGATGTTTATGGGTCCGATTTTAAATCTGTATGTTGTGTTTGCGTGCTGTTTCTAATCCATTTAAACATAACCTTTTACTAGCCCAACACGGCTTTAAGATCGACATCTTATTTTAAAAAAATTACAGAAATATAATGTTTATTAAAAGAATTAATGTGATGAATGGAATTGTTTTTCATCCGATAATTTCATCATATCGGGAGTTTGTAACATCCGATCTTAAACAATTATCCAGATTTTCATTGGTTTTGTTCGATAATTATTCTTTATGAATTTCACATTTGAAAATACGGATTCAGTACGTTGATCCAAAGAGGCAAGTTATTTGGGAAGAAAAATTTTAAATTCACATTAAAATATTTTTATACACAAAAAAAATTCTTCAAGTACTCCTCTATTGACCATTTGCCGACCCCTGTGTTAAATTATAATTGCTAATTATAATTGTTAATTTTTACATATAAGTTTTGCGATGTGTTATATGTGGAGTTATGTGTGGTCGGCTTTAAATTGAGTCTAGTAAGAGAACTCACCATTTGTATTTTTAAATTTGTTTAATATAAAAATCAATCTCCTTTATGAGTTTTCGCTAGGCGGTTGGTTGCTATGCAATGTGCGGTAACTAAGGATGGCATCGGGGGCTCACATCTACTATTAGCGTACTTTTTTAATATTTATTTTTGAGAATAATCAATTGTGTATAGATAATTATTTAAATTATCACTTGCAGTAAAAGAGCATCCATTAAGGACATTCTCTAAGAAGGTGAAAGGTCTTCGCAAAAGGGACAAGGAGAGGGGGTAAAAAATTGTTTACTTTTGGGGAACGTCCTTAATAGATTCTCCCTTGTGTAAAGAAATATTACTGAATAAAATAAAATTTTTCAGGAGCAATTTGAAAAGCAAAATTGGAGTTTGATAAAAATCTTAATACTACGCAGAAACATAGGATTTTTTTGATATTGCTTTATAATCTCAAATTTTTTCGGTTCTTAAAATTTTCAACAGTTTTTGAATAAACTATTGTTTTTTAACTTATAATAATTTCGTTGAAATGGATTTGTACTAGCTGCTGTCTTTTGGGTATAGTAATCGATAAATACTTTGAAAATAGCTACCTGCTTAAATTCTACAACACGATTGACTTTTGAAACTATTACACTGTAGCTCAACCACTCAGTCAAAACTCTACCGCTAACTACATATGTTGGGTTATTATTATTAAAGTCGGTGATTCTCTGGCTCCTCGTGTACTTTAGAAATAAATAAGCAAACCAAACACAAAAAACTTTATTAATAATTTATCACAAATACAAGTTGTCAACTAATATGTTCCTTTATTTTAATGGTAATTGTTGATTATCGTGAGTTAGGTTGCATAAGGCAGTGGTTTTAAACTGGTGGTACGCCAGATGTCGCTAAGTGATACGCAAAAAATATATAAATTATTTAGAAATTGTAGAACTTAAAATTTAACATTTTAACATATTAATTTCAAAGATTATAATCGTCCATCAGGCGTCTTGTTTTAAATGAGTAATGTCCACTAACAGTGACTAACTGACTTACAATAACTAATTCTATGTTTAATATTCAAGTCAGTAATAATCAATAGTGTGTATAATAATTATAAATTATGTTGTTTTTGATTTGATTTTTGCTGGAGGTACGCCGACATTAAAATTGGTTACCTGGTGATACAATGAAAAAAGATGCTGAAAAACGCCGGCATAAGAGTCATCATTTTTCTGACACGATAACCTATATTGGTTTCTTTAATTCTACTAAATTCGATACTCGTTTAGTTGATATCGCTCACTCTTACTTCACAATATTTTTCTTCGACTAACTGGTAACTCGTTCGTTTCTGATCTTCTTTTTTATAGTTTGTTGAGAGGACAATTATCGGTTGAGGTTCCTGAATCTCAACTTGATGGGTTGATGTATAAATAAGAACAATATCACTGGTTCAAAGACTTATTTTAAATAACACTTATACAACAAAAATAATGATTACCCTCATCAACATTTAATAATGATCTTGTATATTTTTTGACTGTTTGCTATTCAGTAGATGGTTATGTCACCGCTGGACACATACCCCCCGGGTAAAATTTTTTTCTAAGTCCAAAAGTACAAATTTTTTCTGAGACAAAGACAATTACTCATTCAAGGTCATTAAATAAAGACCATGACTCATTAAAGGTATTGGATGATTCAAGATAATTTTTCAAGGTCATTGGGTGACTCATCATATTTTTCAAGGTCATTTAAACAAAGACCATGACTCACTCAAGGTAATTAAAAATTTTGAAGATCATTGGATGACTCACAATATTTTCAAGGTCATTTAAAGAAAGACGATTACTAATTCAAGGTCATTGGATGAGTCACAATAATTTTTTCTCAATTTTTTCTCAAGGTCATTGAAAAATTTTCAAGGTCATTCAAAAAATTTAAGGTCATTAGATAAGTCATCATATTTTTCTCAAGGTCATTCAAAATTTCTCTAGGTCACTAAAAATTTTCAAGGTCATAGTATTTTTTAAAATTTTTAAATCTAAATTTACAACTTATTTTTATAAGTAGTGTTTTAATTATTAATATTTTTTAATTTTCATTCTATTACTTATTATTATTATTATTATACTATAATTAATATATAATAAAAACAAATTCATTAACAAATAAAACTTTTATTATAAAGAAACAATTCGACTATAGTAATATTGTCGAAGAGCTTTATTCAAAGACCATTCCATATACTTTCGATATCGGGCATCGCAGCAATGAAATCCATCACCACATGGATATTCGGGTTCCATATCTTTAAACATTTTGTTTTGTTCGATGTCCCATAGGAACTCATCGATTACGGAAAATATCCATATAGATGTATAATAAAGACCAAGTCTGGAATCATTGATGCTGGCTTATCCTTCAATATTTTATGTATATCTGGATAATAGAAGTCCAGACGTTCTTTGATAACTTTAAAATAATCATCTACAAAACAAGTAAAAAATAATAATAATAACAAATTACAATAATGTTCAATTTCGTTCATAGCTTGAACTGCGCTCGGTATAATAACATCCATTATAATGATAAAAATTGAAATAACAATTACTTTTATACTAATTTAAACCAATGAGAAGTTAAACACACAAACTTTTAGCTATAAACAATAAATATTAATTTATAGATTTGAAAATGATTAATGAAATTTTAATAATAATATTAGTTGTTAGTGTTTTTAAAATGGCTAACTCAATTGTTGTAACAGATCAAGTTAAAAATTCGGCAAGATGTGTATGTCCTGATACCACCGTGTTGATGGATATTTTGTATTTGAACTCGGATGAAACTTTAAAAAGAGCTCGGAACGCAATATATGATGATATTCTATATCTTAATCGGACCATAGGTATTATCAAAAATGAATTAAGAAAATCAATATTTGAATTGAATGAAAATCGTAAACCTAATGAAAACATGATAAATCAAGTTCAATATAGAATTAAAATTTTATTATAATAAAACAACTGATCAGTTCAATCGTATAATGAAAGAAGTTCAACAGCCAATGCAACCGGTTAACAGTGGCAACAAATCATCAATATTCACATTTGCATTATATATTTTTACATATTTTCTTAAATAAAGACATTGCAGCTTCCCAATATCCATGCATGATTCTGATTGGTTAAATGTAGTATAAATAAGCTTACACCTCCAAACATTTTTATAAAATGCCAGAAACTAAATTTTTTATAACTTTATTGAATGAGCTGGTTGCTAATAAGGGAGATGATGATGATATCATTAAAAACATAAAATTCATGGTCAACCGTACCGAGAAAATCGTAGAAGATATTCCATTTGAGCCTATTCTCAATTTGCCAACATTGGAGAGAAAGAAAATTTCATTCCAATCGATATGTAGTTATATGTTTGATGAAAATAATAAATGGATGCGAATAATAGTATGATTAATGTATATGAAACACATGATATTAAAATCCGGATCCGACTATGAAAATTATTTCCAATGGTCTATAGAGGTATATTACTTTATATTATAATTCTATTTTTATCATTATTTAGGTATTAGAAACAAAAATTGATCCATGGGTAGAAGCAAACGGTAGATGGGTAACAATTATTCAAGTTGCCGCAGAAGCCAAACGTTAAGATATATTTATATTTCAAATTGTAAATTTTTATTAAAACTATTAACTGGAGCATCGGTCATATATATCTGTAATAAAGTTTATCATAAATTTTAATAAATGTATTATTCTTTGTTATTAATTGAATTATTATTAAAAAACTACATTTTTTAAAGACTTATTGATTATTACATGTACATGCTTCATCACCATAATATTCTATCATTATATTTTCTATAACATGGTCAACAAAAGTTTTAAATTCGTTAGGCTCAACGAAATTTTCAGTAGGGGTTTCTTCATCATTAATAATTTCAGTATCTTCATTATTAATAATTTCAGTATCTTCATCATTAACAATTTCTTCATTATTAACAATTTCAGTATCTTCATCATTCACATTTTCTTCATCATCATCACTCTAACATTCTGAAATTTTATACCCTTGATAGATACTGATTAACCAATCAGAATCGTTGTTGCATGTATGTATTTCTATACTTATTTCTATTATTATTATTATGTGTTGTATCATCACGTGTTAAATTATTATTATTATTTTTATCATGTGTTACATTATTATTATTATTATTATTATTATTATTATTATTATTATTATTATTATTATTTCGTTTATTATATAAAACAATATAGTATAAAATTATTACTAATAAAACTTGTTATTACTAAAAACAAAACAAAAACAAAACATTTATTGTCTTAAAAGTTGAAGCTTACAAAATTCCTTACGGATTTGACTATGCCCAATTCAACATATCGCTGGTAACGGAAATTGCAGCAACTACAATCTAGAATATATAGGTATTCAGTTGCCATTTCCGTTTCCATTCTGTTGAGTTTGTTGTCCAATAGAGCCTGATTGATCAGTTCCGAAATCCGTATTCTGGTCTCATTAAATATGAGCTGTAGAAACATTGACGGCTCTTGATTCTTTAAAATCTCCTACATTGGAGGATAATAAAATATAATCCTCTCAATTATCATTGTTTCATATTCTTCTAAATAAAATAATAATAAAAGAAAATAAATAAATAATAAATTTACCATAATTTGAAATAGTGGTCATATATATTTGTAATAAAGTTTATCATAAATTTTAATAAATGTATTATTCTTTGTTATTAACTGAATTATTAATAAATAAAATACGTTTTTAAAGATTTATTGATTATTACATGTACATGCTTCATCACCACAATATTCTATCATTATATTTTCTATGACATGGTCAACAAAAGTTTTAAATTCGTTAGGCTCAACTAAATTTTCAGTAGGGGTTTCTTCATCATTTATAATTTCAGTATCTCCATCATTAATAATTTCAGTATCTTCATTATTAATATTTTCTTCATCATTAACAATTTCTTCATCATCACTCTGACATTCTGAATCACAACATGAATCTTCTTTACCCAATGCTTCAACTAGAGTCAACATATCTCTAATTTTTACACCGGTTATTTCTTCAAGTTTATCAAACTAAAAGTTTATTAAATATTCTAAACGAAAATTAATTAATTATTTTATATTTTACCTTTTTTAGACATCCTTTTTAAACAATTTTAAAACTAATTTTAATATTGTTTATAGAATATGTTGTAAAGAAAACAAAATCTGTTTAACATCCACATTAAACATTAAAATATACATTAAAATAATTGTGAAAGTCTAGCAGTAACAATTTTCCAGATTGGAGAAAGCACATCATTTTGATCAGCTTTATATCCTTGTATTGTTATTGTTAAATACCAGTTTTCCTGTTCTTTGAAACCTATTTCTGTAAATGCATCATAATATCTAGTATATTGACTGATGAAGAACGCATTTTCATTGCATTTTAAATTCGAATTGATCTTTTTGAAAACCGTATCAATATCCTTGATATCTATCATTGAGAGTGTCCCAGTGAGAGATTGAAATTGCTTCGATTGAGTTTGACTGGATCTACCAATTGCATGTTGATAGGCTCCTTTAAAAAATACATTTTATAATTGTATTTTAATATCCTTTATTCTAAATTGTAATTTATTGACATCTAAAGGTTTCTTGCATCCCATGATTCTGCATTTGCCGGATTTGAAAAATATTATAGGGTATTTTCCACTCCTATCAACAATTTGCTGCGGTTTACCATTCGGAAACGTCATTTTTAATACGTCGAAAGTTCCTTTATAATTTATATTTGATAACATAATTAAACAATAAAGAAATATTAAGCTATATATATATGATTTTTAAAAAGAGTTCATTAAATTGTATAATATAAACAAAAACCTATGATTATACAAATTAGTAATGTAATTAAGAAATGATGCGGTATATCAAATTGTTGGCCCAAGTAGTAGCGGTAAAACTATGTTTGTGTGTAAATTACTGAAATCTAATTTATTCCAAACAAAATTCAACAAGATTTATTGGCATAAGGGTACAGATGAAGAACATGGATTAACTCAAGATAATTAATGTAAATTGAAAAACATGAAAATAGTAAAGGGTTTCGATAAAAACTGGTTAAGTCAATTAAGGAAAGGTCATGTCATCATTATCGATGATCTGTAAAAGGAAGCTAATAAAGAAAATTATTTTAATAATTTATTCACAAAAATCAGTCGACATGTTGGTGTTACTGTGATCTTTATTACTCAAAATCTATTTCATCAGGGTGGCGCACATCGAACAAGGAATTTAAATGTTCAATATTTAGTTATTTTCAAGAATCCTAGAGATGCAACAGTTATTGATTTTCTTGCTCGGCAAGCATACCCTAATAATCGTAATTTTCTTATCAGTGCATTTCAAGATGCTACAAAATCACCACATGGATATATATTTCTTGATTTCCCACAACAATGCAATAATGATTTACGGGTATTAACAGATATTTTCAATAAAGAAGGTACAATGGTTTATAAACAAAGTTGAAAACATTAACATGTAAAAATGTTTATGAAATCGAGACTTAAAAATATCCGAAAACTTAGAAAAAGTATTAAAAAGAAAATAAAGACTGAAAAGTTCCACCAAGATAGTTATACATAATCTAAAAAACTAATAACCGAGAATTTCTCCGCAATGAATTTAATTTCGAAAAACCCTATATTAAAAAGTAATAAAAAAGTTGTTAAAATTGTAAAAAATCATAGGAGTTTCCCATATTGTAATACATTGTTAAAGGCATCGAGTACGTAAAGAATGTCTAGTGAGTTCTAAAAAAGTTGAAAAATTACAAAATCAAAATATAAAGTTGGTGATCACGTTAGAATTAGTAAAATATCTGCTTCACCTTTCATCAAAAATTTCGATAGTAATTGAAGTGATGAAGTATAGGATTATAAAAATTAATACTAAACAGAGTCCTGTAATGTATGTTATTAAAGACAGTGACAACAATGTAATACAGGGGAAATTCTATGAACAGGAATTACAAGTTATTTCCAAACCTACAGTGTTCAGGATTCAGAAAATATTGAAAACTAAAAAGGTGGGTAAGGATAAAAAATACTATGTCAAATGGCATGGATATCAAAAAAAGCGTGTTCCCAAAACATGTAGTGGTATTTTCTCAATCAATAATATTGAACGATATTGTCATATTCCGAATGAAATTTTAGATGAAAATAGTGGCATGTTTTTCAAAGATGGATTGAATGTTAGTTGTGATTTTAGTCCATTTACAATAAAATTTGAAAGTATTGATGATGCCAAGCGAATGGGTAGTGATAAGCTTAACATAATTGTTCCTGGTACTAAACACCTATTACGTTTCAAAGCTTTTATTGATGTTGGGCCTGTGAATAAACACATCAAAATACCTGTATCATATAATAATGAGGTGGAAGATACATTTACATTTACTAATGATTTATATATTGAAACACTTGAAGAGTTACATAAATATATTTCATTCAATTGTGTACATATATTTAAAACTATTGAAATTATTAAAGATGGATTATGTAAATTCAGTCTGAAAAATAACATTTGTGAAGTTACATTTGTTAAAAATTTATCTAATACATTGGGATTAGATAAGCAAACATATCGGGCAAGTACATTTGGTGTACGCAAACCAAAAATAATAAAACTTCATAGGCAAATGTTCATATATACTAACATCATCGATCCTATAATTGTTGGTGATTCTTTGGTTTCTCTATTGAAATCTGTTTGGGTTGATAAACATGACCAGGATGAAGTTGTCAATATAAATATCGATAATCCCATGTACTTACCGGTATCAACATCATGTATAAACAATATAGAAATAAATATTCGTGATGATAGCGGTAAATTCATTGAATTTAGTAAAGATACAAAAACTCATTTGACATTACATTTTCGTAAATTAGATGGCCAATAACGATATTATTAGTATGTATAGTGGTAGCCAAAGTGGTGGCGAATTACCATATTTTATTGGTAAACAGTACGGATCAGGATCGTTTAGAACTCTTGGTAGATTTTCACTTCCTATTCTTAAACGCATTGGTAGTTTTGGTATGAAAACTGCTCAAGATGTGATAATGAATGAGCAGAAAATATTACCATCTTTGAAATCAAATGCATTATCCGAGTTAGGGAAAGTTCTACCGGTGTTGCAGGTATGTTTCAAAAACAGGTATCGACACCAGCATCAGCTCAAAAACGTAAAAGACATCATAAACATATAAACAAACGAATGAAAGGACATGGAACTATATTTCAAAAATGATTTGCGGTAAATCTGAATTGTGTTTATTTGACAGACCAACTCTCCAGGCAGTAATTGAAATGGTGGCCTTTGAAGAAGTATTCCCGATGAATTATATTATGGGTAGTAGAACTGATATTGAATTTTATATTAATGGTTCCCAAACTGAATATCTAGATTTGAACGATACATTGTTAACTGTTCAGATCAAAGTTGTAGATAAAGAAAGAAAACCTTTGGGTGAGCCTAGTGATGTAATACCAAACAATTTCTTGATTCATACACATTTTAAAGATGCAGTACTCGGATTTAATAATATCAAGATTGAAGGTGGTAACAGTACATATATTCACAAAGCTCTAATAGAAACGATTATAAATTACAATAGCGATACTAAAAATACATGTTTAACTTCTATGGGTTATGGTAGTGATGACGATAGAAAAAAGTGGATTAAGAGTTCGAAATTATTTACCATGTGCTCATCATTGCAACTCAATTTTATGGATCAACCGAAAGATCTGAGTCGGCATTATCACTAACAAGTGCTACCACATCACCAATCTATCAATTAGTCGATGCAAAACTATTGGTGAGAAGAGTTCGTGTTGATATTAGCCGGTCATAAAATGGGGCTTAATTCTAAGCATGCAATATATCCATTGAAAATAAAGGAAATTGTTCAATTCGCCATTGCTGAAGGTTCAGCTTCTTTCTATTAGGAACAAATATTTGGAGATAGAAGAATGTCCAACTTTATATTGGTAACATTTCAAAGTGAATTTTAATATAATGGATCATACTTAACATCCAGCTCAATTTTCAAAAGGTTTGGTGTAACTTCGTAAACTTTATCGAAAAATAGCGATTATAGAAACATATACTCAAGATTTCGATAATGATTATTATTGTGCTACATATATGCAGAGTATAGTAAGAAATATGGGTTATTTGGATAAAAACCTTAATTGTGGTATAACTCTTGATTATTTTAAAAGCAAATATCCATTCTTTACATTTGTTTTGGCACCCGATTTTGATTTAAATCAGAGTCAATTACCTCAAAATGGAAATTTACAACTAAACCGGTACATGTTGTAATATATGAAGTATTTGAAAATGAGGTTCAAATAACTGCAAACACAACAGTACTTGTTTCAACGAACATTACTTGTTTAAAATGTTGGTATAAATGTACAGATAATTTATTATAATTTGTCATGGAGTATGTTTTTCATGTATTATTAATATTATTGTCATTTTGATTTTCTGTGCATTTATTTCATTTTAATAATCTTTTGAAACCCCAACACATAATTGGTCTTTGATTCATGTGTTTAATAGAAGATTTTCTATTTTATTGTCAGGTGGATAACAAAACTCATGGACTATGAGCAAATCATCCAATTTATCTTGCATATAGTCAGGAATGACAATGTTTTGTTCTAGAACACGCTGGTGTACGGGAACATTTTAAACAACTGACTACTAACACTTACTAACATTATACACCTCTCCGGTCTAGGTCCTAATTTTTCTCGCACACCACATAATTTACGGATCACCATCATACACCCATGGAGTAATCCATGTTGATAATGTGTATTCAAACAGGTGAGCATCGTTACCAATACTACTCTTTGAATAATATTCGATTTCGGGTTCAAAGCGGCCGCTGGAAGATCTAACGCATTATCCCATAATCTAATAATCCAAAATGCCTCCAATTCCTTAAGTTTAGAGCAACAAAATTGACTGTGAAGATAACGAATACTAGTATAGCAAGCTGAAATTATGAATTGAGTTTCAGTTACTTTCTGCTACCCTTTAATTGATTTCCCCATTTATGTTATCATTTACTAATTAAATTTTACATTTCCGCCGTTAAATTTTTATTTTCGCCTTGAAAGATGTTAGCACTAATATACAACCTAATTAATTAATTCTACTAAATGGGTAAAATGAATATTTATAGAATTTAGTTAAATAATTAAATTAATTTTTGATTTGAAATTTATGTGAAATGAAAGAAAAAACATTAGGTATACATATTTATTTTTTGATTAAAAAATGTCAATGATCCAACTACCAGATATAAATACTTTAGCTACAGAACATAAGCAATTTAGCAGTAAGATATAAATATTTTGACTACAAAGCATAAATAAGTTAGTTATAAGATATAAAATAATTACACAAGTAGAAGTCGTCTCAATTATCTGCTAGAACAAGATGGGAAAATGTAGATTCACGGTAGTGTTAATTAGATTTACAATCGATGTCATTTCAGTTACAGTACTTTGATCGTCAGTTTGGAGATCTCCTCTTCATTCCTCCGGGTCAATATCTACAGGCAAACATCGACTTTTAGGTAGTCGGGGTGTTGGATGGGAATCAGCTTGACGAGAACGATTCGCCCTCTGGTCTCGAAGTGCCGTCGGTTCTATGACCTAGATAATCTGCGGCGACGATCGCCCGCTATAAGATATTTCTTCATCAGGAATTGTATGAGAAGAAGTGGCTATTTGAATATTAATTGGGGTCTCGCAGAGCGGCCATTTGTAGTAATTGTGACTGAGTCGGAGTGAGGACGGGATGAGAGAACTCCGGTTGACGAAGAGCATAAATTATCTCCAATTCGTCATTACCCCTGGAAGTTGGGTAGTCGGCCATCATCAGGTCTAAGAGTTCTCTTAATTCCGTGTCGTCGTTACTTCTCAAATTGGACTAGAGCAGGTCGTTTTCGGCTCTACCCTCTGTCGTCGGCGGCGATTACGATTAGGTTTGCCTCGATGATTTGCATTTGAATGAGAGACTGCCCTCATTTGCCAGCAAATGATGCGCTGGAATTATATTTATCTGTTGTGCCACATTTCTGATCGGTAGGCGAGCTTGTAATTCTTTCTCCGTGAAGATTTGACGTAGCGCGGCACTTTGATCAGATATCTTGATCACAGACTTCTGTTTTCAATAATGAGATCATCACGAGCTCAAGAGAGCCGCGTGATCTTTTTTTAGAGTTCTCTGGTGGCTTTTGGAGAGCACCAAGTGCCCTTTAGCTTATTGTACTTCTCGCGGAGAGTGAAATTCTCTCGCTCGAGCTTTTCAACATACTGTGCCGCAGCCACGGCGGACGGAGCTGGTACGATTCTGGGGATGCGCGGTAAATTCATTTTTAGTTCCAAAGTATGATAAATTTCACAGGTGATTGAGTCGATCAGTTTGTAACGAGAATGACTGCAAATCTGGAACGACACTATTATGTCGTGATTTAATAGATGCGTAATCCTGTTTTTTCTACGAAATTTAAGTTTAATTAGGATTCGGTTTCTACCTGGACTGATTTATTTTCAGGTTACAAAAGGTGTTGAATCGATATAGAAAATCTTTGAGAAAACTTTAATCTCTTGAAAGAAAGAAAAACTTAAATTATCTAAAATTTATGATCTAAATTAAATATATTTTAAATTGATTTACTTTAGTTGGTAATGATTTTAAATTTGCTTAATCAATGAAATTAAATTAGTATGGAGACGAAATTATTAAACCTTAGGTCGCGACCAAATTGAATGGCCTACAAAAAATGTTTGGTGCGATCACTAATAAAATTTATGGACGATATGGACTTAGTATTAAAGACAACTCTATGTACAGTTCTGGGGTATTGTCATAGGCTCGGTTTTTGGTCGATTTTAGATCTGTTATCGTAGTTTTCTTTCTCCATCTACGAGTTCTGGGGCAATCTATACTATGCTTGTTTTCGCTAACTATTATGATTTTAGTAATTTCTACTCGTCAGAATTTGTGTCGTTGTATCGGCTATCTTATACTGCGGCGTTTAAATTTTAATCCTATAAGCGTTTTGTTGACTGATGCTACCCTGTGTTACATTAACCCATAAACAACAAAATGTTTGACTAACCAGAATTAAAATCGTTATCCTACCCTAACTACCCGGTCAAATTAAGTTTAGAGAGAACTTAAAAATGCATACTTACTGATCTACTAGAGATCAATCCTAATTCCTTTATCTCATGTCGCCCTTCCCAAAGTTAAGTCTGCTCGTCCCGACCGACGTTTCCATCAGCCGCTACGAGTTGTAAAACGATGCCCCGTGGGTAAAGTCCTACGTCTTACGACTAAGCCTCGCCGCGGACAACCGAGTTGTCGAGAGTACACGGCCAGCAGCCACAACTAACGAAAGTAAACTCGTTAGCCGGACCACCAGCCTATCCTCTCAAAATCTATTACCATACATAATATATAATGCATTTTCAAGGGACCTCTCGAATGGAGAAAACACCATGAGCATCCAACAACATAGAAAAAGAAGTTTAGAATAGTTTATGGATTTGCATATAACATTAAAACCATAATAAATTACACAAAAATATATATAAATCCTAACTTTACACAATTTCAGAAAATTAAGTTGAGCTTTAAAGTTAAGTTTTTGTTTTTGTAAAGTTAAAAATAATGAATTTGGTCACTGCTTATATAGTTGTTTTATCGAATGTGCGACCAATAGGCGATTTTTTGCTATTTTAAGGGCTATTTATTATTTTTATTAATTCTAAAATATTTTTATAATTTTTTATTCATTTTTCTTTATTTTTTGATATGTTGGACGTATAGGAGTTTTTGGATTACGGTGTTACTCATTTCACTGATATGGCCTTCGCTTTTAACTATTAGGGATATTCACCTGATAAGTCGCATG
This sequence comes from Schmidtea mediterranea, assembly GCA_022537955.1. Lineage (NCBI taxonomy): Eukaryota > Metazoa > Platyhelminthes > Tricladida > Dugesiidae > Schmidtea > Schmidtea mediterranea. The sequence goes on from CM039680.1 coordinate 207,780,656, forward strand.
ATTTTAATAACCATTGCGTACCCATGACTGCAATCATGTTGGTACTGTACGCAATACCCGAATGCCATTCGAGCAGGTGAGCGTTATTACTAACACTACTCCTCGAAGGACCTTCGTCTACCAGGATCATTAGCTGCCGCTGGAAGGACTTACGCTTCTATCTCTTAACCCAGTTCTAATCGCTACTTTTTGCCCTGACTACGTTGAGAAAATCGTGGAGAGTGATTATGCCCAACATCTGTTTGCAAACCTTTCACGACACCCATGGTTATCTATACCTCACCTCTCATAAAATGGAATTACTTTATTTAGTTTCGGTAGAACAGAAAAACAAAACAACACGAATATTATAAATAAGTTATATTGGCAGTAGTGTACATTGATATCATATTTTACATCATAAAATAAAACAAAAAGAGAAATATAAGCCGTCTATACAAGCATTTCCAAACTGGACGAAGAAAATCCGCTTTTCATTTCAATCCTCTTCGGCGTCGATGTCAGTGGGTAGACATCTTCCCTTCTAGTGGAGGGTCCAGCGATTTCGTGTTGAGAGACGCTATCAGGTACTTCGCCCGTGAGGATGGCAATCTCGTCAATGTCTAGCCTCAGCCGGTCGAGAGCTCGTACGACCCCGGGAGGTTCAAGGTCCTCATCCACTAGATTTATGTGGATGGATCGGGGTGGTGACGAAAAAATAACCTGAGGCGCATAACAAATATCTGGATCGAGCCTCGGAATCTCGAATTCCTGATAAGGGGGCGATAAGTCATCGATCCGACATGAGGCTTCGGTGGGTTCCGCTTCTCGGATAAGCTCTTCTTCCCGGCGGCGTCGGTCGCGACGTCGCCGGTTTCGGTTTGGTCGATGACGAGCAGTATTGGCGACAGAGTTCGCCACAACCTCCGCTGGCGGAGGAATGGGAGCTGACTGAGGGATGAGAGCTGATCGTCGTCTAAAGCCTATCCCTTCTACCCATTTTCTATTTATTGATTAGTCCGAAAAATAAAAATTCCTTTGATCAACCTGTGATCATTCCTAATCTCCCTCTAGTTGAATTGTCGCTCTTCCCTTGATTTTAATTCGACTCGCTCCGACCACTTTTCAGCAGCCGCCTCGAGTATACAACGGCGCCCTGCGTAGCGGTCCTGTGCATATTGCCAGACTCGACTGCGGACTGCCAAGGGGTTCACGAGGCATGACCCACGAGCTCAACTAAGGGTTTTCATCCACTAGCCGGCACGAGATCCGTCCCATGAACCGTCTATTACAATACTGTAGATATAAATGAGTTTAAGGGGTTCGGACAACAAATATATATATATATATATATATATATATATATATTATTAAAATAATGAAACGAAGCATTACATATAGTTTAATTAAGAGAAAATTTACATTAACATAGAAAATATTCATAAAGTAACAAAATAAATTCCTTACGTTCAAAATTTTTGATTTGATGTCAGAAATCAATAGTTTGGTTAAAAGCATAAGATTAAAAATAATGAAATTCATCACTGTATTTATACTATTTTCATGCGTGTGTGCGACCAATAGGCGATTTTTCGCGATTTTTAGGGCTTTTTAATTATTTTATTACTTTAAAATTATTTTTATTATTTTTTGTATATTTTTCTTTATTTTTTGGTATACAATTTATTTTATGTTTGGATTTTACTTTTATTACTATTTTCTTGTAATATTACTTTTAGCCCTTTTTATTTGTTTTCTGGCCGCCACTTCTGCCTGTGTTTTTTCTAAACCTTATTTTGCAAGGTTTTGGCAGTTTATTTTATTTTTCGTATGTTTCTTTTTGCATCTGTATGCTTTTTAATGATTTTTATTAATTATTTGTTTATTTAATTTTTGTTGTATCTTTAATTTGTTTTAATTAATATGTTTTATTTTATTTTTAGTCTCTTCTTGTGGTGCATGTTTATGTACAGTGATTCGTTCCACTACCTCTATTCTCTGTCTTTAATTTTAATTTTTATCTTTTGTTTAAATTGTGGCTCTGAGCCCAACAGATATATTATTCTTATGTTATCGAATCTATTTTTATTGTTGTTTTTTATTCAATATTCTTTTTAGCCCTTAAAATTTTGTTTCTTGGTCGCCGCTTCTGCCTATGTTTTTTCTAAACATTATTTTACAAGGTTTTGGCAGTTTTATTTTTTTAACATATGTTTCTTTTTACTTCTGTATGCTTAAATCGATTTTATTAATATGTTTTAATTACTTTTATTGTATTTTTAATTTGTTTATTTGATGTTTTATTTTATTTTTAGTTTCTGCTTGCGGTGCATGTGTATGTACAGTGGGCATTTTCCTTATTTTTATTTTTTGTTTTAACTAACATTACAATTATATTTTGTTTTAATTTTGGCTTTAAGCCCAACAAACATAACCAAGATCTCCATCAAACTCATCTCCATTCACACATCTTTTTTTAATATTATCCATTTAACTCAGATTTTCTAACAGGAAGTATGTGAGATAAAGTCCATCCATATATAAATTATTAAAATATTATAAGTCAAATATATACCCTGGCACAAAGGAACGAGGCTCTATTACAGCGTCTTCAAAAGCAAAATGTGTCAATAATTGTGGCCAAATCGGTAAAGTACTAATTCAGTGTTGAATAAAAACAATAATAAAGCGACTTTTGTTTAATTATCGAGGAAACAAAACACAAAAAAATGCAGTAAATTTGAAAAAGTTTAAAAACTAAAATTTTTTAAAATTTGCATAAAAATGATATAAAAATACCTAAAAACGTTCAAAATCAAACTAGAAAATTTAAAAATTAAACAATCCATGAAAATATGCAAATTTAAAAAAATTAAGAGAAATTTATAGTAAAAATAAAATAATTAAAAATAAAATACAAATTTAGGATTACGTAGTACACAACAATTATTAATGAAAAGCATAAAAGGAAATATAATTTAAATTAAATTGATAAAAAAGTTTGTTTTGCTGCATAAAAAATAAAAACACTGAAAAATACATTATATAAAGCGCAGCTGATTGAACAAAAGGCAGTAAATTCTTAACAAAAATTACAATTACTCTGAGAAATTTATCGATCATAGAACTTCACAGTTATTGAAAATTACTCTCTCGAACATTATATTTATTTTTGGGTATGCTTTAATAAATATTTTTGTACTCTAATATTACATGTACTCTTATATAAATAAAAGTGAGCTATAAAATATATGAAATGAGTTATAAAATTAAAAATTATGTGATTTTAAATAAAATAAAATGTGCTACATATTAAATAAAAATAAAAGACAAATTATTTTAAAATTTTATTTAGTATATTAAAGGTTTTTTTGAATTGGGTAATATTAGATGTGCTCTAAAATATATTTATTTTGGAAATAAAATATATTTAATGAAATTTTTTGTGTTTGTTATAGCTTTGGTGGTCTACCTCGAGGTCGTTTAGTTTGTTTAACTTGTGTAAGTGATTGTGTTTGGATACCAATTGAAATATCAGAAGCTGATTGTATTTGTGCCTTTTTTGCACCTACCTCTTGCGTTTTCGATTGGAACAGTTTTTGCCTCGTTAGGAATGATAATAATTTAAAGTCGCACAGCTAGGTCAATTATATGTTTATCTATGTAATTCTTAAAGAAAACCGGGCAAGAACATTTTGCATTTTTCCAATTTTTTTCATTTGAATTCTTTCATGTGCCAGGTTGAGAAAATAATGCTGTGATAGTCATCTAACGATTTAAAATTAGATGAAATGGTTGAGTCACTATAGCGTTTAATAATTGAGTTGCTAACAATCGTCTAAGATTCTGTGATAATTAAGAAAAAAATCATTTTCGTCTTTCTGAATTATTGAAGTTACTTTCAACCATTCGTATGGAGCAGTAAGCTCTTTTGTACCCATTGAAGATTCAGTCGTGTATAACTTTGAATGATTGATTAAATGTGGATCTCTTTTGGCAGATTATTATTTAACAAGGTTAATGGCTGTTTTGATGAAGTCAGCCATTGGCATTCTTTCTTGAAACGTTGGTTCTTTCTTTATAGTTACATTGATCGATTCTTAACCATTGTTAATTGTGTTGGGCCAAGTGATCCTAAGATTTGTTCTAATGAATCGAAATAACATACAAACACAACAGTACGGATTTAAAATAAACCTACAAAATATTAATTAATTACCCTAAAATCTGAGAAGATATAGTTAAATATGTTGGGTTTTTATATAGAAAGTCGGTACTTAGATCTGACTCCTTTGTGTCCTTCTTTAATCGATTTAATTAACCCAACACAATAAGATATATTTCCAATTTATATATCACAACTTTATTCACAACTTTCACAAAAAAATCGATTCGATTCACAATACTTTACACAATTATTCTGCACGATTTAACAAAATTCAATGCTTAAGGATATGTCTTCCAAAGGGAGATGTCCCTGTAAGGTACGCAATTTGTTTGACTGGTTGATTTATCTATAAGTTTATTACCTCCTTTACTCCACTCTCTGAAATATTATCTTCGACCAACTGGCAATTTTGTTGATCTGCCTTTTCTTTTTATACTCATCTCGCAACTCAAGTCACCCTCAAACTAAATTGGTTTTGGCATTTTTTACATCTCTGTCCAAAACCAAATTAGTTATTTCTGGGCTCCCGGGGTTTCCATCTGTTTCCAATAATTATTTTGGTTGCGGGTTTCTCTTTGATCCCGGGTTTTCTTCGTCAACCAATTTTGTTTTCCGTAATTAGAAAATTTGTTGACGTTCTGGGTTTCTCACACTATTCGGGTTTTCTGTTGGCTCGGACTTCCCATTAGCTCGGGGAGACTACACACCAGACAATTACTACAAACTCGCTCGAAATAAATGGACCCGCTGGAGAGCTTTCGATCAAATCAAGCTACCGAGTTATCAGAGGAGGCCAGGATCAAGCAGCAAGGCATCGTCCCAATATGACGGACGATCACATTGGAGGTAAGAAATGGTGAGAAAGGAATTCATAATACTCGGAGTGATCGGATAATTACCGATGTAATTATAGTAACTAAAGGGTTTATACGAGAACAGGATCGGAAGTCTCCGAAGGAGAATAAATAGTTATGTATACCACCATGATAGAGGATAAGTGGAATGTTGTTTCAATATCGAACAAGTTACTGTTGTATTAATTTCCAGGTATACAACCATGAAAAATGATGAGCGGAATGTTACTTTAAAGTTGAACTAGTTTCTACTGCTTCTACATTAAATTCCGCTAAGATTTTTCTGAATCCATTTGTCCAGACTAGTAGATTGAGTAGTTTGATTATTCTTTACTGAGAATTTAGAGATCCTAGTAAATTTTGCGATTTAATTTTAAATGCATTAAGTTTAAATGCACGGTTTTAAATATAATTAGGATTGAAGTTCCAAAAAAATGATCAAGCAGTTGTATATACGTCATATAGATGGGGTATCAATTCATTTTAAATTCAACTTGTTTATCTAAGTAATCTGATGACGACTTAAAGTATCGAAATTTAAAAATAAAAAACCTTCAATCATTAGATTTGTTGCGATAAATAATTCTTAAATTTAAATATAATTTGGTAGTTCTGCTGGGAGGCATTTTAATCTGGAGTTTATCCTCGTTAAATAAGTCCATCACTCCATCATTGATACCAGGACAAGCTCTACCTCTAGTTTCCTTGTCATTGATATAAATGATAGAGCGAGAGTATCTCAGAAAAATAACTTTAGAATGTAATCATTTTATTCTATTCTATGGTCGAGAATATTTTGCGGAAATTTGTCATCCATTCAATCAACCTAGAAAATATGAAATTTCTTTTATATGGAGTCATAAGCAGTAAGAAGATTTTGACAAATTTAAAGCAATACTTTACAGTGATATCGTAGTGAAGCCATATTCACTAGATAAGAGGTAACATTAAAATTTCATGCATCCAAAAATGTTCTAGAAGTTCTATTTGATATATATTGTCTCAAGAAGGTGTTCCAGTAATGTGTTTATTGAGGACACTGACTAACAATGAAAAAAGTAATGCGGTGATAGAGCGAGAAGCGCTTGCAATCATTTGGATCATCAAAAGAATTGAAAATTAGGTAGTTTACTGATAATGCCAAAGAGTTTATATCAGAAAAGATTGTGCAGTAGTGCAGCAAAGTAGGCGCATCTCAACAATACCATGCCTGTTTTAATGGAGAATGGTAAAAACGATTAAACATACTTTAAAGATATGGTCTCAGAAAAAGGACATTCACACTTTTCTTCAAAAAATATTGCCTATGTAATTATAGTAACTAAAGGGATTATACGAGAACAGGATCGGAAGTCTCCGAGGGAGAATAAATAGTTATGTATACCACCATGATAGAGGGTAAGTGGAATGTCGGCAGCAGGTCGGCAGCAAGTAGTAACGGAACTCCTGAAGAATCAATGTTTGGAAGATCGATTAGACACCCATTGTTCAGCTATCAGACTGGTCATATAATTTACAATGCAAATCGGGTAAAATATCAGAGCTTTGTAAGTTCATCATCGAATGTTCTACAACTTGGTTGCTAAACCTGCGGCCTTACGGCCACATGCGGCCGTGCACATGTATATTAAATTGTATGTGATGGCGACCTTGCGCAAAAATACACGAACCTAAGTTAGTGTGTATTTGCGGATTGGTGGAAGGTCTCACATTTTACCGTTAATAAGGAACTGAGAAAGATATGTTTATGTGTGTATAGCTTTGAAGTGAATCAATGCACTGAGTACAGTCCGTTATTAAAGTAGAAGTCTGTAATGCGGACGGCAATACCGAGATAGTGATTGCTTGACTATTACATAAATTTTGATAATATTTTTTACACAGAAATGTTCGCCGTGTTGTAGTCTACAATTAAGTACCTTTAAATTTTGTTTAAATAGATTATTACGTAACTTCAAAAACTTTAAAGAATCTTTTAGTATGTTACCAATTTTAATATTCATCTAGAATTTTTGAGCCCTATAGTCGTAATTTTTGGCGCTGGTTCTAATCGTACTATTACTTAATCGATAACTTGAATATTCAAAAACTCTACATAAAAACTTTAAAACAAAAGACTTGTTAATAATATATTTATTCACATATTAAAATCATAGAGAAAGCCGAGCACTGACTAATTTCCAAATTTGCGATATCACATATTTTTCATCCATTTTATTTTTTCCTATAATTTCGCATGATCTTTTGTTGCCGGCTTCCGAGATATTCCATTTTATATTCTTTTTAAAATAATTTTCAATTTACAACATCAATAATAATAATCCTAATAATAAGTAACAATAAATTCTGCTGATAAGAATTTTCCGATATATATATTTTTATAAGGGCTTTTTTTTGTTTTTCACCTCTGATTTCTTTATAAGTGACATAATATTTTTGTCTATATTTTTCATTTCTTTACTTATTTCATCTAAAAATAATAGTTAAAAAACTTTTGATAAGATATATGAACTTTTATGATAATAAAATCTCCATATTTCTGGATGTTTATTCATATAATTATTTTTTCATTTTAATTATCATTTTATTTTATTAATTATTTTACATACTTACAATGATTTTACATTTTTTTTATTTTCACACATCTTAAATAAGAGAAATTTATCTCATCGTTTATTTATTTAAATAATTGAGTTTTTCTTAACCCTTAGATTACCAAAAAAATCGCATGGCATGTTTTACTAACCGGGTCAAATTGATCATGATTATACATTTCATGTTTTTTCGTATTTATATTGTTCAAACACCACAAGACATGAGTTTGTTTTCATAAGTTTTTGTATTTGAACATTAAAACAAAAAATTTTAAAATCCATTTTGTTTTCCACATTTATATACATCTAATATAAACTGCTTGATAATTTTCTCCGCAAACAATTTTGTTACATTTGAAACACAAAATTTTTGTTTTACGATCCTTTTTGTTGTCGCATTAGTTACAGCGACCTCTTTTCTTTGGAGTTGGGTTGACTGAAACCAATTTAAATGATTGTGTAAATGTCAAATCAACATCAACCATTTCATTTCCCAAATCAATAAGAAATGACCTTCGTTAATTATTTTTTCTTTAAAGTGAATTTATTATATTCCATATAACAAAAACATTAAGAGCAGTGATATCAATAATGTTTAAAAATTTTACCATGGAGTAACACCTGTGTTGGATGATAAGGGCAAACACATCACCACATTTGTCCTGAATAAATATTTTAAGACAGGGCCTGGAAAATATAGAGTGAATGTATGTGTTGAAACTCGAATTCCAATCCAAAAACCAATTTTCAAACAAGCTGAACAATTTTGTTATTATGACATTCTTAGAGATTTAATTTTTGAACGATAATCGAACAATTGTTTTATTGTGCGTCGTGTGTGATTTATTTTAATTAGTTTTATTCGGTGTGTTGTAAAATATTAATATTTGTATAACATAATAAATTATTACGTATTATATGTGATTTATTTCTATGTGTAACATAATTAATACAAAATGGAATATAATTTTTAATTTAATAAATATATCTCTCGAAAAATTAAATAAATAAAACCCATTTTATTTTTTAAGTTATTTGAAATATATAAGAAGATTAAATAAACAAAATCGACTGAGAGCTAAAATAATTAAAAAATGATCTTAAATAAATAAAAACATATTTTTTAAGTTAGACATATAAAATTTTTAGTATAAATAGGAAAGAAAATTTAGTTGAAAGCGCCCAAAAAAATAATTTAGATCCCACGATCTTTCACGGTAAATCCTTACAAGGTCTAAAACTAAAAACAGACAAAAATCTTTTACATATATCTTTTTTGCAGGCAGACATAGTGCGCATTAACATACACGAAAACAGCAACACAACACGCATCATAGAAAAAGTTAAAAATTGTGAAATCGAATTGGAAGACAATTTATTTGTACAACTTATACCTTGGTAAATTTTTAATTGCTATTCAATAAATTTTTATATATAAAGACTTTGTGTTATCTATATAAGAAAACCAGTGAAAGTTGAGACCTCACTAAAATTCGAGACCTCAACACCTGGTAGATATTTTTACACTATAACAGTACACCATTCGGTCCAAACTGTTAACTCCAGCGTTAGTTGCATTTTAAAATTTGATAAATTCTGGTTTCTTTTTAAGTTTGCTGCTTTGAATTTCTGGTTGATTATGCATTGTGCTAAAAAGTGTAACTAATTTATATTTTTAGGACAATAAGAGACAAGAAGAGTATCACCTTGAAATAAAAACTTTATAGAATAAACTTCCATTGTTTTTGCAACCATTATTTCATTTGGTAACTTCATTCGAATTTTTCGTATAGTTTCATCAACTGTTAATAAAGTTTGAAAACTAGTGTCAGAATATCACAGTTTCTTTGGGTATAATTTTACGATATTATGCTGCCGTTACCTTTCAGTTTTCTTTTTTATAGGATTAGTTGATTTGCCTCTTTATTATCTCTTTATTTAACAAATTCCCGAGGACAATACTTTATTTTGCATTTGAAACTGACTTATCTTCATTATAATCTGTAAAGGATGGAAATTTTTACTCTTCTTACTCATCATCATCTGTAAATTGTTCATTCATAACACAATCAATCTCTTTTCATCCAACAGATTCACGACTTGAGGCAATGAATAAAGTTTGTTTGAACTTTGTTTTATTTTTTAGAATAAAATTAAAAATAATAAAATCAAATGCTAAATACGAATTTGTAATTTAAAAATGACAGAAAAAAACAATACAGAAAACAAAATAAAACAAGATAGCAATTAGATGGTAAAACATGCTGTTTTTTCAATTAACTAAAATTAAACTTAAAAAACTTTTGATAAGAATTTTAAAATAATTTTGAGAAAAAATATTGGTGGGTTTCTGGGTGTCGATATTTTGAAACTATATGGCTGTTACTCAGACAACCCCATACAAATATTTTCGCTTACCACTCAACATTCGTTGATAAGCAAATTTGGAACTGTGTTCGAGTGGGTGGATCGTTTCCAAAAAGTGAGTACTATTACTAATGCTATAATTGACCGAACGATATATGGGTCCAATGAGCTGCCGATAGAAAGCCTGTGCTTGATTTCGATCTTTAAGTCCCATTGTTCTCCTATCTCCTTCAAATGTTAATCCATACTAATATAACATTTATCATCACGTCTATTCCCATAGTCCTTCTTATCGTTGTTCGTATTATCGACTTTTACCATGGCCTGTACACCCTTTGTTATGTTAAATATCATCACAGTATCTCTCTTATCCTCATCCTTATTATAACTACTATGTTCCCTATTATTGTTACTAGTATTATCATCGTAAATTATTATATGTTATATCTTTATTAATAGTTAATGCTATTACATTTAATATTATTCTTATTACTACCATTACCATTATTATTATTATTATTATTATTATTATTATTATTATTATTATTATTATTATTATTATTATTATTATTATTATTATTATTATTATTATTATTATTATTATTATTATTATTATTATCAATATTATTATTATAATTATTATTGTTATTATTATAATTACCATTATCCTTACTATTATCATTATTATTATTAAATTTTTTGTAAAATTTTTTGTAAAATTTAACCGTACTCCATCCTTTTTTTACAGTTTTCGATAAAGTAGTTTTGTTATTTCGGAAATTGTGAGCAGCGTTCTGCCCTTATTTTACAGTTTTATCGGAATATTATACAAAAAATTGAGCAGCGCTACATTTTTACTTTACAATTTTCAGTAAGTATTTTAATTAATTCGGAAAATTTGAGCAGCGTTCCGCCCTTATTTTACAGTTTTATGATAAATATTTTAATTATTTCCGAAAATTTGCGCAGCTCAAATTTTCCATCTCAACTCAAATTAATTTGTTTAGTTCCTACATATTATTTAAAATATTTGTTTTCATGATTTTGGTCGTTCAGATTAATTTCCGATGACTATTCATTTTAACTGTTGCAACGATTTCGCAATTTTCCCCGCTACCCTTTCCCTCTTTTTTTCCTTATGATATATTTATGTTCATATTATATTTAATGAGTGCCAACTGGACTACTCGGTGTTAATGATTTTGAGACTATTGTCATTTAAAATTTATGTTGATTTTATTGAAATTGAGTGCAAGAAAATTGAGCTAAAAGACCCACTCTCGAGCTACTCTTTTTCGCTATTTAGTTCAGTGATTTGACGTTCGAACCCGTTGTTACTCATGGCGAGGTCTCTCTCGTGCACGAGCTATTGGCGGATGAACCGCACTTACACCACTCGATAGGGATGCATGATTTTAATTACTTGCTGGTGTGTGGCTGTGGGCCGAAAAATAAATAAATATTACCATATAAATTGGGTAAAAGCTTCGATGCATAAAATTGTTTTTTTGACATGTCACATAGTAATCGGAAATTTATTTGCATAAACATTGTTCACTCGCTTCATCGCAAATCATTTAATCAATCAATAAATTCATTCATATAGCAGGTAAGTCTTCATTTTCAAATCATACGTCAATGCATACCAACTGAAAATACGACTGGAATTTAATGTTGCAAAAAAATAATACTGAAAAGTAAGAGTGTGAATTACATTTGAAAATAATGCTGCAAAGTAGTTGATAATTTGATAAAACACATCAGTATATATACCTATAATTTGATCTTAACCTTGCGTGTTATTTTTATTGAGATAAAATAAATTTGACCTTGAAACTATTTGTGTTATTTAAATCTAATTTTTATTATTTTCATAATTTAAATTGGCAATTGATTTCTTAAATTTTTAAATAGATTTATTCAACCAAAAATATTTTAATTTAACTCATTTAATCCATTAATTTTTACTTTTATATAACTTGTCGTTTTTCGGTCAAATTTTCTTGTTATTATGTTATTTTTTATGTAAATTTCGTGCGGTTCTTGATGCATTTTGTATTTATTTTATTTTACTTTTATGTTTTTTGATTTTATATTTATTCATGTTCTCTTAAATTTTGGAGTGTTTAGTTGATGTTGTATTTTGTATTTTAAGTTATCTTGGTGCTGGGTTTTCATGCTGTATTACTGATATATTTAAACAATTTTCAAGGCTGTTTGTGTTCTGGCCCCACAATATTGAAAATTTTTTAAAATTTGACATCAAAATTTTAAATGGGTCAAAATGACCCTGTTGTTAATCTAATTACCGTATATTTCGGCGTATAAGACGACCCTTAAAGTCAAAAAATCACCCTTGAAAATTGTGGGTCGTCTTATACAACCGATATAAAAGAAAGTATTACAGGCTAAACAAACATGGTTTCGTTATTTAGCAGTCGTCTTATACAACCGATATATGATAAATCTGGTGGGTTACAGGGTTTCGTTATTTGCTTATCCTCATGGTGGCCCTGGTAACGCCATACAAAATGATGCTAACTGCCACTTGGCACCCGTTGCTAGGCAACGTTGGTAATGTGTTCAAGTGGTGGATTGCCCGCAAAAATTGAGTATTATCGCTAGTACTGTAATTGCTCGGACAACCCTCGGGTTCACGAGCTGTCGATAGAAGACCCATGCTCGCTTAGCTCTGTCCCTGGTGAAGTAAATTCATGATCGAATGTGGAGAGATGACTTAAAGTTGCGATGCGAGTACTCATAATATCTGCGTGTAAGCGCCCTTTAGGAAATACTTTAACCGTAAGTACAACCATTTTTATTTAAATAGACAGAAATGTGAATTATCAAAAGTTAATGGGACGGTTTTGATTGTTGAGCAGCTCAGCGTCGAGCACGTTCTTTGCGTCCCGGCCGACGATTTATTGGTTGAGTTGAGGACTGATCTACTGGTTGAGGATTCTTCTGCACCATCTGGGACGGGGCGAATATGAGCGGGTAGGTGACCGCTTCCCCTCCCGACAAACGGCTAGGGCTACTTCTAGTCCTCGTATTTGGGTGCGCAGGCTCTGATTGAGCTGTCGCTCTTCAGCCCAACCTTTCTGTGCTGCAGATATTCGGTGGTATAACATTTTGACTCTTTTCGGATCCGACCAAGTCGCTTTGATCCGTTGGACCTCTTTCGTCAGCTGGAGTATTTGATGGAGGAGATCCGCATTTGTGTTCCGTGCGCGATCTAATTCCGCTTGTAAAATTTGACTAGTGGCCATAACTATAATGGATAAGTTCGTTAAGTTTAACGCTAATAATTTATGTAATTTAATTTTATCATTATCGTAAACATATCGATTGAAACGAACATCCTTAAACAAATGATCAAACACAAAGACAGGGTAAAGAACATTTCTTTTTCAATAACAACAAAAATCAAACTAGTTCGTATTAATCGTTAGTGTCTTTGGAGTTTCTAATTTTCCGGAAATGTCTTCTTTCGGCTCTTTCTCGGAGGAACCACAGGGTATGGGCGTCGGGTATCTCGGACTGGGCGAGGTGGGTATGCTTCTGCGATTTGCCCGGCGAGGATGTCATCTTCTACGTTGGCGAGATACATCCTCGCCTTGACCACCTGTAGGTCCACTTGCTCCTGCACCCGTTCCCATTGGGTGAGGAGATCTCGCGCATTCATATACGTCTCCGCTGCCGGGTATTGTTGTCCGGCGAGTCCGCATGGGTCGCTGTTTAGGCCCAATACCCTCCAGGTAGTGGGGTACGGACACTGCTGTTGAATCTTATTGAATATTTCTGTTTTTGGGTGTGATTCCTTCCGGCATTGTTCGTCGGGCATTCGGGTGTTAGTCCATTCGATCGGCATATTCTAAAAACACACCAAAATCAGTTATTGGCATATGGGGATGAAAAACAATTCATTTGAATATTTCACTTAGATTGTATACTAAACTCACTAGTGACCAGGTTGTTATTATCATTGGGTCTATCACCAGTTAAACTTATCGAATGCTAATTATCCGTACCATCTTTCGTGGATTTAATGGGTTGTGCGTCTCTTAAGCTATTTAGTCTACCACGCTTTCATCACGGCACTTCTATTTTAGTGGTTGCCCTAATTGTGAGACATTGGGAAATTCTACTGCTATATTAACGAGTGAGTCTGTACTTACAAATCTACCGGGTATTAGTGTTCGTCAAGTCAGAGTTTGTCGCGCGTATGGTGATGCTATTTATTAGAATTCATTTAAAAATTACTGAATACCTAGTATTGAATAATATTTGTTATCAATTGATTCTAAGTTTTAATCGATGTAAGGCTTATCATTTATCGGAGTGGGTTCAATATTTTTTAAATACATAATATCAATTAAAATTGTTTCAAGATTTGTTACGTTCCACGAGTTGACGTTGCACGCGATAATTTACAGATTTACCAACTTACGATATAGATAGGCGATACAGGGACTTTAGCGTGTCTATATCCGTAGTGGTGTTTATCGATTTGTATTTACAAGTTGTACGACATCAACGACACGGCCTTTGGTAAGATTTACCTTAACTTGGGCTTCCGTTTCTACATCCGTTGTGTTTCGAAATGTGCCGCAATGCTTAACCGACCTTCGCCCTAGATTATCACACTAGCGTGGGCGTCTACATCCGTTATCTAATGCGAATGCGTTAGTAAATGACATTTGATCTGTTTATCCGGTACGTCTAATGTCGACGGAAATTTCTAATTCTCGGATTGTATTAGCTTACTAAAATTTGGACTTACAATTTCCGGTCGACTTGTTTACTATTTCGGATAACTTTGGTTCTTAGTTAACTACTTTCTGATATTACATCGTGGCATCTACTATGGTCGTGCGTGGCGATGAGGCAATTTTGGAATATGTCAGATACGTCTGGTATTCATGTTCGAACATTTTATTGCTTAATTTTAGGGAAATCAGTGTCTTTAATCTCCTTATGGTATTCCGAGATTAATAAATCGTTTCGAAGAAGACTTATCTGTTTGATTCTCATCTTATGCATATTAACGTTTCGCTTCGAATTCGCATTGGGCTTTTATTATATTGTTACGTCATTTTTCGCCTACGAATTTAATGTGGATTGTATTTGGAATTATATAAGTATTTGAATGATGCAGGTTTTTATGAATTTTTCGGGTGGAAGATATTATCATGATCAGGTTCTTAGTCGATTTTGATAATATTATACTACTAGCTTTCTCTTACGTCAACGATTCTCATGAATTTCGTGTTGATCGACTTGGTTACATTAATTCTATTTAAGCGATCTATTCATTTGGTTTGCTTCTGAATGACCTATCCTATTCTATCCTTATACCTTTCATTAGTTCAGCTTCAATCAATAAATTATTTTTAGATTGAATTTTATTTCGAATCAATGGATTTTTGTTAGTTTTATTCCATAATTATTTTGCTGTTATTAAATTAAATTACATTAATTGAATCAACGAATTGCTTAGTTTGTTATCCATAGTTGCCTTACTTTTAGAAAATGAATTACCTTATGTTAAATCAGAGGATTAGTTTGTTTTAACTAACAACTACTTTACTCAATGAATGCAATGGTTTTCTACTAATTTACCAGCAATTTCAACTAAATTGTTTCAAATACGATTTTAATTTACCTTTAGTAATAAGTTTTAGTTAATTTGTTTCAAGACGTACATTTAATTTACTCTTAGCAATACGTTTTACGTAATTTGTCTCAAAACATTAAGTTAATCTACTTTTAGAAATAAGTTTATTGATTTAATTTACTTTTAGAAATAAGTTCTATTAACATAATTTACCTTTAGAAATAAGTTTTATTAATATAATTTACTTTTAGAAATAAGATTTATTAATTCAATTTACTGTTAAAAATACGATTGATTGATTTAATTTGCATTTAGAAATAAGTTTTGTTAATTTACTTTTTAGAATTACTTTAATTTACTTTTAGAAATGAGATTGATTAATTTACCTTTAGAAATATGGTTTAATAATTTAAACAATTTATTAGTTTAATTTGCCTTTAGGGATACGTTTATCTAATACAATTACACCATTTAATTTACTGTTAACAATGGATTTTAGCTAATTTATTCCAAAATATTAGTTAATTTACTTCTAGCAATAAGTCTCATCTCATTTAATTCAAAATATGAATTTAATTTACGTTTAGTAATAAGTTTTATCTAATTTATATGAATTTAATTTACTTTTAGCAATAAGTCTAATGATTTCAAAACATTAACACGGAATCAATTATATCAACGATTTTCAATTTAATTTATCCCCGTACCCTTTCCCTTTAATAGACCTTAGGCGCATTTGTGTTTATATTATATTTACTGAGTGCCCACTGGACTACTCGATGTGATGATTTTGAGCCGTGTGTAATATAATTTTAGGTCGATTTTACAGAAATGAGAAACGAGGAAGGAGTCGGAGACTTCTCCCTTATTTCTCGCTTCAGCTATAGGGATAATATTGACGTTACGACCCCTGCGTTTCTCAACGCTGAGTCTTCACGGGTACATATCATTGGCGATCTTCCACGCACTTACATGCATCTGTACTATGTAGATTTTGCTTTCTTGCGTTATGTGTTGGCTGTGGGCCGGAAAAATTTCGACAGTTTAATTTAGTTTATGAAAATATATAAAAAAACAATTTTATGCATATTAATAATATTTATTAATTATGGTGGGTTACAGGGTTTCGTCATTTTGCTTATCCTCCTGGTGACCCTAGTAACGCCATACAAAATGATGCTAACCGCCACTTGGCACCCGTTGCTAGGCAACGTTGGTAATGTGTGCACGTGGTGGATTGCCCACAAAAATTGAGTACCGTTTGCTAGTACTATAGTTGCTCGGACAACCCTCGGGTTCACGAGCTGTCGATAGAAGACCTATGCTCGCTTTGTTCTGTCCCTCATGATCATTCGAGATTAGGTTCTTATCTGCCTGCGGAGAGATGAAACTAAGGTTGAGTAACATGATGCGAATGGTTGCATATAAATATATCAACGGAACAAATTGATTAAGAACACGACTACTCTATTCGATTAGCAACACGCGCAAAATGTTTACAGGTTAATGACTCTGAAGCTGGATTGCTCGACGTCGAGCCCGTTCCTTACGTCCCGACCGACGATTATTTGCTGGAAGGGTAGATTGTTCCACTGGTTGGGTGTTCTTCTGCGACATCTGGGTTGGGGCGAAGACGAGCGGATATGTTACCGCTTCCCCTTCCCGGCAGACTGCTAGGGCGACTTCAAGTCCCCGAATTTGCGCGCGCAGGCTCTGGTTGAGCTGCCGCTCCTCTGTCCAGCCTTTCTGTGCTGCGGTCAGGCGGTGGTACAACGCTTTCACCTTTCCCGGTTCCTTCCAGGTTGCTTTAATCTGTTGCATTTCGCGGGTTAATTGAATAATCTGGGCGAGTAATTCCGCGTTTGCCTGTCTCGCGTGGTCCAATTCAGTCTGTACGATTCTTAGGGAAGACATCGCTATAATTACATAGATCATTTTAATTTGTTATTGATCAAGTTAAATAATTATTTATTTCATTAAACAAAACCACGAATAATTCTAGCTATACGAAGAAAAAAAAATGACACACAAATTTCTAATATTTTAAATCAGTCGCTACATCAAGTTATCACTGTTCGTTCATTCGTCAGGGCAATATCGCTTCAGGCTTCGTTTGAGAGCCTCCACGGTATATGGTCGTCGGGTATCACGGATTGGGCGAGGTGGATAGGCGACTGCAATCCGCCCGGCGAGGATGTCTTCCACCACGTTTGCGAGATACATCCTCGCCTTAACCACCTGTGAATCTACCTGCTCCTGCATCCTTTCCCATTGGGTGAGGATTTCCTGCGCATTCAGGTAGGTCTCTGCAGCTGGGTATTGCTGTCCCGAGCGACCGCAGGGATCCTTCTCTAATATCCTCCAGGTAGTTGGATACGGCCACTGTTGTTGTATCTGATCGAAGGTTCTCTTGGTTGGTTGAACTCTTGTCTGTCCCTGTTGGCCTGCACTTCGACTGATGCTCCGTTCGGGTGACATATCTAAACGTTTTTATTATTATCTCCGCTTAATTCACCATGTTAAGTTGTTAACAAAATAAATAGGGTCCATATTAGTGTGGAGGGTGTCATCCAATTTAATCTTAGCGAGTTCTGGTAATTGTTATGTGGTCGGGATTCTTTCGCAACGGGTGGCTTATGCTAGTGAAATTAATAATGCACGGGTGGTAAGTCCTTTAATCAACTTGATATTCATTCGATTAGGCATATTAGATTTTAGGAATAGGGTTGAAATTAGGGGTAGCGACCACCTTAATGAAGATATCATCGCACGCGAGTTGAGATTTTAGGTGTTAGGCGACGTTATTATATCTTGTTATTGTCTAATTCATTTATTTTTCTATTCTCGGACTTTCTATAACACAAATCGTTAATTGATCGAATAAATCTTATCACCATATATTACGATAAAAGTCTATTGATTCTTTAAATTTAATATCGAAGTTAATTTCGTTGAATAATTTTTCAAGTGGGTGATCTGCACAGTTAAGGGCGAGAACGGATGTCGAACGGATGAATTTACGAAGCGTTGACGGTTGTTTGCCGATTGCATGTGATTTCCGGCGGATATTGATGTTACGGATTAAGTGGTCGAAAGGAAGTGAGTTAGTTTATTTACATCCGGTGATTTATAACACTTCATTTTCAGGATTATCAATTGGCAAATTCATCTAAAATTATTCGGTAAGTTATTATGTAGATTAATCTGAACATATCTTATCGCCATTTTTAAGGAAAACGGTGTATTATGTTTGAAACCTTCCAGTGGATGAATTTTATGTTATTGCAATATTTTCGCTTTGTGGATTTTTATGTATTCGAAGAACCAAAACGATATGAAGCTTTCTCGTGAGTTCACAGTTTGTGTAATATTAAAATAAAATTTTTCTCTCCTTTCAAAACATTGATTCTTATAATGATATTAATTTAGCTTAAATAATAATTCATGTATTTCATCTGGATACGTTTTATTTTTTTTGTCTCTGAATTTGTTTCATTTTAAGAAAACTTTATCATTCCAGTTTGGATTTAGGGACGGTTGTAATAACTTAGTTCGGTTTCATTACCCGGTTTCCTCATATTTTTATTTCAACTAATTTATTCAACCTTTACTTTAATTCTACTTTAACATTAACGTCGTTATTTTAACTAATTTATCCGACCTTTACTTTAATTCTATGAAACTACATCGTTATTTCAACTAATTTATTCAACCTATTCTTTGATTCTATGAAACTACTTTAATATTAACATCACACTAGTAAATCCATGAAGCTAGTTCTACTTTATTCTTATTCAAGGTTTAGTTGATCTCCTCTAAGCAAACTATTTTACTTTTATGCAAATCGTTTAGTTATAATCGCTGAATGGCTCGGTTATCGACATCGTCTCTTAGTTCAATTAACGTGTTCTTATTAATTAAGGAATTTATATGATTTAAGCAATAGACTAATATACGGAAATTTTATTTAACCTACGTTAACTTTAATCATTTAATTGAGTTTATTTCTCTATATGAGTACGTATGCTTATGCAAAATTCTTTTGAGTTTAATCATAATGAAACAGATTCAGCTTAAGCAACGAGTTATTTATCTTTAATCAACAATGATTTAGGAGAATTATTTATCCACTAATATTTACTATTAAATTATAGATTTCAGTTAGCTATATCAACGATTTTAATGTAATTTATTCCCGTACCCTTTCCCTTTAATAGGCCTTAGGCGCATTTTATGTTTATATTATATTTACTGAGTGCCCACTGGACTACTCGGTGTGATAATTTTGAGCCGTATGTAATATAATTTTAGGTCGATTTTACAGAATTGAGAAACGAGGAAGTAGCCAGAGACTTCTTCCTTACTTCTCGCTTCAGCTATAGGGATAAATATTGACGTTACGACCGCTACGTTGCGCACGCTGAGTCTTCACGGGTACATATCATTGGCGATTTTCCACGCACTTACATGCATCTGTACTATATAGATTTTGCTTTCTTGCGTTATGTGTTGGCTGTGGGCCGGAAAAATTTCGACAGTTTAATTTATAAAACACAATATATATGTAAAACAATTTAGGCATATTAATAATATTTATTAATTATAAACAAAACATAATTACCCTTCATACCATTCCATCATATCATAACATAAAATAAAACATAAATGCCTCTCTCCCCACGTCGTCGCCAAGCAGAGCTCTACAGAGATGCAATGGACGCGACGTGGAAAGAGGGTTCCAACCAAAATATTTCTCACCTAGAAAAATGAGTTTCTGAAAAATTCAAAACAAAATTGAACACTCTCAAAATAATTTTGAAAAATGGTTTTAAAGTTTTCACAAATGATTCACAAACAATTTCAAATTGTTTCTAAAGGTGGTTTTTATGGTTAAGTTAAATGTGAAAATGGATCAGTATTTATACCTATTTTTCTTGCATGTGAAATTTGATGCAGTAAAACAAAATTCGACCTTGTTATTTTCTAGCAAATTCTATTATTTATTTTTATTATTTCTTGATTTATTTTTATAATTTTTTATTTATAATTTTTATTGAATTATTACTAATTCAAATTTTTCGATTTAAATTTCATTTTAATGAACTTTTATTAATTTTTCCAATTTTGTCGAATTTGTTGTGTTTTCTTGTTATGTTTGTGTAGATATCGTGCGAATCTTGGTGCATTTTGTTATTATTTTAATTTATTTTTATGTTTATTAATTTATATTTAATTCTCTTATTTTCTCATATTTTATAGGATTTAATTGGTGTTTCCAGGTTTATTTAAAATTTGCATGTTATGTTTGCCTGTGTGTTACTGATCCATTAAAACATTTCTCAAGGCCGTTTACGTTCTGGCCCAACAAATCATAAAAATTTGCTCTAATTTTGTACCTCGTCTTATCTGACGGTCGCCTTATACGCCGAAATATATGGTATGTGCATAATTAAACTTATCGCAAATAAATCCATTTTTAAACGGTAATCAATTAAATAATTTTCTCCATAATTGGCAAAATAAAAAGGTTTTATAAAATATTTTTAAATATAATCAGAAATATTGCATTTATCAATATTTATTTAAAAAATGATTCTGAAAGTAGAAGTGATTACATGTTTATTAATAAGTAGATCATTGACCATATTCTGATAAAAAAGTCTAAAAAATGTAAATATATTCAAATTTATATTTACAAAATATTTTTATAAATATTATTTATTTAAACTAAATGCATTTATTTTCGTTTTAATAATTCGTTTTTTAATTTAATTTAAAATATTTCTTTTGCTTTAATAAGTAAATTGGATTTAATTAGTTTATTTGATAAATTGTTTATTTGGAATCAAATAAATAACTTTCTTACATATTTTATTTTAATTATTTACCAATAAATGTTAATTAAAGATAATCTAAATATTTTCAGCAATAATAGCTAATTTTTAGAAGATTTATGATATCTGATGAATATTAAAATGATTGGTCCGCGTAGTATTTATCAACAAAAACCTTTGGGTAAAAATATTTTGCAAGAAAAGCGTGAACTGAAAAATAGCGGTTTTCAAACAAAATATTTAAAAAGCAATATCAAAGTTTAAATTTTTCTTTATTATAAAGTTTATCGTATTTCTAGAATGAATTTACAATTGTTCGAAATGTTTCTAATCAGCAAATGGAGTTATATGTCAATGGATGTGACGCTGTTTTACACAATTTCGCTGCTCAGGACAGTAATCACATGTTTACTGGTTTCACCGAAACACCAATAAAATGTGCTTCGTTTGTTCGATTGTCAAGTAAAGTTTCGACAAACGCTACTTACGTAAATTTAATTATATATAACTTAAAGATATTTTATGTTAACTAGGAGTCTATATTTCAAGAATTAAATGATTTCGATCCGAAAGGAGTGATTTTATTTACAGATAGAATTGCTAAATATTATGGATTTGATGCTGACATCCACAGTTGCACATTACCATGCAAAGTTAATACCTTATAATTTAAATTAAAATTTATCTACTCAATTAAGGTAAGCAGTGCTTGGAAGTTCAGAGAATGTTTATTTGTGGAACGAGAAGAAATGAATAACTTCCATGATTATTCCCCGAATTCATTATTCGTAATGTTACACACACTTGCTGAATTTACTCCAGTTGTATTTAAAGACGAATTTGGAAATTGTGGATTTATTAATGACACTCGTTTCCGAATCGTGTCTGTCTGTGAATCGTCATTTCTCCTGTTGGCATATGACAAAACCGACGATTCATTTTCGCTATGGAGAATCCGAGATGCAACTCAAAATGTAAATTATTCGTTTGATTCCAGTGTTTAATAATTGGCTTGGTAGGATTTCTCGGATTTGTATGATATGCATTGGGACGGATCAATTGCAGTGAAGAAGCAAAAATTAAAATCAAACTTCATTAGTGGTCGATCTCGAATGGAATCATCAATAAATCACACCAATTTTAATGACAACTCCCACATCTCATCCGAATATTTTGAAATTAGTACTGATGTAATCAATAATAGTGGTAAGCTTTAATTTGATTGGATGCATTCAATCTAGTTTCACTGGATTGGTTAATTTTATTTTGATAGATATTATTAACATAAATTGTTGCATTTGCACTGTAATTAATTTTTAAAAATTTAACTCTTAATATTTTATTTATTAGTTTTGAATAATAATTGATTTATTTTTATTTACAATAATTATTTTTATTATTATAATTAATATTATTTTTAATTATTTAATATTATTAATTATTTTATTTGAATGTTATTTTTATTATTATTTATTAAATAATTAATTTTTTAATTATTTTAATTATAATCATATTATTTTTAATTATTAAATATTATTATTTATTTTAATTTACTATTAATAATTAATTTATTTCTATTTATCTTTAATTATTATAATTAATATTATTCTTAATTTTTTTATTTTAATATTATTTTTATTATTATTTATTTTAATTTATTATGTTAATTTTTATTATAATTATTATTATTTTTAATTTTAATTGTTTATTTTTATTATTAGTTAAATTTTTAGTTATTAAATATTTTTAATTATATTTTAATTATTAATTATATTTTTATTATAATTATTATTATTTTTAATTGTTTATTTTTATTATTAGTTAAATTTTTAGTTATTAAATATTTTTAATTATATTTTAATTATTAATTATATTTTTATTATTAGTTAAATTTTTAGTTATAAATATTATTAATTATATTTTAATTATTATAATTTTATTATTATTTGTTTTAATTTATTATGTTAATTTTTATTATAATTATTATTATTTTTAATTGTTTATTTTTAATTATATTTTAATTATTATTATTATTTATTATAATTATTATGAAAATCTTTGAACAGTGCGCACAGTTGAAGACCTTGACATCCGTAGCCCAATAGCGAGGTCATTGAAGAATACAAAAGACTGCCAAATCCCTGATAAAATGACTCTGCTGAACGAGACAAATAACTGCCTGAAAATACAGTATGTCATGCTTGATAATGGTGCTCATTGAACATGTAATCCCCAGCCCATCCTACCGCCAGATGATCGAACCACTCTATCCGAAAGTCTGCCTGGATTTCCTGTTTTCCTGTAAAGCGGGCAATGTCGAGCCCACATTAGATGGGAGCTATGCCGACTACCACAGCACTCCCAATGAGTACAACAGCCAAAAAGCTACCGCCAACCAATCAAAAAACGGAAAGGTTTTCGGATTTTTCTCCGAAGATTTCTACCGCCGGAAATACCTGTGCTGCCTGAAGGAAACAAACGCAGCAAATCATTCGATCCTGAAGATTGTTAAATTCAACTATGAAAACGACACATTCTGCAATCTCGAGGAAAAGAGCTGGCCTGTGCTTGATGCGGTCTATCTGGAGCGGCTACAGTTCACAATTGTGCTGGAGCTTGGCAGTACCCTCTCGATCTATTCCGGGATGACATTCGTGTGCAAGATATCCCTCCTGAACGCACTTGTCTACCAGCCGGATGATCCGTTCGATGATGTCGGCATGGAGATGTCGATCAGCGACATCAACTCCATGATCCGACTCTCAGATCCGACCGATTACGGATTCACCATTCACACTCAGTCCGAGCTCGCACTGAGACTGTATCTGCCGGAAATGGTCCGTTTGCACGTCGTCAAGAAATGCTTATCGGTGCTGAAGAAATTGCTGCCGATCGATACGGGGATGACGATGTTGTGCCGGTGGTATTCACTGAACCGGGCCGTAGACAACAATGAGTCGGCATCTGCGGAATGGCGGCGATTCGTTGAGTTTCTGTTGGAAAATATGGGATTCGCAAGGAACCGACAGAACAAAGCTGGACAGCAGCAGACTCAACAGGAAACCCACTCAATCGTACAGGATGTGAAGGAATTATGTCTGGATAATAATAATGGCCATGGAATCGCCTCCTCATCGGCCGATACCGATGTGAGCATGGATGAGATATGCAGCAAGAAATTGCGCACGAATTCCGGATTGTATTCCATTGAACGGAGGTGCCTGAATGAGCGTGACGGATTGGAGGATTATTCAGCGCTGTGTTACAATGTCACGGACCGATTACTGTCCCAGCATGCTCCGACAGTTCTGTTCTGTCTCCATCTCGTCTATGAATGCGAAAAGCTCAACTATTCCTTTTGCCGGCATTTCAAAAATTTAGCTGCCCTCAATTGCTCTATTGCTTGTTCGATTGGCGCCAGACAATATCTGGACTATTACCTGCAGGACAATCCAGATTTGGTGGCCGATATCGCCCAGTTACCCTCGCTAGCCCAATACATCTTGATCCCATCCGATATCACAGCGACCTGGAATCCCCAGCCGCCTAACTGGAGCGAAATCTTATTCAACCTCATGGGCACCCAATCACCGATACCCAATAATTATCGCTATCCAATAATTGAAGATCTCAGTGAAATGCTGATCCAACTCGTCAAGATATGGCTCGTTATGTTCCGGCCCGACACTCTGCTAGACAATCCCACCTCGGAATTGAACCGATATTTCTATCGGATCAATTTTAACATGTCCGGTATTCCGTGCCGGTTTCCCGTCCATTTCTGCCATGATCTCAACCGGGCCAATAGAAATGAAACATTGAAAATTGATGACATCTACCGACGTACAGCCACATATCTGAGCGAGATCAAGTTCCATGTAAACGATCTCGATTTCATGAACGATGGATTGGCGTCCATATTTAGGATCGTATTCTTTCATTGCAACAAGTTCCCCGAGCTGTATTCGATCCTCCACCGTGCCGATCTCGACATGCAACGGCAATTGATCCTACCTATCGTCCAGGAATCTGCAGTTCCAAAAGTATTGACAACTCCGTTGAAGAAGTTCCGATCAGTTAGTGAGCCCCGCCGGAATTGCCATGCCTATTGGACCAATAACGTGAAGCCGCCAATGGCGATGCCGAAATGTTTGGATTTTATCAACCGGACTGACAACAACTACCTTATGCATGTTCTGGATTCCGATCCGATCGTCCAGCTGAGCTATCCGGATATCAGGATCCATGAAGCATACAAAATGATCCAATCCTGCTGTCCGATCAAGCTCGATGCCGGTATCTGCAGCAATTTCACCATCGAGGATGGCGACACCCTCTCGACACCTCTGAAAGAGGAACTGGAAGGCTACCTGAAAATTATCAACTGCCAACGAACGTTCTCACTGCCTATTGGTCGAGGCATGCTGGGACTGCAAATCGTCCAATCGAATTGGCTGACAGACAAATTACCGGTGCCGTTGCTTTGTCTGACCGGAAAATTCAACCTCTCGGAATCTGGCAAGCCGCAAACCATAGAAAGCAATGCATCGACAAAGGTCTGGCCGAACTTCCACAATGGTGTCGCGGCGGGGCTGATGATCGCGCCGATGAATGAGTCGGTCGACGGAGTATGGATCCTTAAGCAGTGCCCGTCAATGAATCTCGATCGGATCGAGCTGTCAGCAGAACAAGCCGGTGTTCTGTATGGGCTGGGATTGAATGGCCACCTGAATAAGCTGAGTGACGACACGATCGGACAAGCCATAAAATCGATGAATGAAATGGCTACAATGGCGTTGCTGATCGGATTGAGTGCATTCAACATCGGCTCAAAGAATTCCATGCTATCAAAGCACATCTCATTCCATTACCGACGGCTGATCCCCGGCGAGAAAGATCAAATCGATCCGATTCCGACTTTGTGCCAAGTGTCGGCTATAATCTCAGCGGGATTGCTGAATTTCAAATCGGCCGACCGTAAAATGGCGCGGATATTCCTCGAGGAGATGGGCCGGTCTCGGGAACATCTGTCAGTGGAGGGCACGCCGCCAATGGATGTCGAGCTGACCTCGGTAACGGCCGGGTTCAGTGTCGGGCTGATCATGTTCCAGCAAGGCCACATATTCAATCGGGAACACAATCCCGAGGAGCTGGTCCGATTGTTGAGCTACCTCAAGGGCAGTTATCGGATCCAACCGAAGGACGGCAGCGGGTGCTGCTCGAATGAGGTACCGAATGACCTGCAGATCAGAGCGATCCTGAAAAACAACGACATGAAGAAATCTCAGCCGATATCGGAAGCCGACAGCTGGAATGCATTCCAAACGAAAAATCCCCGAGTGCAGGAGGGTGAGTATTACAATACCGATATCACCGGTTCCGGGGCGGCAATAGCGATCGGGCTGATCTATATGGACTCCATGAGCACGATCATTGCCAACCATCTCGAGTGTCCGGAAACCTTCTATCTGTTGGAGAAGATCCGATCACCGATCCTCTGCTTCCGGCAGATTGCCCGCGGCCTCATCATGTGGCGTCAGGTGCAGCCCTCGATCGATTGGGTCGAGTCCACAATCCCGCAATTCGTTTCCTCAAAGGCATTCCTTATCAAGCCAACTGGAATCCAAGAGAAATATCTCGACACTGTCAAGTATTGATCATTTCCTAATCGATATGATTCTATCTCATGATTTCAGTGACAGCTATTTGCAAATGCTGGTTGGCTCGTGCTTTGTGATGGGTCTCCGGTACGCTGGGACTGACAATGATAATGCCAGACTCGCAATTGTAAGCTTTTCGGTTATTTTGTAATTTGTCGTATCATCCCGATATCGATTGGTAGTTATTGGTTGCGGTCGGGATGTGGGGGGGGGGGTGGGGGTACAAGGGGTAACGGATATAAAATCACGTTGAAATCATAAAACTTCAGTTGAAATATCTCTATTACCAAAGAGTTGTAATTTAAAATGCAAATATTATAAACATAGAATTTATTTTGGAAATTATCGATTAATTTCATTTTTCCTTGGATACCCGGTGTTTTAATGGATTTTTTCGGGTTTTGATTCAACATACCTAAAAAATATAAGATTACGATTTATTTTACTTCCGGTTGCTAAGGTAGATTCCAGTGGTTTCCCATAGTTACCCGCCAAAATTAATAAGGTCAGGGTAACCATGTACAGTAGGTCAGTTTCAATTGGCCAACTATCCAATCAAATTAACAAAAGACTATTTATCATTATTCAGGTGACTTATATCGAGAGATTGATCAACATCAAATCGAACATTGAACTAATGCCAAACGTCAACCGGAATCATTACGATTGGGCGTTGTCGACATTATTGCTGTCTGCATGCATGATCTCTGCCGGTAGCGGCAATCTCACCCTGCTGCGAATATCTCGTTACCTGCAATCGATACACCACCCGAAAGACTGCGGGAATTACGGTGTATTTATGACCTATTCATTATCGATCGGCCTTCTATTTCTCGGCGGCGGAAAGTAATACCAGTTTTATTTATCTCTCTCTATCCCTATTGATGTGTTCGCCAGACTGACGCTGTCAAATTCCCACCGGTCTGCAGCGATACTAGTCATCGCATTCTTCCCGAGGTTCCCACCGACATATAACGGACGCAGGTACCACCTGCAGTCGCTGCGCCACCTCTATGTCATAGCTACGAGGCCCCGAGTCATGTGTGCCGTTGACCTCGACACCATGATTGCTGTCCCCGTCGAGTCGAGAGTCGTATTCAAAGTAGTTTATTTTGCTGAATCGATATATTACTATGATTATTGTCATTTTCTGTTGCTAGGATCACAGCATCAGGCACCACAGCAGATGCTTTGTGTTTCCCGCTGAAAATCCCAACACAATAGAACAAGTTATAATAATAATGATAACCGCCCATTCTGATTGGTCCATTTCTCGTTCTAGGTAGAATTGTTCGACAAGAACAATGAGTATTATCCACAGATCTACAAATCCAACACTGAGCCGTGGAACATTCTCTAGTAATTCCCCAATATTGATTGATCATATATTTATCACTCTCACTTTCAGCCAATCATATCAGAGCGGAGGTTACATTTTGGTGAAGAAACAAAAACCAGAAATCAATATTCAAGAAATATTTGTAATTTCTCAATATAAATCAATATGTATGGAACGGAACTGTTAATTGGTATTTACAGGACAAACTCGAGATCGACTGCAATCACCGATTCCATGGTTACCAGTTGGTGGATCACGACCTGTTGGACACATTCATTAACAAAACAAATGATTTTCAATTTTATCCTAGCGGAATGATTTTAAATGGCAAAATTATCCACTTCCTGGAGGCTCATTCAAACGGTTAGCTTTCGATATGTTCCGATTATCTATTTATTATTAATTATCATGAAACATATTATAAATAGATTTGAAGCGGATTTTCCTCAGGCTCCGTTCCGGGTTGGATGTGGAGGATTTCAATCAGTTCTTTGCATTTAATCAATGGTGCCACGAGAATGGCTTCATGAAGATCTGGATGGTGTTCTCTTTCATTTATCGATCATCGATCTGTGCGGTTAGGGCGGTCCAGTCAGGTGATTTCAATCAGTTGCCTGATGATTATAAATATTTTATTCAAAATATTTCATAATAAATTTCGCTATATTTTTCTATTATTGATTTTTTATTTTTCTGGAATTTATCGATTTTCATTACTTTTGATGCATTAAAACAAAATATTAAATTGCAAATTTATAAAATTTTAATTGATGATCATTATCAAATTATTTTTGAAAGAAATTCAATGATGTTTTTCTGTTGATAATTGCTTTCAGAGTAAATTATTGGATAATGCTGGTTTGGCTGTGGGATTTTCGTGGCCTTGGGAAAATATTATCCAAAAAAGAAAGAAATGACACAATATTATCAAATTATTTATTTCCAATAATGTGCATGCATCAACAGTGCCGGAACTAGGCAGGTTCACGCACACAGGGGCCGATAGGCAGAGATCTGCAAGTTCTGTGAAAGGGTAAACCAGAAAAAAACTTTATAAATTAATAAATTCGGTTAGGTTTTTTTTGTAGTATCCTACAATTAATTATTGGTGAATTTGCCGTTGTATATCAATTGTCAAAGCTAATGACATGCTTGTGACTTGAATATCTGGTAACTGTTGCATATATATAGTTGTTCCTTTCTTTTCTGTGTTGTACTTGTATATTTATTGAAGTCACATTCAGTTATCTATACTATCTTTTAATTATTTGTTATCTATCTCTATACATTAATTATATAAAATGATTAAAAAAATAATTAAATAGTACGTAATAAATAAAATTATGCAATTAAATAAAATGAAAATATAATAGATAATTAAAGTTATTAAATTAAATAAAAAAATAACATAATAATATAAGTATATAAAATAAATATCGAAAAATAAATAAATACATAGAATAATTAAATAAAATAATTAAAAACAATAAATAATTAAATTTTAAAAAATTTTATCCAAAGTAAACTCTAGAAAATCAATACCATTCATAAATTATTGCAACTAATGGAATGATTGCAGAAGTCAAAACATCAAATGATTCAAATTTAAAGAAAAAAAGAGACGTAACTATGAACACTTGTTTGATACAAAATTCAAGAGAAATTTTGAAAAATTATTTTAAATTGCATGGATTTCTTTTTGAACCAAAAGCGCTTACTTGCATATTTGATGTCGTGTCGCTGATAAAATGATTTTAGCATTTATGGATCTCGGCTTGCCTAACAATAGGATTTCAATTGAAATTGCTAACCAAACACTAAATGCATGCCACAAAGATTCAGGTTCTTTTAAACATTTACAAGTAATTTACGCATCTCATATTCCAAAATTAATGCTGAATCTCAATTCCAAAAAGTATGTGATTGACGAAGTGTCTAGTGGAAAACAATTTTTCCCTCAATTATTTTCAAATAATTCTAAAATGAAATCTGTAGTTTTACGCAGTAGATATCAAGCAATTTATCTCACTAGCCGCTGATAAATCATTTATTTATCACAATTCATTGAATCCAATTATAAATGTATTGACCTCTAGGTCAACAATAGGAAATGTTATTATATTGGGAATGTTGTCCCATATTCACGGAGACCATTAGATTTTTGAAGATGAAACTGAAACTGTCGAAATTAATATGGATAATGCTAGATATCACAAAGGACTGATTATTGAATGCTCATTCGTACTAGCAGACGGCAAATATCAAGATAAGGTGTTATATTTTGATACAATTGGAATGCCAATAGTTGAGCCTGCAGTAAGAAGTCGTTTAGCAATTTGTGATAATGTCAATTGCTTTGGTGGGTTGCCATTAAAAGGCGGGGTCAAAGCTTGCAAGCAATTAATAATTTGGTGAAAACCGAATTGATTGGAAAATCTATATTTTTTATATCAGAAATCTTTCTTGATCAAGAAATATTTATTCAAAAATTAAAATTTTTATTTCAAGGATGCAGACTTTAAACCAGAGGCATTTGGGCGCTTGTTTAGAATTGCCCCGAATTTTTTAAATAAATTTTATTATAGGGCATTTAATACTTTTAAAGATGGATTATCAACCTAACAAAAAATCAATGATTAATTTGAACTTATTGTCACTTTATGACATTGTTCGAACCAAGGAAGGTGCCATTAGATTTTTGCAAGATAGAGTTATATTAAATCGACGCAAAGCATGCTTAAACAACCACGAAATGATTTTATCGATCACAGATGAAAGAGAAAGTAGGAGATGTACGAAAAAAAACCTGTAGAAACGAGGTTTTTTTGAAGTCTGGATCTTGGCTGGAAAACATTAACCTCTTATACCGCAGTTGTTTTATTTATATATTCTTGGAGTTTTGAATTAACTTCGATTAAATTGACAAAGGGAGTTAAGTATTTCATCAAACGCAACCATCATTGACTGGAACAATTATCTCCGAGAGGTTTGTGCAAGTAGTCTGTTACGAAATCCCTTGATCATCGGTCGCCCTGGTTTACATGTAGAGATTGATGAATCTCTATTTACCAGGAGAAAAAACAACGTTGTATGTGTTTATCCACAACAGTGGGTGTTCGGCGGCATTTGTAAGGAAACTGGGGATTGCTTTCTTTAGTCGTTCCTGATCGCTCGGCAAAAGCCTTAATGCCCATCATACAGCAATCCATAAGACCAAGGTCAATTATAATATCTGATGAATGGTGGGCATATAGTCAAATTCCAAACCTGGGATTTGGTTACGTGCATGAAACAGTCAACCATTCAATAAATTTAATTAATTCCATTACCGGTGCAAACACACAAATGATTGAAGGATGTTGGAGTTTAGCGAAACAAAGAAATAAGCGTCATTTTGGGACGCATCGTGGCATGTTAGATAGTTATTTATGTGAGTATATGTGGCAACGAAGATTAAATGGTACAAATCCATTTGAAAAGATTTTACATGATATCCGTGAATACTGGCCACCTGTCCAATGATCGAGTTAGATAACTGTTTTTACAGTCATGTTAGCTCTCTTTAATAATAAAAGCTTGTATTAAAAGTTTATTATTTAAAATAAAATTTATTTAAAAAATGCGGGGCAATTCTAAACAAGCGCCGGCATTTGTTTTGATTGGCAATTTCTTGTCACTCTCAACATTCGGGAAGGATATTTCAGAAAAATTAAAAATACTATAAGAATCAATTAAAATTGTTGTAAAAAGTTTGGTTATGTTTCCAGATTTGGCACTTAATAGCCATTTGATATTTGTGCCTGGACCGAATGATTTAATCCAAGGAATTTCAAGTATTTTACCATACCCGAGTCTGTCTGCATCTTATTTGTTAGATGGTGTTTTCAATTGTTTACCCAACTATTCAGAATCTGATATCAACAATCTAAAAGAGAGAATAATTTTTACCACTAATCCCTGTCGAATGATATTTATGGGGTTATAGGTGATCGGTATGCATGACCTTGACCCCAATCATAAACTTTCCTCTACCTGCCACAGGATACCCGTTGCTAGGCAACGTTGGTACTGTAACCAATGGTTCTGTGACCGTCAAAGGTGAGCTTTGTTTCCAAAACTGCTAAGACCCGGCCAACAGCTGGTTCAGCGAGCTACCGATAAAAGGTCTGTGTTCGTCTTATCTTCTTTAGGTCCCTTACTCACTTGACTTTACAACGAATTGTCTTTACTCCTCAGAGTATTGTTCTACTATATTTACATCGTGAGATCGAAATGAATAACAAAGAAGATTTTATTCACTCATGTACTACACTATTAAATTAATTTCTGTCCTAATTGCAATCTACATTGTTTCTGCCTTTTTCTCTCTGCTCGTCCTGGCCTTGCGCGAGACTTTGGTTTGGAATGGTGGTTGCGCCGGATTGGTCGTATTCTGGTAGGCCACTTGGACTGGGGCAAACACAAGAGGGTAGGTAACGGCCTGTCCCTCCTGGCCCGCCGCTACGGCTACTTCCAGCCCTCGTATCTGGACCTTCTGGGCTTGGTTCAAGGCTCTTTCTTCCTGCCAGCCTTTCTGTGCTGCATCGATCTTATGGTAAATTCTCTCCACTCTGGCCGGCAAAGACCAAGAAGCTCTCACCCTCTGCAACTCGCGACTTAGTTGAAGACACTGTTGGTGTAAGTTTGCGTTTTCCTTCCGGAGATTTTTTAATTCTTTGCTGACTTTCTCTATAGAGTCGTTCATGGTTTCACCTTAATAACAAAATATTCATAGGATAAGTTTCGGAGACAAGTTTAATAAACAAAACAAATTGTTGGGGCAAAACACAAACGGCCTTGAGAATCGTTTAAATGAATCGTTTAAATAATACACAAGCAAATACAACATGCAGATTTAAAATCGGACCCATAAAACACCAACTAACCATGCTAAAGTATGAGAAAGAAAACAATTAAATATAAAATCAAGAAAACACAAAAATAAATTAAAATAAAAACAAAGTGCAACAAGATCCGTACGAAATAAACATAAAAATAACATGAGAACATAAAATTTGACCGAAATTCGACAACTTATCGAAAAATGCGAAAATCCATGAAAATGGAATAAAAATCAAATAATTTGAATTGGAAACAATTCAATTAAAAAATTCAAAAGAAAAATTGTCAAATTAAATTACAAAATAATAAAATTAAGAATAGAATATACTAGAAAATCACAAAGTCAAATTTTGTTTTACTAAATCAAATTTAACACGCAAGGTTAGGGTCGTACAATAGGTAAATATACCGATTCATTTTCACATAATATCTAATCAATTTTTGAAAGCAGATTTTCGAACCGAAGTTTTGAATCAGTCTTACTCAGTGAAAACAATTTTTGATGTGAGTGAAGAGATGTTTTTGAAAACTTTCTCCACGTAATAACTAGCAACAAATAAAGCTAAAATAAACGAAAGACTCCAAAGGAATTTATTTAACAACGTTCATCGGTAAAAGGTAATAAAAACATCACAAATAAGTAGAATACTACAATGAGTAGTGTTGGGCCAGAACACATACGGCCTAGGAAAATGTTTAAATGGATCTGTAACACACATGCAAACATAACATGCAAATTCAAAATAAACCTATTAAAACATCAATTAAACCCTATCAAATATGAGAAAAAAGATAATTACATATAAAATAATAAACATAAAAATAAATTAAAATAATAACAAAATGAAACAAGATTCGCACGATACAAATATAACATGAAAATCCAACAAATTCGACCGAAAAGTGATAAATCAATAAAAGTTCATAAAAATGAAATTTAAATCAAAAAAATTTGAATTAGAAATAATTCAATAAAAATTATAAATAAAAAATTATAAAAAATAAATGAAAAAATAATAAAAATAAAGAATAGAATACACTAGAAAATAACAAGGTCGGATTTTGTTTTACTAAATCAAAATTAACATGCGAGGTTAGGGACAGAAAATAGGTATAAATACCGATGCATTTTCACATGAAACTTAACCGTTTTTAAAACCAAAAATTTTAACAAAATTTTGACTGTTTTAGAATCATTTTTGAAACTATCTTGAACTTTTAGCTATTCGAATTTTTAGGTGAGAGATAGTTTATTTGGAACCCTCTCTCCACGCCATATCCTTGCAACCTAGGTAGAGCTCTGCTTGGATGTCGGCGTGGGGGGAGATGTATTTTTATGAAAATTTTATTGGAATGGATTGTTATGGTAACTTTGTATTTTACTTTTAATATACCTTAATAAATATTTATGATGTTTAAAAATTGGTTTTTTATGCATTTAATAAAATTAATCTGTCGAAATTTTTCCGGCCCACAGCCAAAACACACCGCAAGTCAGTAAAATCAACACATAACTCAGACTCGTGTAAGCGCGTGGAAAATCGCCAATGATCTGTGCCCGTGAAGATCCAGCGTGCGGAACGCAGGGGTTGGAACGTCAATATTATTCCATATAGAAGAAAGGAGAAATAAGTAAGAAGTCTTTTGGCTGCTTCCTCGTTTCTCATTTCTGTAAAATCGACCTAAATTATTTTACACACGGCTCAAAATCATAACACCGAGTAGTCCAGTGGGCACTCATTAACTGTAATATAAACATAAAATGTGTCTAAGGCTTATTAAAGGGAAAGGGTACGGGGAATAAATTAACCTGAAATCGTTGATATGAATAAATTAATTCGTTGTTACGAAATAAATTAAAATTGGTGATAAAAATTTACTTAATAAATTCAACTTTACTATACCGTTTTAGTTGTTAATCCCTATGGTATAAACTACTGATAAAACACCAAAATTAATCCTAAACCTGAGACTCGACGCGACTATTGCCCCATAAATCTAAAATCGATAAAAAATTAAAAGGAAAGACCATAAATTTATATTGATATTACAAATTTTTCATAAATCGATTAAATACATAATAGCAAGCTCACCACTGATTTGCCCTGAATCTATGATAGCGACTTTGAGCAAACTTTAGATTAACATACATCCTCCAATTATAGCAAGCGCAAGGTAAATATATTTTTTTCAGCGGACAACCCGATTAATATTTGGACCCATTGTTGACATCCATCAGTATAAAGATAATAAAATGCGATGCCCTAAATCACGAAAAGCCCTCGAACGAACGTGTAATCTCCAAGAGTTATGGATGGAGTTATAAAGCGTCTCTAACATTTCGATAAAAATCATATAGAGTAATTGAATCACTAACCTACTCGAAAAACTAAAATTGATAACTAATCCCCAAGCATGAACACGAAAATCTGATTCAAATAAAGTCCGGATTGACAAAATTCCCAACGAAATAAGCATAGGTAAAGCCACAAGACATTAAATCCAGGTTGAGCCAACCATTAAATCCCCTAAAATAAATTAATAACGACTCAACCAAATAGAACAAACTTACCCAAATTCCTCAACGCAGAAAAATTTAGAAAAATCGGTAGCACACTAAATAAAATGAAAATATCAATTGTAAACCAAACAAAATTAAAACCTGGAAAATCGATAACGACTATGACCAACCGGAAATCGTAAAACCTAATTCATAAATTATTCTGATCTTCGAGATTGGATTAACATAAACAATTTTTCGTACGAATGTGTGGTATATCCGCGGAAGCGCACGCATCTATCTTAATTTGTATAGTTGGATTTACATATAGACAATTATTGATTCTAAATTATCATCATCGTTGGAATATGGATCAAACAATTGGAGGAAAATTACCAGGGGAATCAAGTCCGCCAAACCAAGGTAGTTTGTAGAATTTCATTTTAATTATTTTGCTAATTTATAAATCTTTGATAAAAGGGGGGTGGCCATTGCAAATTTTTCATAACTTCATACATGAGTTAAAATTAAATACTTGAAAATGCAACCTATAGTATTCATGAACATTCAGGTACCAGAATCCACAAGCCTTAAACTAATGATTAATTTTGTTTTCTCCCGAACCTCAAAATAAATAATCAGGAGTATTTGGGAATATGAGAATTAAAGATCATGCATTTCAGCAAGAATTATCGTCATCTTATGAGCCATAAATCAATAATTGTGGACATCGCTTGGACTAAAGGTTGTTAATTATTATGGAAAAATTCTATTGTTAGATTCAATCCGCAAGTTGCGATAATCTCCTAGATAACCTGCGGTAATTATTCCTGTTCCCACGAATATCAACGTATATTTTATCTCATTAAATTAGAAATCAGGAATTTTCATTATATAAATATCAATGGATTTGGTACTCATAATATAAATTTTAAAGCAAATTCACGTCTCCTTTGCCTAAACTCCAGACCGAAAAACAAACTTTTGTTTCCTTGTAAACCCTAAGCAGACAGTTATTAAATTACCACAGATGACTTGGATAGGTCTATAGACACGTGTGTGAGGCATAAATAGATCGATATTTGTATTCAACCTTTCGTTACACCATAAGAATAGCGTAGATAATTACTCGATGACAAATATTATTTTGACGTTAATACGCCAAATTACGATTAAAATAAATTTATTTTTTTTGATTACGTTATGTCCAATCACCTAACTATAATGATATTTTTGAAGAGCCAATGCCTCTCGAATGGATACCCGCCCATGTGGCAGAAGAATGGCGTCGGGCTTGGAAGAGAGCACGACCGACAACAATCCTCGAGGAGCCTCAAATCAAAAGACCACATCTGACCACCTGGCAGATACTGGGCCAGGAAAACGACCCCCGCAGGGTGAACGAGCGGGTCTGCCAGCAATACCCTGCCGAGGAAATCCGAGACTACGCGCGGAACCTCCTCGCCCAGTGGGAGAGGATTCAAGAACAGGTTGATCTGTACGTGGTCAAAGCCCGGATGTACCTTGCAAATGTCGAAGAGGACATCTTCGTCGGGCGCATCGCGGAGACCTATCCGACTCGACCGGTCCGCAATACCAGGCGACCAGTAGCTATTATCCCAGGCTACTCCCCAGAAGAAGGGGTTAGGAAATTCTTTGAGGAACCCTGATTCCTCGGACAAAGGAAGCATAGACAATAATTTGTACCATTAGTTTTATTGAAATTTAAAAACTTAAAAAATGTCGTTCGTCTTAATTTTCTTTGTGTGTAAACTCATTTTTGTAACTATGTTTTGTAGTAAACAGAATTTTGATTTATTTAAGTCAATAAAGAAATTAAAAAATTTTTATTGTAGCGATGACAACTACTCAACTATTACAAACCGAATTAGACCATGCTAGACGTACGAACGCGAATCTTCTCGACCAGATAGTTCAAATAACTCGAGAAGCTCAGCAAATCAAGTCAACCTGGTCGAACCCGAAAAAGACGAAGGCTCTCTATCTCAGGCTCACTGCCGCTCAAAAAGGTTGGGCGAAGGAGCGACAACTCAACCAGAGCCTCCGCACACAAATCAGGGGACTATAAGTCGCCTTGGCAGCCTGTCGTGAAGGGGAAGCAGTAACGTATCCGCTTATCTTCGCCCCGTCACAGTTGCCGTACCGAGATCCCCTCAACAATGTCGCGCAAACTACAAATCCATCAACCGTTACATCAAGTAATCGTCGGCCGGGACGCAAGGAGCATGCCCGACGCAGAGCCGCACGTCTACCAAGTCAATCGTATTAACTTACTGATATTGTGTACATTTTCTTTCATTTCTTGTCTGAATAAATAAGTTTGTATTCATTGTTAAACAAATTCCAAGTAACAGGTTACAAGATATGATTTATATGAGACTATCATCACGAGTATTCACCCCGTGTCATCGAACCATCGTTCTACCTCTACCGGTTAATATAGATCTGATTTTGAATTTTCTTACACAAGGGACAGAGTAAAGCGATCATAGGTTTTCCATCGACAGCTCGTTGAACCCAAGGGTCGTCCGAGCAATTACAGTATTAGTAATAGTGCTCACTTTTTGCGGACAATCCACCCACTCGAACACATTTCCAACGTTGCCTAGCAACGGGTGCCGAGTGGTAGCTAGAAAGCATTTTGTATGGCGTTACGGGGGCAACAATAAGACGATTTAAACAAGTAACGAAACCCTGTAACCAACCAGTAGCTTTCCCGAAAATTCCCCGTGCATCGGTCATTGACGACATGATAGTATATCCACCTTGAGTCCCAATAGTCGCTGTAGACAGTATCATCCGACGCTGATTAATATAGGTCACTGACGCGAGTTATGAAACGATAATCACGAATGGCGTGATCCGGTAGATCGGAAATATAAAAACCTAAAAGTTAATAGTTCATCATATTAAAATAACAGTGAATACCTACACCTGAAACAATTCGGAGGTAGTAGCAAAAGTTCAGCCTCGGGCGCCGATTCATGAGAACAGAACCACTGATAAGCAACAACTCTGCCCACACGAATACTAAACTAATAGTCCAAAATGGCCAAGCGATGAATGAACTAACAATGCCTAAAGTCAACCGTAATAAATTTAACATCGACGAAAACTGATTTGGATCAACAGGATAGGCATCTGATTTATAAATGTCCAATCTGAAATTTCCTGAGAGTTGATCGATCAAAAATAAACCGAAATCAACCGAAGAATCACACCCGCACAGTTAGGGATGGAAATGCATCTGCACACAACCTTTGACAGTAGCATGTATGCCAATAGAAAAATTTGATTCAAGCATGCACACATACTCGTGATCGAAGAATTATCCTATCAGGCGACAGTCAGACCAGGTGTGCGGAAGCTATAAATTTTCCCTTCCTTGCATGCACACAGCCAATATAATAACCGGCGTAACTTAGACTTCTCCAGTTATTACTAAAATGTCAAGAAGAAATGTACAAGCCCCAAGAGAGTTTCCGGAGCATGATAAAGAACAACCTAAGGCCACGAGTACCAACCGGACTCTATACGAGGGTAAGGAATTAGAAATTTATTAACCATATTGTTAATCGATATATTGAGCGCTAGTATCCAGGTCCAACCCGCCACTTATTCGTCCGTGATGAAGACCTACCAGCAAGATCTATCAATAGACCATGTCCACTGCTGTCGTAGAATATAAATATATTCCTTTGGCCAATTTGAATTTTTTTTTCTTCCCAATGAAGTTAAAAACAACCCATCGTCCTATAACTGATTGAATAGCATTTAAATTCGAAACCAATGAACTAACCCAAAAGACCATCAAACGACAACCATCCGTTTTTATTAACCATTACCATATGAATCCAGGATCATTTGCGCAGGTCGTTGACAGGGAGTCGGAGGAAACGAATCTATGGTATTATTAAATATGAACCTGTAGACCTAGGAGAAATTTTGTCAGACCCACAATTCACAAGAAATGGTAACTTAAATCAATAAATGCATACACGAATTGTTATTTGGGAATTTTAATTTAATTATAGAGGTTATATTTTTAAATTTCTGTAAATTAATTAAAATTTTTATTAAAGAAAATACCTGAATTAATTAAAGTTTATGCTAAATAAAGTTCTTAAGAATTAATTAAATTTATTTTTCAAATAAAGTGCTTGTGGATTAATTAAATCTTACGTTAACTAAAATGTTTGGGAACTAATCAAGTCTTATACTAACGACCCAGTGATCTTCCGAATCCCTACAAAATTTATAACCCGATAATCAATACTTGAAATCAGAACTTGTTTAAAGGTGGTGGGTTACTGGGGTTCGCTATTTGTTTGAGCCAACCTATTGTTACCCCGGTAACGCCATATAAATATTACTTTGACTACCACTCGGCACCCGTTGCTAGGCAACGTTGGAAATGTGTTCGAGTGGGTGGATTGTCCGCAAAAAGTGAGCGCTATTACTAATACTGTAATTGCTCGGACAACCCTCGGGTTCAACGAGCTGTCGATGGAAGACCTATGCTCGCTTTACAATGTCCCCTGTGTGAGAAAGTTCAAGATCAGACTCAAGTTGATCGGTAGAAATAGAACGATGTTCCGGTGACGCGGTATGAGTACTCACGACTTTTCGACGGCAATTCAATATTAACCATATCTTGTGACCTACTACTTTAGATTTGTTCAACAATAATTACAATTTTATTTAATAAAACAAGAAAGCTTAACAATATACTATGTCTGTGAGTTAATTCGGTGTTAGAATGGTACTGGACGCTTTAGTCCAATTGGCTCGTCAGACGTGCAGCTTTGCGTCGGGCACGTTCCTTGCGTCCCGGCCGGTGATTGCTTGACGGTACTGCTGATGGATTCACTGCTAATGTGGAATTTTTGATTGAATCCCGATATGCCACCGCCTCCCCTTCACGACTGGCTGCCAGGGCGACTTCCAATCCCCTGATTTGCGTCCGGAGATTCTGATTGAGTTGGCGTTCCTCAGCCCAACCCTTTTGAGCAGCTGTGAGGCGTTGGTGGATGGATTTGAGCTTTGCCGGATCCACCCAGGTAGATTTCACCTGCTGAAATTCCTTGGTGAGCTGGAGTATCTGCTCATATAGAGATTTATTGGCTCGCT
The DNA here is from genome assembly GCA_022537955.1 of Schmidtea mediterranea. Taxonomy (NCBI): domain Eukaryota; kingdom Metazoa; phylum Platyhelminthes; order Tricladida; family Dugesiidae; genus Schmidtea; species Schmidtea mediterranea. Next base: position 207,821,600 of record CM039680.1, read on the forward strand.
GGGTTCGGGATAATTCCGTTTGTAATAATTGGGCGGGTTCCATGACTAATAAAGATAAAAAAATATTAAAAAGGGTGATTTACCATTAGGGCGGAATCGCGCCGTGTTAGATTCACTTCAAACAAAAAAAAACAAAAAAAAATTAAATAAAATTATTTAACGATAACAAAATTCTAGTCAAGCGAAAAACCAAAACAAAGAAAAATTCACAAACTTAATTTTAATTATCAACAAATCAAATCAAACTACTACAAGAACACAATTGTTCTTAAATCGTCACCAATCGAGATTAGGTTCATGTCCTTCATGGAAATCTGTTTGCTACCCACTCCTCGGGTGTATAGCCTGGGATCGACATAGTCGGTCTCGTTGTGTTGCGAGCTCGGGTCGCAGTGGTTTGCGCGTTCTGGACCGGGGAGAGTTGTTGGGGATGCCAATAGATGTCGGCGATCCGACCCGCCCGTAAATCTTCTTCAACATTCGCCAAATGCTGGCGAGCTCGTATTACCTGTAGATCCACGTCGCGCTGGTGTGTTTCCAGCTTTTCTAGTAGCTGCCGGACCTGCCGATAGATCTCTTCGGTCGGGTTCCATTGGGTGGACGTCCCCAGCCCCAGATTGTTCCTGTCGAGAAACTTCGACGGGGGAAAATCGGGACATTTCTCCTGCCTATATTGGGCCCAGGCCCATCTCCATCGGTCCGCGAGAGAAATTGAGGCTTGTTCTGTTGCATTGATGACTGAAATGAATATTATTAGTATGAGTATTTTGACCATGAAAAACTTTTATAGATTATTATGGTGATTCGGTTATTTTCTTTCTTCCACTCTTGTACAGGTATGATGTGATATTTGTTTGATTTGTATTAGCCCACATATCATAAATTTTATCAAATCGTTTACTTGTTCCTGAAATCACCACGCGAATATGCTATATTTTCCAGCTCGGCTTTTAAGGTCTACTATCTATGCAACAGAATCCTTTGTATTCGATGGAATATCTCAAAATTATGCATAAGGCTCTTTCACGAGTTTTCTGGGTCTGCTGTTCAGCGAATTTCATTTCCCTCGGTGTCGTTACTTCCATAATTACAAATTCTTGGGAGGTTGTGATGGTATGAAAACAAAGTGGATTATTAATTCCTGATGTGAGAGCCGGTGGTTTTTAACTCCCTACTGCCTCAATAAATGATTAAAAAAAATGTTTTATAGGATAAGGGTCAATTTGAATTTGAAAATTTAGTTATCTATTTAAAATTTAGGTACGTAATTGATTTTACAATAAATAAACAAAATTAGTAATTATGGATTAAAAATTTTTATAAGGAATTTTAAGACAAATTACCCGATGTTGTGGGAATTGATTCCCTTGGTGTTTCTTCTCGTGGCACCGTGGATGTAGAATTCATAATTCCAAATTGCATTTTCAAAAAATTTACTAGGCTAATGGATCGATAATTTGTCATATATAGAACTACCCTAGAGATGTGTGCATCCGCTGTGTTACTGTTGGATCCAATCGTTTAGTAATGGACTTTTGTCCAATCGGATGTTGGTTGTTATTTATTTAAATAAACAACTTGGCTGATCACGGAATTTTCAAAATTTGGATGTCGAATTCGACGTGGTTAAATCGGTAAGTTGTTATTTCAATTTCTTTGGGTATTAACGGCGGAAAGCCCACTCGTCTCATCGTCAATTTCACGATGTTACGGTGGGTGTTCCCACGTTAACTCCAATCTACTTCTGATTTATTGAACTTTAATTTATTTAATATATTTATATTTTTATTAACGCTCAATACATTTACCGTTTCAGAAATGTTTTAGCTCACTCGTTTACTATTTAATGTATTGTATCACCGCGTTAGAAAAGTCGTGAGACTATCTCCGTCCCTCAATATTGGAGTCTCAAATTTGATTATTAATGAAATAATGGATTCTTTAATTTACGGAATATCGTACATGGGTCTGAGTTGGTGATTACAAATCCGGAACTTGTTGGGTATTCAAATCAATATAACCGCCTTATTTTCGGGGGATGAATATCAATGAACGTGACTTGTAAATTTATTTGTTGATGCTATGGAGAAAAATGACGGTGGGTAAAACAGATAGGTCAGTTAATTTAATTATTCAAGCTGGTTGGAAATCTGCGTTATGATACAATTCATCCTATATTTTGATTTAGTTATTAATTTAGGCCAATTCGGTTTAAACGGGATCCACATTAATTTAGGGCCAACATCAAAAATATAAAAGGAGATGTCTCTGATAGTCATATGGATTTATGTCGGAATAAATTCTCTATTTTGTTAGGGTATGTGGTTTAATAAATAATAATTTAGAAATTCTCATTTTAGTGTAATTTAATTTTATTAAGTTAATTCATAGCAATAATTTCGTTTTAACTCTTCCCCATGCCCTTCCCCTTTATTAAGCCTTAGGCGCATATTGTGTTCATATTATATTTAATGAGTGCCCACTGGACTACTCGTGTGATGATTTTGACCGGGTGTAAATTAATTTAGGTCGAATTTAAAGAAAACTAGAAACGAGGAAGCAGCCAAAAGACCCCTTCCTTATTCCTCCTTTCTTCTATACGGAATAATATTGAAGTTCCAATCCCTGCGTTCCGCACGCCTGGTCTTCACGGGCACAGATCATCCGCGATATTCCACGCACTTACACGAATCTGAATAGTATGTTGATTTTGATATCTTGCAGTGTGTCTTTGGCTGTGGGCCGGAAAAATTTCGACTATAAAACAATTAATTTTATGAAAAACAAGTTAATTTTATGCATTATAAATATTTATTAATATATTAAACAATGTAACAAATTACTTGCCAAAAATCATCATAAAAAAATTACAAATACATCCCTCCCCACGCCGACATCCAAGCAGAGCTCTACCGAAGTTACGAGGATGGGACGTGGAGAGAGAGTTTCCAAATAAAACTTCTGCTCACCTAAAAATAGTCTCGAAATAGATTTTTAAAATTAGTCAAAATTCGATTTCAAAATCGGTTTGAAAAATGGTTAAATTTTATGTGAAAATGCATCGGTATATATACCTATTTTCTGTCCCTAATCTCGCGTGTTATTTTTGATTTAGTAAAACAAAATTCGACCTTGATATTTTCTAGTGTATTCTAATCTTAATTTTTATTATTTTCTAATTTATTTTGATAATTTTTTATTTGAAATTTTTATTGAATTATTTCTAATTCAAATTCTTTGATTTAAATTTCATTTTCATGAAATTTTCATTTTTATCAAATTTCGGTCGAATTTGTTGGGTTTTCATGTTATGTTTGTATTTGTATCATGCGGATCTTGTTGCGTTTTGTTATTATTTTAATTTATTTTTATGTTTATTATTTTATATGTAATTATCTTTTTCCTCATATTTGATAGGGTTTAGTTGATGTTTTAATAGGTTTGAGTTTAAATTTGCATGTTGTATTTTCATGTGTGTTACCGATCCATTTAAACATTTTCCAAGGCCGTTTATGTTCTGGCCCAACATAAAACACTCGGGGGTCCATAAAATTGCGACCCGCAATTTCAATTGTCTTTTCAAAATGATATATACATTTTTGTTTTCAACATTCACATTCATAAAAAGTGTTTACGGAGTAACTAAATATCAAGATAAAGATGGACTTAAGGTCCGACTACTGTAAGCATGATCGAATAATTAAATGAAGTCAAATAGTTTAGTTTTTGAATCAGTTCAAATCAATAATAATCAATGTAAATCAGTTATACTTGGTCTCGAACGAATCACTGACGGCTTGGGTTTCGCTTTCAAGCTGGATCTCTCTTTGGATTGATTTTGATGGGTGGTTGATGGAGATATGCGAGAGTTTCGATGTTTCGTTAGTTTTTATGATATTTCGGATCTCATTAAATATTCTTCTGAATTTCTGAGTTGGGGTATTTCGCCTTTGTTGGCTTTTCGTTAGGCCGAGGATAAGACAGAATATTAGGAGTATAATATTCGATGTGACACTGAGTGGTAGGATAAGTTCTATTGATAGGATTGTTGCATTAGGTTCACTTCTCTGCTCGACTTGTTTTCCTTGTTGCTTTCTGATTGACAGGACGTTTTTTTGAATCTCTCGGATGGGTTTGTTGTTGGGGTTTGTTTTGGCTTTCTCTTGGATTTGTCCGATGATTGTTTCCAAGATTTTCTTTATCTCCCGATTCTCATTTTTTATTCTGGATATTTCGTCATTGTTCTTTAATAGGATTTGTATCATCGCTCTGGTTTTTTCGATATTTTGTTTTAATTCGTCCTTGTTCTCTTTTGTGGGGCATTGAGTACATTGCAGAGCTATCTGTTGGCATTCTTCATTTTCGGGATTTCTGCAGATTTCTTTGTAGTCTGCGCAGGTGCTGTCTTCTCTTCTAAACGGATGGGTTTTCTCGCATTTCTCCAAAGGGTTCTCAGTACTATACTCTCTCATTATTATTATCATTACTATTCATAACGTTTGGCTCGTAGTTTTCATTTCTAATATATATATCAGTCAATTTTCGTATTTATTTACAATATTATTCAACTATAAACAGTGGAGTTTTTAGCCCTTTTTACTCTTTTTTTTTTCTAGGGTTGAGTGTATCTCGCACTCTTCTTTAGTCCTGTTCTCTGAAAACCTCATTATCAGGACTTGGGCTTTTATTAATCACTCGGTTGGTTTTGGGAGTTCTTTTAATCGTTCTTTATTTTCCTTAATTATCCTTTGCTGGTTGTGGATTTTCATTTGGAGATTCCTTTCTTTCGCTTGTTTTCTTTTGAGTTGGCGTTTACAATTGATTCGTTTAGTTGTTTGTTTTTCCAACTTTCGTTTCGATTCCTGGAGTTGTTCTGTTAGCGATTTGATTTCATCCTGAGTCTGTTGGCGATTTTGCTTTATTTCTCTGGCTTCTTTACAACTCTCTTCCAGCTGTATTATATATATCTCTGTTCGCTTTTTCGGCTGTCTCTCATCCTCTCTGCTTCGGTTTTCCAATAATCTTCCAGGACTACACGAGTTTTTATCTCAGCTAATTCTCGTCTCAATTGCTCATTTTCTTTCTTTTGCTCTTTGTTGTCTCCCATGCTGAATGTTAGTTTTCGCTTTACTGCATTGACTAACTGTTTTGACTGTATTAGTTGTTGATTTATCCGGCCGATTTCTGATTCTTGCTCCTCCACTATCTCTTGCCACTCTTTTCTTTCGGCTCTCCACTTTTTACTATAATATTTTAATGGATCTTGTTCGATTGGTTGCAATAATTGAATTGGACTTGGTATACATTCTCCGTCTTCTAGATTCATTTGGGTTTCTGCTTCGTTCGAGTTCATACTAAATATACATCGATTACAATTTTTTGTTTTTATCATTTTTATTATTTTTATTGTCTTTTTACACTTTTTACAAATTTTCTCCCTTTTTATTTATACCACCGTTTTGTCCGTCTCCCCGAATCCTTCATCGGGTTCAGCGGGTACTTGGGCTAGAATTTCTGTTGGGTATAACGGCACGAGCAGGATTGGTGGTCGGTTCTGCAGAGTGTTTACCTCTTCACGTAAAGTGTTTGATATTTGTATCTCTTCATCTAAGAGATAGGTAAGATATTCGACATTTTCCGTCAGCTCTTCTACTTGTGTTTCTAATTGGTGCGTATTTTCCAACGCTTTTAGCTTTTCAATCTCTTTTCTCAGATTCTGCTCATTTTCCTCATACCCTTGCTTTATTGTTTTTATTTCTGCTTCGACTTGTCCTCTTAATTGTTCATTGACTTCGAGTTGATGTCTCAGCTGAATTTCTTTAGATACTACAACTCCTCGATGTCCGTTCACATCCTGTTGGAGTTCTGTTATTCTTTCGTCTAACTGCTGTTTCTGTCGTTTTTCATCAGTTATTTCGTTTAGGGTTTCTAATATTTTCTGATTTAACTGATCAATCCATTTTCTGTGACTGGTTTCGTTTTTTCTGAGTCTGTTTATTGTATTCTTTCTGATTCGTTCGTTGAATTCCAATGTTTGTATTTGGTTACTATAGTCATCGAGTGTATGTTTCTGTTCTTCGATCTGCTCCCATAGCTCCCAATCTTCGGTATTCAGCACTTTCTTAGGTAGTCGTCTTACTTCCTTCTTGGCTTCTTTGTATTGTTGTTTCCACCTTCTTGCCTCTAATTTAATCCAGCTTTCTTTATTTTCCGTTTTTATTCGTTGTATCTGTCTTTGTTTAAGGGTTTCTTCCTGTTCCAGTAACATCTCTTTGATTCTGGTTTGCTGAAATACTATCTCGTGCTCTAATTTTACTATATGTTCAAACTGTTTTGTGTTGGCGTCTTCAAATATTTTACATTCTATTCGCCATTTTCTTGCTTGATCAGTTATCTGGGTCATCATTCTCTCTTGTCTGTCATCTCTGGGCTCTCTTATTTTCCTTGATGGTTTTGGCCCTTGGTTTCTCAGTTTGTTAACTTCTATCTTCGCATTCTCCCATTTGGCTTTGTAAGCTCTTTTTCGGTCTTGTTCCTCGGTTATTTGCTGAATATAATGTCTGGCGCGTGCTTCCCAGTTATTCCTTGCACGTTCCTTCTCTCCATACCACTTTGTTTTCCAGTTAAGTGCTTGACGTTTTGCCCATTCTTTGGCTTGTTTCATACTTGTTCTCTTGGTCTTCTCTATTCGGTATTGGGTTCTTATTTGTTCTATTTCTTCTTGCATTTGATGTATAGTTTTTATGGTCTCCTCCCCTTCTTCTTGTATCTCTGTTTCTTTATCTTTTATTACTTTTCGTAATCTTTCTATCTCACTTTGTTGATCCTGCTTGTCTTGCTCTAAGGCTCGTATCTCTTTTCTTTGGTTTATGATTCTGGTTTGATTTTGAATGGATTCTTTCCTTAGTTCTTCTTCTCGTCCTTTGTAAGGTTTATCATTTCCTTCAGAATCCATCGCTCGTTGTTCTGTCTGTTGTTCCAGTTAATCTCTCTTATCATTTTTATTTTTAACATATCATTCAGTAGTTCTCCTTCTACGGCTGCTAACATTTCTCATTGACCTTTGTTGCCATTGGTCTGCTTCCTCTTTCATCTCTTTTAGTTGTTCGGGTTGGTTTTCGATTGTTGTCTTTGACTCTTTGTTCTCCGCTTCAACTTCCTCTACTCTTTGATTTGTCATCTCGCTTTGGTTCATTATAGTTTCTGTATATTAATATCGATTATTCTCTCTTTTCAATCATATCAAAATTTATCATTATTTATACCATAACTTACATCATATCTCGTGTTTTTGTGATTTTTTGATTTTTATAATTTTTTATTTTTACGTTTATCTTTATTTACATTTTTTACACATTACTTTCGTTTTCTGTTTACTGATCAGCGAAACGGAATCCTTTGATCCGCCCGTTGATCGGTTTTCTACATACTGGACATATATCGACTTTTAACCCACATGCTTCACATGTGACCATATGTCCGCAGGGTGTATAAATTATTTCAAAATGTTTTTGCCAGCATGTTACACATTGATGCTGCTCTAAAATGGCTTCTTTTATTATTGATTTGTCGCGATTTTCTTTTGGTTTCTCTTGGTATCGCTTGATTGCTCGGATTATTGCTTGTGTTGAGTCGTACCATTCCAAGTTGTTGGCTAACCTTTCGTTGATTATTTTCCTCATTTTTTGAGTGTCTACTCCTGATAATAACATTATGGTCTTCGTTTTTGGTCGATCAAAAATATCTTCCACTTGTTGGTTTGCAATTATTACTTCTATGTTCTCTGACTCTTTTTCCTGTTTGTACATACATTTTCCTTTATGTTTTAATTTTTTAACATTCTGATTTGGTATTGGTTGTTGATTTTTGCATCCTTCACACATTATTCCTCTTGCTGTTTGACAATATCCTTGACTTGCAAATTCTGCTGCTCTTGGATTCCCTTTGAAGGTTTTAATTCTCTCCTCGAATGTTCTCTTTATGGTTTCTCTTTCCCATATTAGTTCTGTTGGATATTCGAAGCTCTTTATTATCGTTATCTTTTTCTCTCCGCCCTTTTCATCTTTGTCTACTTCCAATTGTTGGGATCCTTCTAATCTGTTTATTGCTTGGTTTCTGACGTCTAGATTTAATACAAATGGACATCTCGGGAGTTTTTCTCGATGTTCTCGTCTTGCTGTTTCTCCCTTTTTCCATTGTGCGAGTTTTCCTTGACAAAAAATGCAAGTTACTTCGTCTGGTAGTTCTGGCGTTCCCGTAAAATAGAATCCTTGTGCGGCCATTTCTCTGCTTTGCCGGTCGGTAAATACTTTGTTATCTTTAAATGTTAGATATCTTTGTTCCTCTTTCCTCATGTTTTCTTCTCTTACTCTCATTGGTGGGTACACTTTTGTCCGGATTTGTTGTGGTATTCCCTCCACACTAAAGTCCGCATAATATATTATTGCTGCTGTTAATATATTGGTTTTTTCCTCTTCTTCTGGTTTCTTCCAAAGTTTCGTCCATATTGAATCTGGTCCTTCTCTCATCTGTATTGTTATCTCTTCGCTGATTCCGCTTGCCATCTAAATATCGTCATTATTTTTGAATTTTAGTTTTTCTGATTTTTTGTATTTTTTGATTTTTATGTGGTTTTTATTATTTTATTTACATATTATTTACACTTTTTCTTTCTCTTTACAGCGTCTTGTCCGGTTTCTCTACTTCTAATTTTATGTACAAATTATCTTCTCGCAAGAATCCTTCTCCTCTTAATCGTTGTTGTGGATAGAAGCGTGGTGTGCCAATTGCCTTATTCCAGTCAGTTGTTGGTCTTCTCATCTGTGGTTCGTTTCCTGTTCTGATTAGGTTACGATATTCCTCTTGTTCTTTCATTGTTAGTATCATATTTTGTTTGAAAGGCCATGTTAATAGCTCGTCATATTCTTCTCTTCCGACTCTGACGAAGACACTGATATGGGTGCCTGTTGCATTTCCATCCCCATTTGGATATAGTCTAATGCCCAATTTGTATCCATTTTCCCAACTATATATCGGTGGGCTATCCAGAATTCTCTGTGTTCCGTCTTTTGCTCTCTGTAGTTTCTCTGCGAATTCGGTTATTTTCCAGATGAATGATGTTGTCGGAAGTTTTCTGGCTACTGAGTTGGTTGTTTCTAGTTCTTTTATGCTGTTGGTCATCTGTTGCATTTTCTTTTCCATTTCGGCCATCTTCTTGAGTGTATTTCCTTGGCTTTTCTCGAAATTCTTTCTAGATTCTAATATTTCTCTCATTAGTGCCTTTTGTGCATCCATTTCTGTTCGTAGGCTTTTTACTTCCCACGCTATCATTCCTATCGTTTTCATCATGATTTCAGTATGCTCGATACTGTTTTCTATCAAATGCTTTTGCATTTCCGCAATTGGTAGTTGTGCTTGGCATTTGAACAATTCTAACGGGCATTTGACTGGTTTGCCGATACATTCGTTCCAATGTTCTTTTAGTTTGACTTTATCTTTCCTGTCGCAGTTGTTTGCGCATATTCCTTCGTATAGATCGCATATTTGTTCCTCTTTTGGATTCCGATGTTCCTTTTCTATTTTTATCCATTCGTCGATAGCTCCAAAGAATTCGCATTTTTCCTCTCTCTTGATGCACACTTTATGGTGTTCTCTCATAGTCTTTTCCGTTGTGATTGTTAGACATTTTTCGCATGGTATCTCGTTATATTCACATTCATTTGTGTGACCTTCGGCTTCTTTCACAAGTCCTTTCCATTCACATTCTTTTACTCGGCATTGGACCATTAGGTTATTGATTTCTTTGTTGGTAGCTTTATCTATTGTTGTAGGGTCTTCGTCTTCTTTGATCGTTTCATCACATCCAGGGCATTTTAATATTTTTGCTTCTATCACTTCTATCGTACAATCTGTACATATTCTGCATCCACATTTCGTCTGTCTCGCTCCAATCAGTAATTTTTTACATTTGCAACATTTTAGTCTTTCTTCCGTATCATTCACCATTCTAATTCTATCTTTCATTATTCATCTCGTAGCTTCGGATGGATTCTCGCTTCTTCTAATTCTCTCTATGATTGTCTGCATATCTACAAAAATTTTCTGATTACTCGACGTTGTTTTACTTCTATCGTTTTATTTACATATATTTACAAAGTACGCTTTATTTTTACTCCACTGTCGAATCCGGTTCTGGGGTGAGTTCTGGCATCGATGATATCCATTCCACCCAACTCGCTGGGTCTACATGCTGTTGGCTGTTACGTAATCTTTTAATTTCGTCAGCTTGCCATCTGATTTGATCGGCTAATTGTTCGTTGGTTAGACATTTTTCGCATAGTATCTCGTTATATTCACAGTCATTTGTGTGACTTTCGGCTTCCTTCATAAGTCCTTTCCATTCACATTCCTTTACTCGGCATTGGATTGATAGATTATTAATTTCTTTGTTGGTGGCTTTATCTATTGTTGTAGGGTCTTCATCCTCTTTGATCGTTTCCTCGCATCCAGGGCATTTCAATATTTTTGTTTCTATCACTTCTATCGTACAATCTGTACATATTCTGCATCCACATTTCGTCTGTCTCGCTCCAATCAGTAATTCTTTACATTTGCAACATTTTAGTCTTTCTTCCGTATCATTCACCATTCTAATTTTATCTTTCATTATTCGTCTCGTAGCTTCGGATGGATTCTCGCTTCCTCTTATTCTCTCGATAATTGTCTGCAAATCTACAAATATTTTCCGATTACTCTATGTTGTTTTACTTCTATCGTTTTATTTACACGTATTTACAATGTACGCTTTATTTTACTCTACTGTCGAATCCGGTTCTGGGGTGAATTCTGGCATCGATGATATCCATTCCACCCAACTCGCTGGATCTACGTGTTGTTGGCTGTTACGTAGTCTTCTGATTTCGTCCGCTTGCCATCTGATTTGATCGGCTAATTTTTCGTTTATTCTCTGTAATTGTAATATGGTTCTTTGTTGATCTTCTATTCTTGCTGCTTGTTGTAAACCTCTGTTCACGCTTTTTGTTAATACTAGATGAGTATTTGTCCACTGAGTTTGCGCATTGTTTGTTATTTGCATCATTAATTCGCATTGTCGTCTCCATATTACTTCGATTTCTTGATCTTGATATATTCCGCGATCTAATTCTACAATTTCTATGGGTACATTGGCGGCTGTAGGTTGTTGTATCACTTCTATGAATGGTGATATTCTGACTTGATTTTGTTGATTCACGTTATTCGGATCCATCTGTTGATTATAACACATCGTTAATTCATCTGTATTCTTTCCGTTTGATTATTGTCTCTGAAGCATTTTGTACAATATTTATATATAGATATACATACTATTACTACTATTATACTATACAATATTTTACACTATATACAACGTACTTTTCCATCTTATACCATTGTCTCCGGGGGCTCTATACGCAGTGTCCGTATGTCCCCGTATCTCTCGTTCGTTATCTGGTATACATCAAATTCATTTGACCATTGTTGTGTTTCAATAATGGGCGATTCTTTTAACCAGAGTCCACTTGTACTGGAATTTCCTATGATTTCGTATTCCTCGGTTCTTTCTGCATCGTATTGTTCCACTTCGATATCGTAGTTGAATTTTTCTACTATCGGCCATAATCTTTTTTTTGATGGTTTCTGTTTGCATTTGTTGGTGGTTCTCACCAGTTGAATTATTATCAGCATTATCACGATACTTACTACTGCCGTTGTTATCCAGATCATCTTTATCGTGTAATTCATTTCGTTAGGCTGCGTTGTTGTGGTTTCTCCTGCGTCGGTTGTTTCCATTATTCTTTCTTCTGGTTGCACGTTTTTGAGTGCTTTCTGGAGTTGTAGAGCTCCGTGAATTGAAAGGTGGCTGTCGTCCATGAGCATTCTTTTTTTGCCATGTCTCGTTACTTGTTTTTCTCTCAGATTGTTTTGTTATGGGTTGGTCTGTTGCGATTGACTTGGAGGGTTTTCTTGTTATCGTTCTCCAATGTTCATGAGTTCCTTTTTGAATGTTTATTACGTATTTTCCGAGTTTTCTTTTTGTTGGGATGCGATACTTTTGATTCTTTATAGTTTTGCTTGTTTCACATTGGATTTTTTTGTTCACTGTTCCATTTCCTTTGGTTTCATATACACAGACTTTTGTGATGGGTTTTTCACATGTGTTCTCAATTAATATTTCTTCTTCATTTGCCGCATACGACTCTATAATTATTATTACCGCTTTGCTTTCTCTAATCTGGCGTTGGTACGGTTCCTCTCTTGTTTCTTTTTCTGGATGTTTTGTCGTAATTGATTATGGTAGTTTTCTTGTTATCGATTTCCAGTAATCGTCTCTTCCTTTCTGTACGTGTACTATGTACTTTCCGCGTTTTCTTTTAGTTGGGATGCGGTATTTTTGATTTTTGATGTCCTCATTTGATTGGCATTTGATTCTTTCATTCATCGTTCCGTTCTTTTTGGTTTCGAATACACAAACTTTTGTAATGGGTTCCTTGCCCATATTTTCGACTATTATCTCTTCTCCACTCTTTGGGTTTGATTCCACTTTTATTATCATTTCTTTGTTTTCTCGTGCTCGACGTTGATATGCCTCTTCTTTTGATGTTGTGAGTTTTTCTCCCAGAGTTTTAGTTAATACACAGGTTATTATTATGTCATTGTTGGCACATATTATATATTCTACATTACCATTCAAATTTCTTTCCTGCTTTCATGTTCATTTTCCAACAGTCGGTAATTTTGTTTTGTATACACACTTGTTCAATTGTTTCTATTCCTCTGTTTGATATTCGTAATTTACCTATCCCTGGTTCTACTTGAATTCTTACGTTTCCATCTCCTTTTCCTGCATCTCTACATACGTTTTTGGTGGTCTGACATGATGATGAGTTTTCGGATCGTATTTCCATCTTTCCTGGTTTTCCTATTGAGTCGAATTGACAACTTATGCTTGTATTCATTGTCAGTTGTAAGCATATTCCTTTACTTGGGATTCCTTTATCATTTATTGTTTGTATTCTGAACGATTTTATTTCTTTCATGGTATCTTTATCAGCTTCCGCTAATTTGATTGACGTAATTAGTATCATTATTTTTTGTAGCAGGGTCGGTCGGTTTCGGTTTCCTCTTGGTTGCTGTAAGTCTCTATTGTGTAGCCGTATTCCTCGGTTTTGCTTTTTCTCATTGTTGTTGTTGCTGTTGCTTGTTCCTTTTCTCTTCTCTGATTTTTCATCGTTGGGTGGTTCCTTTTTCTCTTGTTGTACGGGTTTATTCTCGTTTCCCGCATTTGGTTCGGTATCTTGATCATCTCGGTTTTCGTTGTTGTTATTACCTCCTTCCCCGTTATTATCTCCATCCCGGGTTTCCTTTGAAATGTCGTCCTCGACATTTATTACTTCAATTATTTCTTCGTAGCCTTTTAGATCATCCATTTCTTTTATCTCTTGCTTGCTCTTTTGAAATCTTATTTGCTTTCGGTGCCATCTATGTATTATCGTTAATAGCTGTTCCTTTCTATCTCCGATTCGTATTGTTTCCTTTGGATGATTGGTGAATTTAAGTTTTTCCTATTTCAACATTGCTTTTATCGTCTTTGGGAATGGATAATAGGCGTATATTGTTTCTTTTAATAGAACGTTTCTGTTTCTTACCATATAGTTTAAATCGAATACTTTAAGTGATGATCCTTCGTAGGTCCATTTCATCAGATTGGCTGCTCCTTCGTCTTGTTTGGCATCGATAGCTTCCCATAATGTTTGAATCGTTTTTCCCATCGCTTCTCATTCTCTTATGGTCGCATTGCTGGTTATAAATTTTATTGCACTTGCTTGTCTTGATTTCAGTGCATAATGTAGTACATTATTTTCTCCATTGTCTTTTTCCTTGAACGATGATCCCGTTCTTAATAGTTCTCTCAGAACTGTTGTAGAAGCATCTGCTGCAACTGCGAACATTAGTGGTGTTTGTCCCTCTTCGTTTGGTATATTCGAGGTGTGTCCGCATTTCTGCATGAGTTGGGTTATATCTATTATCCTTTGAATGTTTTTGTGTTGTACTGACACATGTAAAGGTACGTTCCCTTCTACATCTGCTATGGTGAAGATCATGGGTATCCTTTCTTTAATGAGATCCATTTCTGGTGGGCTTCTAGCTCCTTTAGCGTAATCCATCGCGATTTTTCCCGCCTTGTTTACTATTCTCATCCATCCTTTCCCTTCGACCCATTCTGGCATTATTTCTCTGATGGCTTTTACTATTATATCCATCTTGTCTACATTATCTTGTGTCGCGTTTAGAGTTATTTTGGATTCATCTGGTTTAGGTTCCTCTGCAATGTTGTTTGATTTCGCTTCTATTTTACGACTCATCGTTAGTCCGTTGATACTCAGTTGCTAAGTTTGTGATCTGATTTGCATACCTCGATTTTCCGGTTCCTTTGTTATCGTTCTAGGTATCGCTTTACATCTGCTCACATTTACGTATTTAGGCCTGGTGAGTGGGTTATTAACCAATTTAACTCGAGCGTTATTCTTCTCGTTTACATCTTATCTCATATGGTCCTTTACCCCACACTTCTTTGTAATTTTCTGGCTACTACTGGAATAATTTGGTGTTGCGATTATTAACTCGTCATCTCCAAACCTGAAAGTATGGTCGCGTACGTCTCGCTTTTATCATGTATCATTCTTGATAGCTCTCTTGGCTAAATCTAATATTCATACCTGCCGTTTTCCCAGATTTCTTTGCCATTCGATCTTTGAATCCGTTACATAATCATCAATCTCCAATATTGTGGATACGGTGGTTGATATTCCAGGTCTATCAGCATGTTGCTTCTCTGCCTCGTACACATTTGAAATGGGCTCATTTTTGTTGCCGAATGTAATCGACATTCTTATACGCATAAGGATAGATTTATATATCTATCCCAATTTTTTGGGTGTTGTTATCATAATTCGACATCAATTTTCTATAATAATCGTTTGAATCGTTCGGTTTGTCAGTTTGTTTGTGGATGGCATGGCAATGTTCCAATTTCGCAATTCTGAAGTAGTTTGTTACCTCCTCTATGATCAGCCATGAAGTTGTTCCTGTGATGGTTAGCATCTGTTTGGGTGTTCCATTTACAGCAATTTTCCTCTACTACAATTCCTCGCTATTGGTCTGGCTTTCTGGTCTGTATCGCGAATGCTTCCGTGGATTTGATAATAGTCCGTTATTACCAAGTATATAGATGTTTTCGTCGTGGTTTCTGGTAAAGGTCCTACTACATCCATTGCGATCAATCGTCATAGGTTCTTGGTGGATTGGCATTGCTTTAGCGGTGCTTTTAATTTGCTTCCTGTCTTTTTCTGGTTGCACATATCAGACAATTCTTTATCCACCTTTCACGTCTTCTCCAATATTGGGCCAATAATATTTTTGGCGTGCCTTGCTCCTGTCTTTTTGCTGACATGTTCCTCAGCAGTTTTCCATCAGTGATATGCATTAGCAACTCTTTCGTCTGCTTTCTGGTAATCGAACACATGAGTCGTTTTCACCATCCATTAATAATTACATGCCCCTTCTCTATGGTATATCGATGTTCTGTGTTCTCCATATGTTCTCTTAGTTTACTGTTTAATCAAAGATTTCATATCGTGGTTTTCATAAATTCGATTATTGTTTTTAATTCTTTCGTCTTCTTGTTCATTTCTCAGTTTTGTAAAGTCGATATCTTCTGCGATTATCATGCATATTCGTCTCACATCGTGATCCATTAGTTCCTCAAATACAAATCTTGACATGCAGTCTGCGTTGGCGTTGGCTTTTCCTGATTTGAATTTGATATATGGTGAGTATTCTTGCAACTGCATTGCCCATCTCATCATCTACTGGAAGCTTTTTGTGTTGGCCTAACCGCACCAATGGTTGATGGTCCTGTCGTGGAATATTCTCATGACCCCATAACAAATATTTGAAATGTTTAATGCTGGAATTATTGCTAGTGTCCCTCTTCAGTCACAGAGATTTCTTTTCATGTTTCTTAATGTTGACTGTAATATCCAATAACTCGTTCCCTTTTCTCGTCATCCCATTGTCCTAGAACTGCTCCAGATGCATATCCGCTTGCGTCTGTTGCTAACAAAAACGGCTTCTTAAAATCTGGGTGTACGAGTATTGGTGCTGATATTAGTTTATCTCTGAGTGTTTCAAAGGCTGTTTGTTGTTCCTTCTCCATAATAAATGGGAGTCTTTTTTGGTTAGTTCTTGTATTGGTTCGGCGATGGTTTCATAGCTCTTGATAACTTTCGAATAATATCCACATAGGCTAAGAATTCTTGCAACTTGTGGTGCTGTTTTTGGTACTTGGCAATTCTTTATCTTTTCATGTTTTCTTTGGTCTGGTTCTTTGCCTTTTGCCGACACAATATGTCCCAAGAAGGTGGACTTTTTTCGCTTGCCCATCGCATTTGGTATGGTTTTAATTTTAATTTCCATTGTTCGTAGTCGAAGCGAATACATACGGATTGTCTTTTACATGTTGCTCGAAAGGTGCTAGAATAAATTAGTAAATCATCAATATACTAGCCATCATTGTTTTGATGCCGCTGGTGAGTTACAAGTTCATACATCTCTGGAAATGAACTGGTGCGTAGTTAATCCGAAAGGCATTTTCTTGAATTGATATAAATCTTTCCGATTGTAAGCAGTTTTCTCTCTGTCCTTCTCCTTGACTTTATTGCCAATAACCCTTTTTAATCTAACGATGTAAAATAAGCTGCCTCCGTGTCGCGTTTGAACATTCTCATTTTGTCTGGGTAACGGGTATGTGTCTCTTTGTTACTGCGTTGAGTCGTCGATAATCTATACAGAACCGTTGTGTTCCCGTCTTTTTTTCTTACCATGACCAGGGAATTGCCATGGTGAGCAACTTGGTTCAATTTCTCCTGCGTCTAACATCTTTTGAACTTCTTTTCTGCCACTGGATTTCTGCGCTTCTGCCAATCGATATGGCCGTAGTGTTATTGGGGTATCATCTATCAACGGTATGGTGTGTTGCGTTACGTCGCTTGTACCAAGGTCTAAGTCAGATGCTGCGAAAATATCTTTAAATTCCATTTGTAATTTTTGTAATTTTCTTCTCTTCGTCGGTTTAGTAAGCTGGCTGTCATTTCCAAATTTCCTTTTTCCTAGTTCCCTCGTTTCGTTGTTGGGAGTTCAATGTCCATCATCGGTGTTAGTTTCCCCAATCTTTCGTTTTCGTAAATTACTTTATCTTCCTTCATCGAAATTAGTAATATTGATTGGGATTTCACTATTGTCATTTACGTACACTATCTCTCTGGCTAAGGTAGTTCTTTCTTTTCTCAATTTGTGAATTAGGTTCAAAAATCATGTTCATCTCTTGGTTTCCTCGTTCACTTTCCGTAACAGATCATTGTGTGCGCCCTTACACACTATTCTGTGAGCATCGCACTTCTAATTTCAACATGCATATCCGGTAAAGATATTTATCTCTCACTCCATTGAATCCTAGATCTATTATTTTCTTTGAGTAATCTGGGCATGGGTCTGCCCGATTATGCAGTCTGCGCTCAGTTCTCCTGATGAACTGCTAAATAGTATTTGATTTTCAACATTTTTATTATTCAATTTCGACCAGATTTCCCGATGACTGCTACTGATTTCTTGGCTGAGTTATTTCATCCATTTAGCTTCTTCTTATACCTGCCATAGTATCTTCCTGGTATTTATCCATTTTTTATTTGCTGAGTGTTTGCTCCCGTATCATCATTGCTTTTATTTCTACCCCATTTATTTCTATGGGGTACCGTTAATGTTGGTCCAGCTAATGTTTGTAAATAGCTATAGTTCGAGTTTCTGGATCCGTGGCCACACTTCCTCGATCTTTGGCTGTTTTGGTATCAAGTTCTGGGCCCATCGTTCGTGACGGTTGCCGGATAAATGTTTCGGCGTAGTGTTTGTTGGTCTTGGTCGGCACGTGTCTTTCCAACCGGCGTTTTCCTCTCCACTAATTTTGTGTGCTTTTCTTTAAGACATTTGTATACTGGTTGGTGGATGAAATTGAAATGTCCACTATGTCTTGTCTTTCGATTTCCTTGTTTGAGTTGTTCTGAGTTACATCCTGTGTTCCTCCTTGGTTTTCGTCATTGTCGCTGTTTATCGCTGCTGTCATTCTTTGAAGTTCATCCATCGTTCTCCAGTTGCTCGTTTTTTTTGTCGCTTCATTCTGGTTTTCTCGGCTTCTAATCCATTATGTGCTTAAATTTTCGTCCAACTTCTTCTCCGTACCATCATTTTCGTTTAGAATTCCTACCTAATCTCTTTATCTTGTGAATATCTTTCTGAGTGTCCATGTAATACCATGTGTCTTTGCTAGGAACGGTAAGAATCCAATTGCATTTTCCAGTTGATTTTCTCTCTCTTTTGTAATATCGAAACATGCTAACATTTGTGTTATGATTACTCTTACTATTTGGATGATGATATATTCCTAAGATTCCCTGCATATTTGTCGCGAAGATTAAGAATCTTCCCCACATGGCTTTCATCATATTTGCTGTAGCATGTTGAAATGGTCTGGTGATAATAACAATTCGTAGTTGGTTTTTCTCCATAGTTGTTACCTCCCGTTATCGTCACAATATTGGATAATATGGCTTGCCTTGCGATGGAATAATATGTTCTGGATCGTTCCCAGATCTTTGTTCTGATATATCTACTTGTGATATATCTACTGGTTTTGAATTCTGCTTCACTGGCTATCTGTAGCCAAATTTTTGGTGGTGTAATCTATTCTTCGAGTTGGAATTGTCCTCAATCTCTTATTCGATAATGGTCCCGTATCGTTACTAGCGAACATGTCTAGGCACAATTTTTCTGGATTTATCATCCTTGTTACTGGTTGGGCGAATCTGATTTTCCCTTTATGCATTATTTCTAATTCAGATATATGCTCTCTGGTTGTTGAATTCTCCGGCAGTTTGCAATTGTCTTTTCACATTGTACGTATACAAACTCTCTGGACGATTCCTCCGAAGTATCCTGCTGGAGTGGTAGTAAAAAATGGGCAATTGGTTATCTGGATTCGTGATTGCCATTGCCAATTTTGTTTTAGTATTTCTCGTCAAGATACAATATTTCTAAAATCGAATATGTTTCTCTGTCGATGACTAATCTTTAGATATACGATCCATCTTGTTTTTATATAAAGATACAAGTTTTTTACATCTTTTGGGGTCTATTTGCGTGCGTTGGTATGTTGTTCGTGATAGGAATATTCCTTGTAATTTTTACTCGATACCAATTTTCGTCGCACTTGCTCACCATTCGTCCTTTTAATGAATCTCTCCGATGGTCGTGTCAGTTTGAATATTACCTGTTGGGTACTTCTGAAATCCGAGATTGTTGGTGATTGTTGGTTTTCCGATCTTCGGTTCTCCGTAAATCATCCCATTGCGCTCTTTTTTGGAGTTTGGTTTCTGTTTCGGCTGTGACTGCGTTCGCTTGCACTTCACAAATATTGCGCTTTCAGTAAGGTGAGTCGACAAGTTCTGGTATCAGGCGTGGTATACGATCGTTGACATCCCGTATTGCATGACTGTCGTTGCCAGACTTGAGGGTACTTTTTCATTGCTTGCGTGCTGGATAAATATCTTGGTACCTTTTCTAGTTTTTACTTGATCAACTTTCAATCCTACTATACTCCTGACCAATTGATTTAATAGAGTGTACTCTCCTCTTCGCATTTTCCCGTCTCCAGGCCGTTTATTCTTCCCGCAGCGTATACTCGTGTAGTTTATCTTTTCCTTCTTCAGCTGCTCTTGGACTCGTCCAGCTATTAGATACGTCCTGGTCGTTCCTTCTTCCACATCGTTCCGCGTTAATCGAACCACTGGTTTGTCTCCGTCCAGTTCTAAAATTGTTGGAATGTGGAATGATGTCCGCAGTGAAATGCTCATATTCCTTGTCCTGAGCATCTTTTGATTTCCGTTTTGAAAGAAGTCACTTCTTGATATACATTATATGGATACTGCTGTAGCTGTTGTCTGCAATCTACCGGGGTTTGCAGCTTTGGCACTCTCCGTTTCTTTAGTGAATATTGTCGCCAATCTTTAATGTTATCGCAGTCGTATATACAAAACGGTTCTACCTCCCTTTATGCACAT